>JAHLSL010000062.1:11753935-11814818 GCA_025920805.1 Petroica traversi | reverse complement strand
AATAATAATAATAATAATAATAATAATAATAATAATAATAATAATAATAATAATAATAATAATAATAGAATTCAGTAAAATTTTGCATTGTTCATATGTGGTCATATAGAGTGACAAATGTTGAAATGTGCATGAGAGCACAGCAGAAAGTGATCCTATGTTTTGCAAATTAAAAATACGCTTCCATTGAGAATATTTTCGCAAGCATGGCTTGGAATTCAGTGGATGAATTCAAGTCCTGGCGTAGACAGGATTGCTGAGATTTTCAAAGTCGTTGTGGCAGGGAGGATGAAAGCATTAACTGTTCATTATTTTTAAATATCTTTTGTTTGTTTGGGGTTTGGAATTCTGTTTGTTGGTTTTGTGCGGTTGTGTGGGTTTTTTTGGTTTGTTTTTTTTGGGGGATAGTTTATGGATTGTTTATCTTATTACAGTGTAGGTGGCTTTCCAGAGAAGATTTTCTGATTTTTATCCTGCTCATGAAAGAGGAATTGCTTTAAACTGGATATGAGGTTGTTGTATAGACACCACTGTAGGAGATGGAGGACTAAAATACCATGTAGTAGCTAAGAGCAGTAGGTTTTTACCTTCTAGGCTGACTTGGGATTCCCACCCCCTTTTTTTTTTCTTTATTTTTTTTCCTCTCCGCTAAATTTTGTGTGCACATATGTCATTTAAGTAAGTTGTAGCAGGTTCTGAACAATGACAGCTGACTGCTCATATTATCGAATGAGAGCCAACTTTCTGAAAATTGAAATTAAAAAAGAAGAACCGAGCATAATCATGTGAAAATTGTTTGCATCCCACCTGTTATGATGAAAATGGCAACATTGATTTTCCAAGGCATGATTCAGCTTGAAGCTGGGGAAGTATTGAAAATCTGAAGTGCAATTGAAGTTGCATGAGGAAACAGTAAAAAAAGTTAATAACTTTTCAAATTCAAGTGTTGAGAGGTTATGAAATGCTGGTCTTAGGGCCTGGTGAAGGCTGAGAGGGAACCCTCATTGCATCCTGTGATGAATATTGTTTAGCACTGGGCTTTTAGGTAATCTGCTTGGCTGATGTGCTCAGGTGCTTGCAGCCTTAAAGAGACTCCTTAAAGAGTCCTGCTGCTCTCACTGTAGAAGATTGTGTGCCTGCTTCCAAAATTACTGACTTGGTGCTTGGACCATATTTTCTTCTGGATAAAGTATTGTTAGACCTGAATGGGGCAAACTAGATGTGTAAAATTTCTGAAGAATTTTCAATCAGTGTGCAGTCTGGTTTTTGACTCGCAGTATATATTTTCATTTTGTTCATTTGGTGTGCGTGGGTTCTTTTGGAATGCAGACTGATTATGAACTCCCGTTTCCTGTATCTATAAATAATGCAGACTAATATGGAATACTGTGGTACGTCCACTAGCAGCCCAAGTTGCTTTTTCAGCATGAAATTCTACTATTGCCTGCTTTCTAGAGGATGCTGGGTTACATTTGAAGCTCTGACCTTTAACTTCAGGGCTCTGTGTGCTGGGCCCAGACTCTCCATAAGTGATGCTGACAGGTCGGCTTCCTTTGCTTAGTGGATATGTTTGCATAGGGGATATTGCTTGCTGTGCAGGAGATAAGTTTCTCTGGTAAGAGGAATTAGGTGGCGGAATATATTTGTTTAGGGACTTGGCTTCTTTTGCCCAGCATCCAAAATAATGTTATTTCAATAATCAACATTTAGATTAATAATTAAGCTTCAGCATTTTTATCTAACTCATTGTGGAAGGGATTTGGAACTTCTTATTCCTTTATTATGGCTGTTGGGCCTCTCTACTGGAGCAATATTTGTGTAATGTTCATATTCAGTGTAACTCCCTGACCACAGATTAATTTTTCTTATACATTATTTTTGCTAGAAAGCATGTACAGTTATGATGCATCAATGCAGTCTTTTTCTTCTTATGGTTTTTGAAAACGTTAGTACAAACTTTGATTGCCACCCAGATAAGCTGACTGTATTACATGGCTGATGTGCATTCATTAAAGGCCTGAAGTCTTCCTTTGGTATATGCTAAATAACGAGATTAAAATGTTTAAGAGCAGTGTCTCACCATTTCATTAGTTACTGTTTTTGAAACATAAGTGGTTTTCTGCAGTAGTATCACTTGATTTTGCAGTATTTACAACACCACCACCAAGTCCATTGTAGATTACTACTCATGAAACATTGTAAAAAAATAACAGTTGTATTAAATAATGTTCTACTGAATGTGGATACATGGCTTTCTTTATTCTTCGTGGATGTGCATAAAACCATCAGCTTCTACGTTGAGGTGCTCTGTATTTAGTTTGAGTACTGAATTCAGATGTCAAATGGATAATTTCCCTCCATTTTCAGTGTACCTCTTATGGAGGTGTCTATTACAATATATGAATTTAGGCTTTTGAAACCTAGTTTGAAATTGAAAAAAAAAAATCAGTTCCAGTTTTTCTGGTGTTCATATGTAAGGAGTAATAAGAATGCTCAAGAGTACATTTAAGAGAATACTCAAGACTCTGATTTTCTTTATTTGTGGCATAGATCACTTCTACTGTATCACTGTATCAATTTGTAATTGGATAGACTGACTTTTCCTAGTTAACAGTTACTCAGTGTTGCATTCAGAATTACTGATTCCATCTTTGGGGAATTAGGGAGGGATTTTTTGTCTATGTAATTGTTCCTAATAATGTTAGGCAGTTGAGGCTGTTTCTTACAAAATAGTTTGTTCTAGTTTGCTCTGATGTTCTCTGTGCAGTATTGTTAGGAAATATTCTAGGCAGTTGTTCTTTTGGAAAGGAACGTGGCCCTTAGAAATGTTATATATCTGGACTCAGTTTTGAAAAATAGGCAAGTGTTTTTGAATTGTTTTGGTAGAAAATGGTTTTGCCCTATATATGTATTGGTCATACCAATTTCAGCCATTAATTTCTGTAATTGAATTGCTTTTTTTTTTTCTAACTAATCTATTTGTAGATGTGATGCAGATCCATCTGCCCTAGCTAAATATGTTCTGGCTTTGGTAAAGAAGGATAAAAGTGAAAAGGAGCTGAAGGCATTGTGTGTTGATCAGCTGGATGTATTTCTTCAGAAAGGTATGGGCTTTGTCACAGCAATTGAGTGAAAATTCTGTCTTATTCAATTTATTCAAGCAATCATTTACCATGGAATTGAGCATTGATCTCTTTATTAGCTTTGTTATTTTGTAGAATGTAATTCAGTTTTCGTAAAGTAATTTTTAAAGGCCCAGGTGTATAGGTTAGCATACATATATTAGGTATATGTTTTGTTAGTACTCACAGAGGCACAGAACCATAGAATGGTTTGAGTTGAAAGAGACCATAAAAATTCTGTAGTTCCAGCCCCCTGTCCTGGGCAGGGACACCTTGCACAAGACCAGGTTTCTCAGGGCATTGTCTGACCTGGCCTTGAAGGCTTTCAAGGCTGCGGCGTCCTCAGCTTCCCTGGGCAGATTTTGAAGCTCTGTGTATATATGCTAGAAATAGTCTTCCAGGTGTTTTAAGAGACATTAAATAATACAAGAATTGAAAACTTTTGTGAAACATTGTTCATTATTGGCATATTTTTTGCCTCTTTTAAAATACAAAATTAGAAACACAGTATTTAAAGAAAATACTCTTTGTTGTTTTACCTTTTTGCTGAATGCTGGTTTTGGTTGGGTGTCTGAGTTTTTTGGGTGTATTTACTTCTAAAGCAAATGTTAGCCCTGGTTTTGGTTAATGGACATTTGTACTTTCTTTACTTTTAGAAACTCAGATATTTGTGGAAAAACTGTTTGATGCTGTGAATACAAAAAGCTACCTACCTCCACCAGAACAGCCATCATCAGGAAGCCTGAAAGTAGAATTTTTTCAGCACCAAGAAAAAGAGACAAAAAAAGAAGAGGTGGGCATTGATTTTAATTTAAATGTGCATCTTTTTCCTCATTCGTATAATTTGCTTATGTGTTTAGCTTCATATTTATTAGTAAAGTTATTAATAATATGTTATAGTTTATGTCAATAATAATTTATACTTACTATTAATAACCACGCTACAGCATTAAAATAAGTCAGAAGATCTGTGCTTGGCATGTTGAGCAGTGCTGCACAATTTTTCTAACACAAGTGGATGCTTCAAAGGTAAACCAAAGTGGTTTTGTTGAGGCAGAGGTGAAGGAAGTTATTGAGTAGTGTAGGAGCTGCAATACAACCTGCATTAGTTCTCTGGTCAAGATTGCTGTTGTAGTTGTGCTGCACTTTAATTCACCATCAATCCAGGCTGCCATTCTGTGGCAATTCTCATTTCTTCAGCTGCTTGATCCAGATAATATCCTTTTGTCACAAGTGTTTATGTTGTTCATTGGGCCAGAAGACTAAATTTGTGCTTTTCAATAGCAGCCTAAGTTTGTCTGCATGAAAGTGTTTTAAGTGTGAACTGAACCAGATAACCTGCTGATGAAAAAAAGACTTTGCTGTCGGTGATTGAATATCCATGCCTTCTCAAGTCTTCCCAAAGCCTTAATATCCTTTTTTGTCAACCTGCAGTAAAAGCAGCTGTATTTTCAATACAGCACTATAAAGATTGATTATTTTATTTTCTCTCAAACAGGGTTTTGAATATTCCGAGGAATAGAAATTAATACATTATGAAGATTCTCTAATTATGTTAGAGACGAAAGTGTTTCATTTCAGTGTTACTTCTGACTGCTCAGCATTAGGAATTTTTAGTTTTATTTGATTGTGCAGAAGTGTGAATTTTAGTGTACTCATGTTTTGATCTAATATATGTGCTTTGAATTCAGATAGTTAAAGAGGAAGAGCGAGAGAAAAAGTTCTCTAGAAGATTAAATCACAGTCCTCCTCAGTCAAGTTCTCGCTACAGAGACACCAGGTAAAACATTCTGCTTAAGCCTTTGTATTATATCAGTAATCAGATGGATTTGGTTTTTGTACTAAATTAAATACTTTGTTTCTGTGTTGCCATCTAATAAGCCTAAAAAGAAAGCTTCTGTTGCTTTTACACATACGTTAAGTGACGAGTATGTGTCAGTGTAACCTGTCTCTTGTGCTCAGCTGTCACCTTTGGAGTTTTATGAGTAGTTTTGGTGTTAGATTTGTGGTTTATAATGCAGTATTTATTCTGCTTGATATTGAGTTTGAATTTTGATGTAGAAGCCTTCCCTTCAATAACTCTTGGTGTTTCCAACATATGCACAAATTTATATATGTTTTAAAATCTTAGTTATGGTAAAAATAAAATGAATAGGTGAAATTAATTTTAAAATCCTTTGGAGAAGAAAGGAATAGCCATAAATTAGATACCATTTGTAGCTCTTCTCTAGTTTTCCATTGACATTTCTTAAAGTTTTAAAGTAGTTTAGATTTCAAATAACAGCTTCAGAATTCTTGTAATTAACCCCTTTCATTTTTAGAAGCCGCGATGAAAGGAAAAAAGATGAACGTTCCCGGAAGAGAGATTATGACCGAAATCCTCCCAGAAGAGATTCCTATAGGGATCGATATAACAGACGGAGGGGGCGGAGTCGGAGCTACAGCAGGAGTCGAAGCAGGAGTTGGAGCAAAGAGAGGTTGCGGGACCGTGATCGAGACCGGAGCAGAAGCCGGAGCAGAACGCGAAGCAGAGGTACCACAAGTTGGTCTCTAAAATACGGTGAATGTTTTCTACAAAATTTAGAAACTAAACTTTCATGTTCACAATGTGCTAGAATTTCCTCTGTTGTTCTTGTTCCTTTATTCGAATTTAGCTTTGTTTTCTGGGGAAATTAGGCTCCTGTGATTGTGTTCTCAGTGCTTTTTTTCCTCTCTTGCCCTCTGTTCCTTTTTATACCTTTGTAATGAGGCAACTGTGCTGGTCACTTTTAAGTGTAAGAGAGGCAGAAAAGTCTTAAGTTACTTCCATTTCATTAAGTTTTAGGAAACTTGGAATCTGGTTTAGGGAGATACAGAAATTAATATTCATCTATGAAGGTGGAACTGGCAGAAATGGCCTGTTTGGCAGCAAATTACTCGTCAAGCAAAAGAATACAGCTCAGTTCTTTTGGTCTTGTCCCCTCTTTAGTGTCATAGGTGAAGGGCTGAAATCATTACAGTAGATATTTGCATTTGTGCAGATATCTGTAGTACTTAAGGCTTCAGTACAGTAGTTTGTAGAATTAAACTTCTTTAAAAAAGGGGTTGCTTTTTCAGCTGAAAAGAATGCTTTTTCCTTTAGTAGTTTTTAATGGTAAATTGGAAAAGAGCAGAGAGAGTACTTTTAGATCCTTTTCCTGTCTTAGGCAATGTTCGGGTAAAAACATTCTGGTAGAACTCTTCTGTGTATTACTTTTCTTTCTGTAAAACAGGCCTTGGTAACCTAGCCTTAAAAGTAAGAATGCAGAAAATATGAGAACAGATATTTTCCAAACAACTTATTAACATGCAAATTAAATAACATGCATGAGTTTAACTAAAAGATTACAGCATCGTAAATTCTTAATTTAAGGATTATTTACATAAACTGAAATGACAGTACCTTATGGACAATATTTTATAGTAAAAGCTTTGTTTCTTTTTCTTAGTACATGAAGAAAAGCCTGTTTTACCTACACTAATGAGCTGTCTTTAAGATATTTCATAATGTCCCTTTAATGTGGAGTTATTTAAATCAATTAACTTACGTCATAATGTAACTCTTCTGTCTTAATTGGGATACTTGCTGTTTATTTGGTGGCAATATTAGAAAATGAAGAGAATGGTTTGTATGTATTCAGAATAAAAGGCCATTTTACTTGCTGTATCTGCGCAGGAGTGTTCCACCCCTGTCAAGCATTATTATTTCACCTATTATGGCAAAGATTTGCATGCAATAGATACATGCATTTGAGTGCAACAAAAATTAAGACCAACAAAATGAAGAGACAACAATAATATTGTCTTGAAACATTAAAGATTTGTAACTTCTATAGTATTTTCAAGCAATGGTTACCCTTTTCTTGCCATTGCTTCCCTTTATTCCATCTGAAGTTCTTAGAATCTGAGCATCACTAAAGAGAATGTACTCTGCCTGAAGTTAAGTAAGGTATGTGCTCTACTGTGGATAAAACTGCTTTTAAAATACCCCAGGGTATTTTAATACTGTGCACCTCACAGATTATTATTTTTCTGATTAAACTTTTGCAGTATCATATCATGGAATAGTTGAGGTTAGAGGAGACCTCTGAAGGTGGTGTAGTCTAACACCCTTTATGAAAGCAAATAAACTGGAGCAGCTTGCTAAGGATCAGCTGGTTTATAAATAACTCCAAGGGTGGAGACTCCATGGGCACTTTGGGCAATCTATAAAACGTTTCCATCCTGTCTGTGCATTAAGTTGATGGTGGAGTAAACATACTTAGAGAGTAGTGGCTGCTTCTGGTGAAAAGGTGGATAAGGAATTATACAATATAATTTTTATTTTTTTGTTACAGAAAGGGATTTGGGAAAGCCAAAATATGACATGGATAGAACAGATCCATTAGAGAACAATTATACTCCTGTTTCTTCTGTGACAAATATTTCATCTGGCCACTACCCTGTCCCTACACTGAGCAGTACTATTACTGTTATTGCTCCTGCTCATCATGGAAATAACACTACTGAAAGTTGGTCAGAGTTCCATGAAGAGCAGCTGGACCACAACTCCTATGGAAGACCTCCGCTGCCAAAGAAACGTTGTAGAGATTACGATGGTAAGTACATGGTTTTTGAAGTGCTTTTTGCAACTGTGATTGTCCCTTTTCTGAAAACATTTAGGTAATTAACCCTTCTTTTCCTGATCTTCTCTAATATAGTGAGTTTTTGTATTGCTCCATTCTTGAATGCAAATTTTGTACCACTTACTGACTTCAGGCAAATTGCTTTTAGTGTTTGTATGTCTTTTTTACTTGCTAGAGCTATTTTCTATAAATGAAAAATATTATATTAAAATGTTATTTAAAAATGCAGTTTTACCCAGGTTTTCTTTCTTATGTCCTGTTCCAGCCAAATACTGTATTTGATGGTTTTGACAATGTTAGTACCTTACTGATCTCATCCTATTTCATTCCATCCCATCTAAGGGACAATTTTAACTGTAAAGGTCTAGAGCTGAAACTTCCCAGGCTCATGTTGGACCATCATTTCTTTCTGTGTAGGTGTTTCTTAAAATTGGCTAGGTTTTTGCTTATCTCTGTCTTAAACTTTAATTTTAAATGTCTTGTGCCAAAATACAAGAGGCTGCTGCAGCTGGCGGTGTCTTACCTAAATTCAGCCTGTCAACCTGTGAGCTCAGGAGAGTTCAAATCTCCCTGCAGAATCGCTTCTGAGGGATTTTGTTGTTGTTATTGTGAACCACGTTGAGGAGTTTAAGTTCCAGGCCAGTTTACGCTCAGAACTCCGATGAGAATTTTTTTTAAGTAAAGAAAATGGGAGGCTGAGCTTTTGAGTGTTGGCAGAGTTGTGCTTATGAAGAATAGCTTTGCCAGTGTACATCATAGCAATGCTCTGCAGCAGGTGGAGTTGTGAATGTGTCATTTTGTTTTGAAGTTTTCTCTCTTCCATGGCTACGTGGTTCCATCATACTGCTCTTCCAATCTGCATTTTCACATTTTCAGCTTTACTCTCTGCTGAACTACTGTTTTTGTTTAACATTTCAATTTAATGTGTTATATAACTCTTCCTGAAGATGAGGTAATGCATACTGTTTCTCCACATCAGGTTTTGAGGAAGTGGGCACTTTTCTTCCTATTTTAACAGAAGGTGTTTCAGCCTTTTCCCTATATTGTATTGACTGGTATTTTGGTGGTGTTTGTTTTTGTGGGCACTCTTGCTTAACAGATAGAACAGTTTGGGCTAGAAGGGCCCTGTAAGGGTCATCTAACATCGCTGCAGTGAGCCATGATCATCTTCAACAAGATCTGGCTGCTCAGAGTGCAGTCCAGTATGACCTTGAATGTTTCCAGGGATGGGGCATCCACCACCTTTCTGGGAAACCTCTTCCACTGTTTCACCGCCCTCATTATAAGAACTTATTTTTCTTATATCTGCTTTGAATCTACCATCTTTTAGTTTAAAACTTTTACCCCTCATCCTATCACTTCAGGTCCCACCAGAAAGTTTGAAGTACTTTAATGCTGCAGTGAGTATGTAAACTCACTGCCATGAGCCTTGTTTTCTCCAGTCTGATCAGCCCCAACTCTCTCAGCCCTTCCTCATAAAGGAGGTGCTTCAGGCTTCTGAAGCAGAGGGGATCAACCCTCCTCTGACCTGCTTCAATGTTTGACTTGTGTGTAAAAGAAAAGAAGTGGATATATATTCATTTTTATTTATATATATTTTTAGTATTTGCAAATGTATATGTTATATGTAAATAACAATTTTTTCTCTTATGTAATCACATTAAACTATGTTTTTTAATGCTTTTTGAAATAATTGCAAGAGAGGAAGAAATTGAGTGAATTTGCTTGTGTTGGAAGTTCATAATAGTAACTTTTAATGGGGTTTTCTCAATCCTAGTGGCTGCACTTTTTGCTTAGAAACAAATTGATTTTGTTAATAGGATGACATCTAGATTTCATTCTTTGCTTTCACTATTTGTTATAATTCAGTACAGAATTAGTTCTTCAAGCATTGAACACTTTTGTGCTAGCAAATTTCTTCAATGTCCACGTGTGCTGACTGTTAAAGAATAAAGCTAAATGGGCAATTTCATTTTCTCATCTAAGCTTCTGCTGGTATGTGAAGCTCTTAATTTACAAACTGCCACATTACACATCGAATGTCTCGTATCTATCATGAATCAAGCTCCAGCTGTTGAATACTAATGTCAATTCTTTTTCATGTTTCAGAGAAGGGTTTCTGTATGAGAGGAGATATGTGCCCTTTTGATCATGGAAGCGATCCAGTAGTGGTAGAAGATGTGAATCTTCCTGGCATTCTGCCTTTTCCAGCACAACCCCCAGTTGTCGAAGGACCACCTCCTCCTGGACTTCCTCCCCCTCCACCAATTCTGAGTCCTCCTCCTGTTAACCTTAGACCTCCAGTACCACCACCAGGCCCCTTACCACCTAGCCTTCCACCTGTAACAGGTATTCAAAAAGATTAAGCCCCATTTTTAGTAGAAAAAGGCTGGATTTTACTTGTATTGTATGCAGTGCAAAAAGCTGTTTTGAAGAATCCCGTTTGTATTATAGAAAGTTGAACTGTGCTCTACTGTGGCATAGCTTACCTCAGACTTATTCTTTCTGATGATAGTTGTCGCAGAGTTGGTTGTTGTAAAAGGTTGCACGCTAAATAGGACTCTTTAATATGGAAGAATATTTTCATTGTATTTAAGCAAAAACATGACATGGCAAAATTCAATTCCTTCGGTATTATAGAAGTTGTCCAAAGCTGACTACTGTTAAAGAATGGGGAATCATGGAAATAACTGATCTGTACTGTTTCATTTATAGTAATAGAAATCAAGGTAATTAATGACCGCATCAAATTTATACCTTGAAAATATTATTTGGGATTAATTTTAAAATTCAGCTTGTAAAGCAACTAAGAAAAATTCTTTATTTACTGTTTCACTGGAAAGTACTTCAGCTGAGACACTGAAAATGAAGGCTTATGTGCCTGGCTGTCAGTTATAAAGTAGCTAAAGTTTAGTGCTCAAATGCCTTGTGTGGTTTAAAAGCTGTTATGATAGTTTTATGTGATTATTCTTTCTCTCTTTTTTATTAGCTTAGGTGCCCCACTTGGTAAAATTATTCAGGATTAATTGATATTTGATGCTGCTTAGAAGTTTCTTAAACAGTTTTAATTTCCCGTTGATAGTATATTTAAGAAAGGTATGAATGAATGTATTTATTTCAGTTAATATAGAGTGTGACTTCTTCTGGGTTGGTCAGGTCTACCTTACATGCTATTTTCAGGTCTGCTTCACAAATTCAGATATATCACTTTTTAACTTTTTCCAAAACCTGTTCTTGTCAGTGATTAAACTGAAGATCAGCTTGACTGCTTAGCTTTGAAAGTGTCACAGTACCTGTTTTAAAAAAAGTCAAACCAACCAAACAAAAAAATCCCTCGATTTTAAGACGAGTTCCATTAGAGTTGAAGGTTTCTTTCTTGGGTGTTTGGAAAAATAATTTCAGTCATGTTAGTTATTGTCGTAATAGAATATTTTTGTTATATTAAAGATTACCTTTTTATTTTAAAAATATAATTTGTTTCTTTGATCAGTTTTTATTAAGCTTTATAGTAAAGCTTAATAGTTGGTAAGGCGAATATTGAGCTAGCAATTAAATTTTGCTTGTAGAGAGAAGGTGTTTGGAGAAATGTTAAATGATTCAAATGCTTTTCTCTCTAATCCAAGATCTGAGTCATTTGCAGTTGGGGGTGGTTTCATATGAATTTATGGTACAGTTTCAAGTCTGCAGATGTGCCCTCAGCCCCTTTTTTCTTAGAAAGCCTTAGAAGCATTTCAGATCAGTTTCCTTACAAGTGGAGTGTAATAAAGTGTAGTGGATAATAAATGAATGCAGTGTTTTCCTTTGTTTCTGACAGGACCACCCCCTCCCCTTCCACCATTGCAGCCTGCTGGCATGGATGCCCCCCCCAAACTCAGCAACCAGCTCAGTTCCTACTGTTGTTACCACGGGTATTCATCACCAGCCGCCTCCTGCTCCACCCTCTCTTTTTACAGCAGGTGTAGTACTGAGGCTTTGCCCACAAGGTTTGCTAAATAGAATAACATTGATTCATATTATACTGTACTTTATAGAGATTATAATGCCATAGTTTGGGAGAATAAGTTTGTATCGTATAGACCATGACAGTAAATTAACATTCTTCTTTTCAGACTTAGTTCGAGACGGAAGTAAAATTTGCATATAAAGTGTGAATTTTGTTAGGGAGTAATATTTTCATTGTGTTTAAGCAGAAAACTTGGCATGATTTTTTTTATGATACTGGTTATACAGCTCTTTTATTGTAACTCTATCTTGTAATTAAATTAAATATTGTATTTGAAGCCTTAGAGGTTTTAACTGCAATTTATTTTAATTAGACAATTTCTTTGTTACCAGAAACGTATGACACAGATGGCTATAATCCAGAAGCTCCAAGTATAACAAATACTTCAAGACCTATGTATAGACATAGAGTACATGCCCAAAGACCAAATTTGATAGGACTCACATCAGGTGATATGGATCTACCACCCAGAGGTATGCTCTCAAAGCTGTACTTAGTTAGTTTAGCTGATCTCCTTACATTAATGCAGGTTGAAAAACTTTCCGTAGAATACTAGAAAACATGGCATTTTTCTAAAATCTTATGGAACTAAGAGACATTCAGTTAAGTCTGTAATTACTTTGTGTGTGTAGTTTTACAGGTAAAATAAAATCTCTTGCTAGAGTATTGCACAATTTGCTCTTAGCTGTAGTAACTGGACCCTTTGTATATGTTTTGTACAGGAAAACGTTAATGTTTCTGTAGTAGATTCTTAGTATGATTTTTGCTGCAGAGAGGAGGGAGTCATTTTTATCTGGTAGCAGTTTTATGCACGAGTAATCTTAACCTCGCAGTTCCTGTGACCCTGAGAAGAAGCAACAACACACAAAATGAGAATGGAGGAGGGATAAAACCATTTTTAATGTGGTTTTTATTTGCATTTGTATGTATTTATCTTTAATCTTACTATGTTTCTGTTGGTGTATTTTCAGTGAGGAGTCCCCCAGTGTGATTCCTGTTCTTCAGCAAAAGTGACTCCTTTCCCACTCCATCCATAAATCTTGCTCCTAGGTGTTAGTGCCCTGGAGTACTTGTGCATTTCCTATCATGACCATTTTTGTGTTTGCCATCTAATAGTAGAATGGAGGTGCTAGCTGGAGTGGTGTGAGCCTCAGAGTATTGCATGGGACATTGTGAATCATTGTGAATCAGAGCACAGTCATCTTGAGGCAGATGCCTTCTGTCACACCTCTTTTGTTTTCTGTATGTGTGATGTTACTGTGACAAAACAAGTGCTATTAGCTATTCTGATCTGTCACAGCATCTGTTGATAGTTAAGAAGTCTGTGACCTTCAGGTTTGATTCAGTCAGAACAAGAATCATATTAATTTCAAAATAAACAATTGTACTTTTCAGTGCAAATTCAGTGTGAGCAGAATACTTTTTTACTATCAAATACATTGAAAACAAATTTTGAAAAAGTAAAATGTTCTCATCTATTTACAGAAAAGCCTCCTAATAAAAGTAGTATGAGAATAGTGGTAGATGCTGAATCCAGGAAAAGAACAATTGGTGCAGGGGATGGTGGAGTTCCTACAAAGAAGACTTGGTTTGACAAGTGAGTGTTCGCTTACACAGTGTTGGCTTAATAGTTGGAATTTCATGAAGCACTTCTCTGTAATCTGAAACATACGTATATCTCTATAAATTGCAAGCAAGTGAAACTGTGAGTACTAAACCGATGGCACTAAAATAAATCATACTATAAATCACACTATAGTGTGATCTATATTTGACTGTTTCTATCAAAGGTAGTATGCAGATAGATGAAGTTGCTTTGGATGATGCTAAGATCTGTTCCTTGGCATGAGTTGACATGATCTAAGAAACAGGGAAGCTGCAGTGGGATGGTTGTTAGATTATAGTTGTGAAATGTGAATTTTATCACTGCTATTTTGGTTTGAGTTGCCAGGTATGTTACTGAGAAAAAAAACAGAGGATGCAAGGTTGGAAAGGATTTTAAGAGATTGCTGGGACTGGGGAGAACCTTGAAGTAATTGTTATTTAAAACAGTAGTGGGGAAATTTTATGGAATAGCCAAGAAATAGTTTTTGGAGGGAAGCAATGTGGAAGTCAGGAATTACTGACATGAGCAAATAAATGTGAATTATCTCACAGATTTATGTGCTGAGATATGCTGAGAATATCATGGGGTAGATGGCAGGTGTATGGGCATGTGTCCTGTACTGTCCTTCACTACTCTAAAATTGCATTATTTTTTAAGTCTGCAGATCTTTGTGTCTCATACATACATACTTCTGTGTAAGCATATACAATTTAACATTGTGTTTGCTAGTTTGCTATGGATTTCTGGCTTGATTTTTATTTGTTGCAGACAAAATTTTAACAGAACAAACAGTCCAGGTTTCCAGAAGAAAGTGCAGTTTGGAAATGAAAATACAAAACTTGAATTGAGAAAAGTTCCCCCAGAACTTAACAACATCAGCAAACTTAATGAGCACTTCAGTAAGTTTGGAAACTTAGTCAACTTGCAGGTAAGAGTCAACAAAGAGAAAGCAGTATGCTTTGATGTAAAGATAGTAGTAGATGCTAAAAGCAGAATGCCAGGTTTTTTCCTGGTTCCCTGAGACTTTTTATTATTTTCCTAACTTGTTTCTTAAACAACATCTCATTTTTAAATGATATTGCCATTGAAGAGGCAGAAATGAAGTGTTGTAATCATCTTTTAGATTTTGAACAAATATGTTCCTCAGAGATAAGGCTTCTGAGCAACATTGAAAATTGATTGCATGTGAGTTTTCTCACCCATTTTCTCAAGTTTGGATCTGCTATATAAATGCTCTGTATATTCAGTGATAAATTGTAAATATAAAAAACCAGTATTTCTCATCCAGAAGGCAGTCCTTGTGATACAATTGCTTTCTAGTCCCATGGTAGTGATGAATGGTCCCTTACAATTACTTCGTGGTTTATTGGAGTCACCCAATAAGCAACTAAAGAGAAAGAGATGAAAGGCTAGGGGCTGACTTAGGCTGATGTTACATATTGCAGGCTGCATGTGTAATGCCAGTATTTCATACCCAGTCTCTAAGCTACTCAGTGTGACCTTTCACCATTCTCCATTATGAACAAGTTTTAGATGCTACCATGCATTTTTCTAAACCTTTTCTTATTTGCACTGAGTGCTGGAATGAAGAGGTGCCACAATATTTTTGTGCCTACTGATAAGTACGAAATAAACTTTCAGTGCCTGTCTGAACACAGGGAGGGATTTTAAATCTCTCTTGATTGCTATTTAACATTTCTCAAGCCTTTCTGTAGTTTACCTAAGAATATGGGAATATTAGCAGGCTGTATTACTTACTAAGGCAAGGAAAATATGAATGTGTATGGAGAGGCAGGTATGCATATGGAGATTGCAAGCTGTGCTCTCTTGCAAAGAGTATAATCTTGACTTTTGAAGCTAAAATAATGTGTAAATGTTCAAAGGAGGGAAATCAAAATGAACTTTGCTGTCTAGTTCTGATATTAGATAGGACATTCACTGTCTGACCCCAGCATTTTTTGTAGCAGTTTACTTTGCTGAAGCTTCCTTTTGTCTTTCAAACAACTGCTCATATTTGCAAACAGAAATACTGGTTGACTGGAGGTTTTTCTGTACTTTGGTTGAGGTTTTTTAACTATTCTTAAAGTTTATTTGCATAAACTCAAGGTTGATTTTGATACCAGGCCTTACAAACAGACCAAAGAATGGGAAGTATTTATCTAATGATGCATATTGGGTGTAAATGTAAGCTTCTAAGCCTAAAACCTAATGCTTTAGTGATAATCTAGACACAAATGAGAATCCTGTGTGGTAAGTTTTGTTCTTCTGTTTTAAATCTTAGGTTGCATATCAAGGTGATCCAGAAGGTGCCCTTATTCAGTTTGCCACACATGAGGAAGCAAAGAAAGCTATATCAAGTACAGAAGCAGTATTAAATAATCGTTTTATTAAAGTTTATTGGCATCGAGAAGGCAGCACACCTCAAATCCAGACTACCACACAGAAGGTAGAGGACCTAAGTCTGTTCTAGCATATTAAAATGCAATCTTCAAAACATTTTTAAGAGAATGTTTATATCAAGTAAACTAAGTCCTTTTGAAATTATGACTACTTCATGCAATTAATTTCCAAACGTCACCCTTCAATTGTAAATTCTTTGACCTCATATACAACCTTCAGTAGTTGATTAGCAAGATGAAATGCAAGGTATTTAAAGAAAGCCCTTTAGTGTCTTCTGGTGAATTCTACTCTGTTATCATCTTAAGCGAAATTTGAGCTCTCTGCTGAAATGCAGCTCTCTGCTGATTAACATCTATTTTACTTTAATTCGTATAGGCTTTTTTATTTCTTCTGGTGAGCATAAGAAAGGCAGCGGAGTTACATTTCTTTTCTTGAAAGATTATCTCCATTTTCTTCCAAGAAGTTCTGGTTTTCCCTCTTTTCTATTTCCTTTCCTGTTGAGCATGCATATTGTTGTACAGAGTAGCAGAAGAATTCGTTTTACCCACAGGTTCCTGTATACACGTGTAGACACATAGATCTAAGGACTTGCAAACGACACTAGAGAGACTGATTTTCTAGGAAGGGATCAGGGACACTTCTAATCAGGAAGTTGCTGATTGCTCTGATATCCAGGGACAGAATGTCTGGGAATGGATTGGAGGTGTATCACAAGAGGTCCAGGCAGGACATAAAGCATTTCTTTACTGAGAGAGTGGTCAGACAGTGAAACCTGTTTCCTGCAGAAGTGGCTGATGGCTCCAAGCCTGTCACTGTTTAAGAAGTATTTGGACAGTGACCTTAACAACGTGCTTTAACTTTTGGTCAACCCTGAAGTGACTAATTGGACTAGATGATTGGTGCAGGTCCCTTACAACTGAAATAATCTACAATTTTTGATTGAATTGCAGAGAAGCATCTTTTGGAAGTTATCATGTTCATAGCACCATTGGCAACATTAAAATAAATAAAACAACAATTATTGCTGCTGTTGTGCAGGGTAGGTCTGTAACCAGTGTCAAGGCAAACCAGACTTGTCAGACATTGAGTACAATAGTACTCAATGTACTCAAACAGCAGAAGAACTTTGGGTTCTCCCTGGCTCTGTGGGTTATTGAGTAAATGCTTCTCAGTTAGTGGCTGATGTAGCAAGTCCTTAAAAATACTTGTGTATCCTGCTTTATTTGATTTGCCATCAGTGTGGAACAGCCCATTGTACACTTCAAAAATACGAGACAGGCTCTATAGAAGAAATGGTCACTTACTTATATATGCTGATATAATATGTGAAGGATTTGTCAGAGGATTCTTTCAATTGCTGTTCTGAGTTGAGAATTGCTACTTTCTCTTGGTAGTCTACATCATTGTCATTCAAAATCAGTAACCAAGTTTTCCATGGCAATCCTGGCGTGCAGAATTTTGACTGTTTCCTTTCTCTCCTTCTTTGTTACAAATGCTCTGATTTTCATCTACAAAATTTTTTTTTACTGGCGTCTATATCACTATCTTCCCAGTTATTATCCTTTAGATTTTATAGATATCCTTGATGCTTTGTCTAAAGTGGTGCTACTCTAAATGGTATTTGTTTTCTAAGTTTGATTTTCATCTCAGCCACAAGAGGGCAGTGGAGTACACAGTTTGCATTCCTGCAGACATTCCCTCTTACTCAAAGGATGGCTTGGACTGTGCTATCAGTTTATTTGCTGATTATGCTATTCAGACTGTTATTAGAATATTAACTCTGTATTTCCAACAGAAGGCGTTAACACCTTCCAGTCACACCACCTTTAGCAAGTTAACCTTACTGGTTTGAGAATTAATTCCCCTTAGTACTGGTGACAGTATTAAGTGTTCCTCCCTTATCAAAAACAGCCATTCAGCACATCAGCAGTCTGCAATTTGAAGTCTGTTGTCAGCAACAGAAGACACACAGTATCAAGAAAAACTTTTAACAGGAAATTAAAATTTTAAGTGTATTGCTTCTGTGTTCTTCTACCCCAAAATATAACAGTTAACAAATTGATGAGTCAGTAAACAGGTATTTTTTGTTCATAAGTCTTTCAGGAGAATGAATATTTACTTCTCTTTTCAAAGAAATGAATATTTGGTATTATATCTATGAGTAGTATGGAAGCTTTATACTTCTTCATATTCTATTTGTATTTTTTTTTAAGATTTCTCTTATGTTAATTAATTTTGAGTTAATTAATTTCACCTGTATTTGTAATGGCGTCCAGCCAGATTTTTGTCTGTGGGGCACCAAAGACTGGCTTTTGAATTTTCTTCAGTGTAAAGTCAGTTGACTTTTAAATTGTCCCTTCAGTAGTATCTTGTTCAGCACCATTGCTTAACCGTTGCTATTTCATCAACAGGATTACTTTGGAAAATTTTTGCTGTAGAATTTCCAAGAGGAGGGAAAGTACTTAGGTAAAGATGGTGATAGTCAACCATAATAAATCATCAAATAAAAGGCATCTGCCAGGAAGCAGAAAATAATGTGCTCTCCACATCTGAGATAGATAAAAAAGGAAGTTCTGGGCTTAAAAGGCAGCACACAGAGATTTAGGTTAAATATTAAAAAAACATTTTCTAGTGCTAAAGCATACTGAAACACCTTTGCCTAGAGAGGTGACAGGACCTGTTTCATTGGAAATCTGTAAGAATGAGATAGATAGATACTGTCAGTAATGGCATAACTGACTTTGCCCTACAGTGGAGAAATGGATTAGGTGACCTTCTGAGGGCTATAAATATGACAGTAAGCTTGCTTGGAAACATATTTTTTGGTCTTAACTGTTGAATGTTTTTGTCAAAGAAAAAAAAAGGAAATGTGTTAGCTGTCAGGATATATTCATGGTAGGTTCAAAGATTATCTGCTCTATTTTCTTTTTCTTCAGACCCATGACTATATGTTTCTATATCCTTTTTTTTCTGTTTTGTCCAAGTTAAACTCATAGGAGATGAAAAGTGTCATCACTGTAAAAAATGAGAGTCTTTGTGATACAAGTTTATATTCTGTCTTTTCATAACTAAATGGTTGGCAGTGAAAGAGTTGTGAGAGGAGTCATAGGACTTCATTATTATGTTCTGTTTTGTTCTAACAGGTAGAATTTAAGTTAGGCTGAGTAAATGTAATTAATAGGAATAAATCAGTTGTTCAGTCACTTCTGTAAGCTGCAAGTGCAAAATGGATGTTATTGCCATTTGCACTACACAAATATTCAGTATAACATAAATCTCATGAAGTGGTTATTTTTCCCATCAGGTGAAAAAGCCATGGAATGGTAGAAGGAAAGAGTGTAATTGTAAATTACTGTAATTGCCATTACAGTAATTTCATTGTGTACTAAGTGAATGACACCTTTGTGATTAATCTTACACTGTGCCTTTGGGGGCTGTGGCATTGTTGCAGGTGATCCAGCCCTTAGTGCAGCAGCCCACCTTGCCTGTAGTGAAGCAGTCGGTGAAGGAGCGGCTGGGCCCGGTACCTGCCAGCAATATTGAACCTGCAGAAGCACAGGCGGCCAACACAGAAGTCGCTCAGGTTTGTATTGTAGTGAGAAATTCAGCTGCTTGTTCTTTCTGAAATAGGTTCTGTGCTGTATGAACATACCAGTTACTTATACAGTGCAAGTACACATGTGCTACTTCTAAGTGCATCTGCTTACATTGTTAGTGGTGTGTTGCTATTTGGCTTTTTTACCTGAGCATGGGAGTTAGTTTTTAAGTATCACCATTTTTTACATAATTTAAAAAGAAAAAGGCTCTCAGACTCTTTCGGTATTGTTGTGTTGTATTGCTTGTGTTAGATTTCAAAATAAAGTGAGTTTCTATCCAAAGAGCTAAGGGCTAATTTTTTTTTAATGTATATATATTTTATCTGTTAGACACCTAAAGTCATTAGAGAATGAAGGTCTGAATCTGGAAATGTTTTCAGAATTGGTACATCACCCCTAATATAAGGAAGACCGTAACCACAGTACCAATGTGAATGATGACAGAATCTGGTGTGTTACTCCCATTAGAGATGGTCTCTAATGTTCTATTATATCTGCAACATTTCATTATTAGCATTATACTGCTTCGTTTTACTTCTGGAAGGGGAGACCAGCACAAATCAGAACACATTTGCAGTTTAAATTCAAACAATGTTTTACATTTGATGCAGATATAATCTGCAAATAACAGATTACAGAACTCAAGAACTGTAGTATGTTTTAAAGGGCCTGTGCAGATAATTCTCTGCCAGCTAGCATGTCTTGGACTTCTTGCAAAAAATATGTAGGGTAATCCTTGATTCCAAATTTGGCTTCATATTTGTCTTACCCAAATATAGTCATATATTAACTGCGAAATCAGATATCAAAAGTGAATGTTATAAACTGTATGAATATTTTTCTTTTATTGTTGCTTAAAAGTCTATGGGTTTTTTAGTTAAATATTTTTTATAAATTGCTAATACTTGTAGTGTACATTTGAGCTATAATTTTGCTTTGTTTTCCTAGAATGTTACGAAATTATCTGTGAAGGATAGATTGGGTTTTGTGTCAAAGCCAGTTACTCCAGCAACTGAAAAGGTAAGAAAATATCTCATCTTTGCTTGTCTCATATTTATTTTCAGTAGAATTAATTTTTTTATTAAACCCCTTGTGTCAATACTAAATTTTTTTTGTAACTATGAATAAAATAATTTGTGAAGGATTAGTTTTAGGAAGTATAATAAATCAAAACTCAGCAGATGGCTAAATGATTTTAAGAATGACAAAAACTGCTCTTTTGTGAATTTTATTTAATATAGAAGGTCAGTCATAAAAAGACCTTGATATGTTTCATAGTCCTGAATTGTTTAGAAGTATACAAAAATAAATTTTAAAAATAAATTTTGATAGTACATATGAAACTATAGAAAGTAGTTCTATAAAATGTTTCTGGAATTCTGTGCCCCTTAAAAGGTGATGCTGTAAACATTTACCGTTTTATTTGGTTTTACAATTTGCAGTACTTGGGAAAAGATAAAGGTGGAAATTAATCAGTATAGAAAGGACAAAGAGAGGTAAGGTGGGAAAGGTTCATCTGAATTACGGCTGTGAGCTGTATATTTTGGCCGGTAGTTCCAATTTTCAGGATACCAAGTGGTTGATGTGTTTACTATGTAGCAAAGTTTGTAATGCATATTTGCAGATCTGTTTAGCACTTCAGGGGACAGGCTTCCCCAATGTTTATAACATTCATTTGAGAAAACTTGTAGGAGAAAGACAGAAAGTTTTACTCTGTAAGAGGATTCCTCTGTCCAGGCATAAATCTTTTCTTCTGGGAGTTAGTTTGATGTGAAATGAAGCATCCACTGTATTTCCGCACACACATCCCCCCCACCCCTTTTCAGTATGATCAATATGGCACTTGATGGATGAAGTGGCATCTGACAGGTAAAATTCACTCCAGAGATAGTGTAGAAAGGTAACAGTACTTGAAGTTGATAGTATTTGTTGTAATATTAGAGAATGTGTCTTTGATTAGTTTCAAGCCGAGCAGTCTGCCTAAATGCATTGATCAAGGCTTATTGCATGTATTTTGTTGTTAGTTTGATTAGTTCTATACTTGCCACTCTAAATTAGTTGCAGCTAAATACCTTGCTGTGTATTCCTGAACTACAGTTTACATAATACACGCTCACTTTAGAAATAGGAAGTCTGCTTCAGCTTGCAGCTTGAATGGAAATACTTTTTTTTCCTCATTGTGTAAGAGTTGAGTTATCCTGAAGTTCTTTTCTACAAAGAGTGAATTTATGCTAGAATGTTTTTCTGTTGTTGTCTTATAGTACAGATGTGATTTTGCTGCACTGCTGGTCTGTTCACTGGATTTGTTGTGAAACAGCAGTTTCCTTTGACATTTTTAGTAGGATTCTGAAACTTGACTTGTTTTTACCTACCTCTGCATCTTTACAAGGAAATACCTTGCTTAGTTTGCTGTCATTGTATTCTGTAATCGTTAGAAATAAAATGATTGACATCCATCAAAAAACAGAGGTGCCATGTCCTAGATGGTTTTTTGCGTTTGATGGAGTGCATGGTTTGACAGGAACTTTGCAATGAGAAAGGAGGTAGCTATTCTTCTCAAAGAGCAGGAGCAAACAGTCATTGTGAGACCTTGTAAGATCTGTATAGGGACTTACAGTTTGTGGACTTGTAAAAAGATTCATGCTTTTCACACTGTTCCTTCTCTTGAATAGTATTAAGTGATTTAGAAGACCTTAGTGTTGCTTTTGACTTGTCTCTGTTGGTGCTGTGGTGTCTCTCCTTACATCCTCTGTATAAAAGAGATGAGGAGTTATGGTTCATTCTGCCCTGAAGACAGTTCAGGGCAAAAAGAATCTGTCAATATTTTCGTCTTTGCTTGATCCTCTGTTTGTTTTGTAGCCTGTTCTAAAGCTACTTTGTAATAGAAATGGTATGACTGGGATATGCATACTTTAATGTTCTTTAATAGACTTAGAAAAACATTCTTCATCTTTGTAATGGCCTGCTTAGAGCATTTTGTACCACCTTCTACAGTACCCCATAACGTGTTGATTTCTTTTTGCTGTTGTTTTCTATGCACTGCATACTCTTGAAAACACTTTATTGTGGGAAGAAATAGTGTAAATATCACACCTAAGTGCAAAGGGTCTATATGAATCTTTCCTGTTGAAAATTCTTCTAATCTCTTGGTCTTTCCTGTCTTTTTGTTTCTTGTCTCTTTTTTTTTTTTTTTCCTCTGTTGGTGGGCATTTTGTCTGTTTTATGGAGTCCATGGTGACCAATAGAATCTGCATGCATCTTTTAATTTTCCACATAGATAGAAAGTATTTTTAAACTCCTGGAACTCGTATCAATTGCATAATTTCCTCTACTTGCAAACAAGGTGGACAAGATCATGCCTGTATTACCTCTAGGAATTAGCTGTGGATTTCTCAATATTAGCATGCCCAAAATACTTCTTAAGGAACATGCTAAGAAAACAGAATAGTTCAAATCTTCAGGTATCATGGAGATGTGCATATGTTTTAGAGAGATTATAAAGCAGTCATCTGTGTTCTCAGTAAGTCATGGAGAGATTTCATACATTACAAATGTAGGAGGGAGAACTGAGATGTGCAGGAGTCTCTTCCTTTGCCATATAATGTTGAAGACTTCATTGTACTTGAGTTACTTCTTGCTGATTGTGCAAGCTCTACTTTGCACCAACTGCATATGAAAAGAAACTTTTGTCTCTACATTGGACCTTAGTCTCTAAAATTAGGTTGAACTTTTGCATGGAAAATTAACACAGCCATAAAATACTGTATTTTAGACTTTAAAACACAAACCCAGCAGTTACTCTTGTGAAAAACTCAACCTTCTGTTTCCTTAGTTATGCTCAAATACGTAAATATTTATGTATTTGAAACTTGGAAGCTCATACGAAGTCTCAGTGGAGAGGATTATAAGCTGATGTTTATGGCTTACAGATCTGATGTGGTGCTGCCTCTTCAGAAATTGTTTAACTTCAACAACTCCAAATATAATTGCTACACCAAATCTTGTATTCCGTATCATCAAAGGAGACAAAAGAAAAGACACTTATATATTTTTAAGCACTCATGTGGGTTTTTTTAAAGATTGAAATTCACTCGCAAAAAAATAAAATGATTTCCTCCTATAGGTTTTATCTACTTCTACTGGCTTGACAAAAACTGTGTACAACCCTGCTGCTTTGAAGGCAGCACAGAAATCTTTGCCTGTTGTTTCCACTTCCGTGCTAGACTCTAATGAAGCACAGAAGAAAAAACAGGTAAATTAAATATGCTTCTTTTTAAAGTGGACCTAGGTTGGGAGCTTGTGGCCTAGAGGTAGAGCACTATGTATATTCATCTCAAGAACATAGATGAAACTTGTTGCAAAATTAAATTTACTATAATGTTTTTTCCCCCCACATATTGCAGGAAAATTCAGCATTGTTTTGTTATTTTTCAGTGTATGTTCAGGCAGTGTAAGCAGGTTTAAAACTGTAGAAATTCAAAATGTGAAACACTTTTTCCTGGATTCAGAATCTACACTTTGAGGTATGAATTGTCTGTTGTGAGTGAAAGGGAGTATAGTATAATCACTGTTCTTCTCTCTTAAACTATTCTGGAACTGGCCTCTAGTCTCAGTGTATTTTGTACTTGCAACCAAAATAATTTCTTCGAGAGAACTGAGAATTTTATGACTCTGTATTTTGTTACTTCCAAGCTATAGTTCTCCTGCAGCCATTTTTATTTTTACATAGTGCTAGGCTTTCTCTTTTTCATTTATGTTAGAAAGGAAGTGCAACAAAAGTGTATTTTGCCTTAATAGGTCACTCAGTTATAGTTTAGCTTGCTTACAATTTTCAAGAGGGCCCAGAAAAACTCCTTTTTTCAAGTTTACTCTTATCATTTAGAAAAACTAAATAGATGACATTGTTTGTCTTACTGTTTTTTAACCACAGATTACGAATACAATGTTATTAGGTCCAAGCATAAGTGTTGAAATCAGTATAATTGTTAAACAGAGATTTTGGTCAAATACTGCTAAATTTTTGTACTTTATGTCTAATGTAATTTGAACTAGCAGTTTGTACCTGCATGTTGGTCCAGACTTTAAAGAAAGCAGTTTTAATTTTGGAATTTCATTTTATGTTTGTCTCCTAACAGATGTTTTTAAAATTGGAGCCTTTACCTTTCAAGTTAAGATGCTAAATGCCCGTAAAATGGCAAAAAACTTGTAATGAAATTGTTGTCTCATCATAACAGCTGTGAAGTTTTTTTTTGGAGAAGACACTGAAGTTGTGCCTAAATGATTGGCTCTTTTTTCATGTGATCTTGTGCTCCTTTCTGACTTCAGGGATTTCTGTTACAATATAGTAGTACTTGTGGAAAAACATGATTTGTGGGACTGGCTGCCTGCTTTTCCTCCTGTCTCCCTAGCTTTTTTTCTCATTCATTCCCTTATCTTACCTTCCCTTTCCCTTCAGAAAAATGCTTGCACACTGTACTGAAAAACATGCAGCAAAATTTGTCAGTATTTGAGAAGACATACAGAAACTTGACTACAATTTCTTTTTCTATGGCTGTTGTGCATTTACAGTCTTTGAATAAGATATTCTACTTGCAGTATGATCCCAGTTGATCGTCTTCTGCCTCTCCTCTACTATTCCATTAAATATGTTGATAACTAAGCTCTTAGGGGTTTTCTGCTGTCTAAGACTTCTACATTCTGTATTTGAGAGCAAGAAGCGACTGCTTTCTCGCAAGCACCATTAGTAGGCGCTGGGCACAGCAGGGGTGGCATCTCCTCCTGCTTCTCATTCTGGGTGCAATATTGTCACTTACTGATCACTTTCAGTTCATTTCAATTTGCCCATTGCCTGTCAAGGTTCTGTTGTTGGCAGATGGAGTAGCTGTACTTGTCACTTCCCAGTTAGAGAGCTCAGACACAAAAGAGGTGCATTTCTTGGTGACACTTCAAGGGTGACACTTCAAGTTTAGAAAATAGAATGTGTTTTCTTTTTACTTGTAATAGTTCTGGAGACTGTGTTTTAATTGATGGACTTGATTTACAGTTGCTTTCAAGATAATTGTGCTCACACATTTAAACACTTGCATGCTGTACCTCCTGAGGTAGTATAATATGTTGCCTTTCAGCTTTCAGTGGGATTGTGTAAGGTGTTATTTTGTATGTGAGAAGTAATAAAGTCTTCCCAGCACAGATCAAACTAATAAAGATAATTAGGTCTTTCTTTAATTTGGTGATGGATTGTTTACCAAAACATAGTTGCATTTCTTAATACAATTTTTTTCCTTGTTATTGTAATTACTGTAAGTTACTACTGTGTAGTTGCCAGGTATAGTGTATTATTCCGGCATTATGATTCAAAGTCTAGAAACTTTCTGTAATCTTTTTATGCTTTCAGGAAGCACTGCGACTTCAACAAGATGTGAGGAAAAAGAAGCAAGAAATCTTGGAGAAGCACATTGAAACACAGAAGGTAAAATATTAGCATTAAAGACAGTCACCAATTCAGTTATAAAATCTCAGTTCTGTGTAAAATGTTTCAGAATTTGTAAGAATGAACAAAAAAAAAGGCCTATAAAATAAGTATTCTCTTAGAATGGCATTATTCTACTATTTTGAGTTTATCGTTTTAATCTAACTTGTCCTGTTAGTTCACTTAAAAAAAATCCTACAAATTATGCAATTTATGTCCAATTTTAATTGATATTGCCTAATTTGGGAGCAACATCCATGTATTTGGGAGAGGGAAAGCCTAAGCTCTTTGACAAGAGCAGGAGAGAATGATGTAGAAAATGATGCATGCTAGGCTTAGGAAGAGGAAAAAAGTAAAAATGCCATTTAAGTTGAATCAAATTTTGAACTCATTCAGATGCGTTGAATAAATCTGTTCAAATGAATTGGAAATATCAGATGTTCATTAGGAAAAAAATCAGAGATTCAGACAAAGATTTTAATTTAATACAATCTATTAAAAGTCCTATGTGTTGATTTGTAGGTTGCAGCAAAAGAAATGCACTATCTGTTTTTTGCATTAGTTATAATAAACACTTGAAAACAAATCTGTAATAGTAGTTGCTGAGTAAAAAGACTCCTTTTCTGAATTGGACAGATGCTGATTTCAAAGCTGGAAAAGAATAAAGCCATGAAGTCAGAAGACAAAGCAGAAATAATGAAAACACTGGAAATTTTGACTAATAGCATTACCAAGTTAAAGGATGAATTAAAAGGTGTATCACCTGGAGGAGGGACTCCTTTAAAAAGCATGAAAACTAAAACTCAGGTACTCAAATTTTGATCTTCTTTTTAATAGATGAATTCACATGTTTGTTTCAGAGGAATAAAAATACACAGTGCCTTCAGCAGTATTTCAAACCCGAACTGGTTTGAAGTGAGATGCGTTTTGTGTACTTTTCAAAGGAACACACTTAATTTTAAAACCATGTTGTTCTCTAAAAGTTGCGTCTGCTGTTACACAGATACTGCATCATCTAGAAGATCAAAAAAACCAAATCAAAAGTCTTACAATTCTTTCTTTTACTTTGTCCAATGTTTTGTGTATAGTCTATTGATTTTTAAAATTTTGTATAGAAATTGTGAAAATAGTGTTTCTTATTCAAAAAGAAATATAGTTAGGCAGCACAAATATCTTTTGGTCAGCTTTAATGCACAAAACAAACACTACTGGTATGTAATTTCCTGGGACTTTTCATGTCACTGGAATTTGTCTATATATTAACCTTTTAAGGCTGAAAATTATACTGGTTAGTTTTCCTTTGATCTAGGTGCCCATATGTGGGTTTTACCTGGGAAAAGAATTTTTCCCTCTGCAATCGTTCTTGTTGATACGTGGATGTTACCGATTTCCCAGCTGCCTAAAGGTGCAATTACATTACCTTTTGAAAATGCAGTAGTTTGCTTTTTATAGAAATATTTGTTCCTAAACAGATCACAGCTTTAATAAAAAAATACCAGAAAGAAATACTGACATTACTTCTATGTAGTACTCAACTATAGCTTCTTATACAGTTTGTCAGGAAAAATTTGCAGCAGCGTGTATTTATGCTGAAAATGGCATGATTACTATGGTGGTCAGACAATAGAATAGGTTGCTGAGGGAGGTGGTGGAGTCACCATCCCTGGGGTGTATAAAGTGCTTAAGGTGTCTGGATCATGTGCTGGGTGATGTGGTTTAGTGATTTGGAGGTTACAGCGCTCGGTTGACAGTTGGACTTGATGATCTTAAAGGTATCTTCCAGCCTTGATGATTCAGTGATTCTTGCTCCAGGCTTTTCCAGTGTCAGGATGTGGGATTGATCAAAGCAAGGGTTTCCAGAAAAGATTGAGGAGTAGGAGGTATTGAGTACCTCCACTGTTCTCATGTCCTTTGTTGCCAGGTCCTCATTTAATGTCCAGCAGTCAGACCACATTTTTCACAGTATAGTGTTCCTCTTGCTGCTGGTTGATGAGTTGAAGCCCTTGTTTCTCACTCCCCTTGCCAGATTCAATTCTCTGTGGGCTTCAGCTTTCCAAACCAGTACCAGCATGCTTAGACAATATCACTGTGTTCCTTTCATGCTTCACCTCTTGTACACCTTGGTTTTGGATATAAGTTTTGTTAGAATTATCTTGCTCATCCAGGCAAGCATTCTGCCAACTTTATTTCCTGCATAACTGTGGAACTCAGAAAATGCAGTTCTTGAAAATTATCCTGCATTTTCAGCAGATACTCAAACTATTCAAACAGGAGGCTTTTTCCAGCTGTCTGAAGAAGGCCTCATCTACTTTTACATGACTAGATAGTGTGTAGTACACACCAACTGCAACATCACCTGTGTAGGTCTGCTGTCAGTCCTGACTCATAAACTTTCAGCTGGCTCATTGTCCCCACAGGCAGAGCTCTGTGTGTTCATACTGCAGTCTGTAATGAAGAGCAGCTCCTGCTGCTTGCCATCCTGGCATGTCCTTCCTTAAGAGACTGTCTGTCCACTGTACCAGTCCACTCAGTGTCTTTTTCTGTGATATTTCTGTAGTCCCAGGGAGATTGTAGCCCTGTAACTGCACACAGACATCCAGTTTCCACGTTTCATATATTAGCATATAGGCTCTTTAGAGAGGATCTGATTTCCCAGGAAAGAAAGGAGGTCTTGTCCCTGTGATGGTGTTGTGTTGTTCTTCCCTCATTTGTATGGATTGGTACATTGATGTTTGAGATGGTTCTTCTTCAACCCAGTTTTGTTTATCTGGAGATCACTTCAGCCCACATCACCCTCTGCTTCGTAACCTCGTCCACCACTTTCTTATGTGACATTTTTTTTTACCAAGAAAAAGTGAGGCAATATCCTAATTTTGAAGTTTTAGTAATTTTTTTAACCTGCTTTTCCATTTCCTTTGTAATATGGAAAATGAAGAAACATTTTTGAGTAAACCCTCTTCACAGTGGACAAAGTGTCCATTACCTGTGTGCAGTTTTGTTAACATTTGAAATAGCAAAAACAATCAGCCCAATATGACTTTTGTAGAAGGGAGGATTTTACAGAGCCTTTAGTTAAAATTTACAACTTAGACAATTTTCTGAAAGACTTGATCTTGGTTCTCTTGCATTTTGTTACTCTTCAAGACCTGGGCAGCTCTGAAGAAGACCCTGAAGACATGGAAGATGGAGGCCCATGTGACTGTGCCATTATCTTTACCTATTTTTGCTTCTCCCAGTTCATTCAGATTACAAAAGGCTCTTCCCCCTTAAGTGAGAAACCTTTGCTGCCTCTTGTGTCCTGAAGGAGGTATTTTCTTCTTCAGACTTGCCACAGCTCTGTAACAGAGAAGTCTTCATTAAGACCACTAATAATAAACCTCAAAAGTCTTCATTACACCAGTGTCACTGGCTGCTCTGTGAGTGCTAGCTGCTGGTCATCATTAAACTTCAGAAGTGTTTCTTTTGTCATGTCACTGATGTATTGCAACACAATGGGATTTGAGAGAAACACTGGTTCCAATTTTGAAAGTTCTGGAAAACCATTATACAGGAGATAATGATTTTTTCCTGTGGTTGCTGTAGATAATCAGAAAACGTGGCTGAATAGACTTGAGGTTGAAGTTGCCTGTTGAATAATCTAGTTTTTTTTCTTTTAAAGATTGCAGGAAAAAATCAAAGAAACAAAATTTCTGTATCACCACATTCTTTATCAGTGGTGATACTTAGTTTCCAATTGTCACAAGTACAAAACCTTCACTTCTTGATGTCCAGCCTTTGCAAACACTCCATGCTGTTGTTTTGAATCAATGTTTCACAGTCCTCTGTAGTTTAAGCCTTCATTTGTGATGTCACTGAAATGTTTGGGTCCTGCTTCTTCCATTTAAAAAAAGAAGACAGAGAGGTTTCAGTTTGGATCAGAACTTCACACTGACTTTTCAGGTCACATAAATCTTTCCCTTCATCTCAGTGGTTGCAGTGAACATGTCTTAATTGGGGTTCAGAGATACCTTTGAGTTTCATATATGTTTTCTGAACTTTAATAAGTTTTTTAAGATACTGTGTCCCAGAAGGTAACACTGAGTGCATCATAGACCAGTCTTTTATTAGCAAAGATCTTCCTGTGTTTTTTCACTGTGATCTGAAAGGACTACCATTTATGCTTTTGCATTATGACATTGTAATAAACTTAGACACTTTTTCTCAGTACTGATCATAGATTTTATAGATTTTGTATTCATCCATAGCTGTACTGCCTTTTTTATTTAATTATTATTTCATCATCATAACCACATAATCTTGAATTGTATTGTATGTATCTTTAGGAGAAATTCCATTCACTTTGACTTTGCTTGATAGTCTAAAAGGTTAGACATCACAAAACTCAGATGGAAGTTTTACCGTGCCACGAAGGCTCCTAAGCTTGGTTTGTTTTTGAAGGTGGAAACCCAGTGTAATAAGCAGTGTACCTTCAAAGTTACACCTTTTTATTGTACAGTTGTTTCCTTAGTAGAGAATGTAAACTCTGGAACTAATAACTTCCCATAACAATTTCTTAGATGCAGAAGGAGTTACTAGATACTGAACTGGATTTATACAAGAAGATGCAAGCTGGGGAAGAAGTTACTGAATTACGACGAAAATATACAGAACTACAGCTAGAGGTATGTTTGTAGCAATTAACTTTTAATCAGATTTTTTCCTTTATGTTTATTAGCTTGCCTATTGTATCATGAATTGTTTTTCTCCAGAGTGCAGTATTAAGTTCCATGTACAAGGAGACATTTAGCAATAATATTTTAAAAACTCACTTTCTCTACTTCAGTGGGATTCAGAAATAGTATTGTCTTTAATTACAATTGCTAATCTGTTTAAATTCTGTAACTGTTTAGATGACAGGATATTTTAAAGATTTGTGGTACTAATGCTTTCTTGAGAATGTGGAGTGTTTTGAAATTGCTGCCTGAAGGTCATTTTGTGTTTGACACAGAAAAGTTAAAAAACACTGTGTGATCTGTTATTCTTTAATGTTAGCATCTTAATGAGATTAATCAAAAAGCCTGAGGTGCCAGAAGTAGTATTATTACAGTGTTGGTTTCAAGAGGAGAACTTAACAAAAGTAAATACAGTGTTTCAAGAAGTATTCAGTATATAGAAACACAACTTTTTCTTCGTATACTTTTAAAAAAAATTGAGATGGGTGAATTCATGTGTGTCTAATTTTGAGAAATTATGAATTCTGTGGATGTTATTCTGTGTTATATTGCACTTTCTTGCCTATATATGATTGTGTGATACTTAAATTACCTGATAATCTTATTTCTTTTTGCTGTTAAGCAGGGCTGCTGTTTCACTTAAATCGCTCTTGTCTTAATGAAATTTGGTCATGTCTTAGGCATTACTGCATATGAGTAATGCACGTGTTTGTGGCAAAGTTGCATTAAAATCTTACTTTAAAACGAAATCGTTATGCAGTTTTGGTAATTGGGAAAATAGTTTTGCTAATAAATTAAGCCAATTGAATAGGGATGACACAAAAGCTTATGTTAACAATGTGTTTTCTGATGGTGATTAATACTTTATAAGTGTACTGGAAGCTTGTTTATAAATTCTACATTTCAGAAAATGTGTGAATTGAATGACATGTAAAGTAGGAATAGAAAAGTGGGTGCACATTCAACATAAAGTTACATCATAGTTGAGTGCACTAATCCTACTCCATCTCTCATTAAGTCTGTTTGTATTTTGAGTTAGGTAAAACCTCTTTCAGGACAGTAATACTTAAATTAATTTTCTGAACCCTTTAGCAAATACCAGCAGAAGTAGGTGGAGAAGAACAGGGTCATCAGTGGTGCGTGCTTACATGTTTCAGGAAACAGCATGAAATACATCCCTTGTACAAATTACAAGATGATACGGGGTTTTTTTTCCCTTGATATTTGTTTGATTCTTCAGTATTCTTAAAAGTTCTTTAAAAACTTTTATTCACACATTGTGCTTGTGACTTTAACTCCCACAAAAATGCTTGCTTCTTTGACTCATAACCTGTTTTTCTGTTCCAGGTGGCCCTGAATTTACTGAAAGAAAATCCAAATAGTTTACAGCTTGTTTGTTGAGTCAGCATGTCCTGAATTACTCATTTAAACATTTTAAAATGGTTAAAAAACCCAAACAAAGAACAAAGTATGAAAACCCAAATGCCTCAGGATTCTGTTTCTAAAAAAATAAAAACCAAACTAGATACTATTGTAAAATTATCTGAATAATTTAATGATAAAGCCATAAGACATTGATCTCCTCATGGGTGGTATCACTGACATGTGTTAGAGTAGTGCCATCACTGTTTCAGTTGAAAACACTCTAGGATTTCTTAAAAATTTGATGATTTCATTTAACATTTGATTTCTGTTGGCAAATCTATTTGGGTTTGAAAAGATTTTTTTATCTGCAAGTGGTCTTTCAAAACTTGACCTAACTTCTGTAAATTATTTTTTAAACGACTGTCATTGTCACTGGCCTTTTGATTGTTCTTGAAGAGCATATGCCAGTTCTTTAGAAAGGCACAGATACACAGGTACTGTGGGAATGGATATTACTGTGTACCTAGAGCCAAGCGTTCAATAAATATTTTGTCCTTGGAGATGCCCCTTAGAAGCCTTTGTTTCACATCTCACAATTCTGTGACCAAAAGCTCTTAGGCTACATTAATTCTGGTCAGAATAAAAGTCTTGCCTAAACTTCAGAGACAAACTGATAAAGAGACAAATTAAGTAGTTAGACACCGTATCAAGAAATTTTGATAATGAAATTTTGGTTGTACAGCAGTTGCGTTTTTCTATGAGATGTTTATCTTCACAGATAAGGACTCTTTTCATACCTGGTTCTTGTTTCCTATTTCCATCCTATTATTGGTCTGGAATAATTAACCTTTAGTTAATTAGCTTTTGAATGTTATTTAAATTTTCTCCTTCTATTGCTTTAAGACCCGCAAGCTGCTCTTCCTGGGGCTTTCTTGGGGATGTGTTTTTATGAAACATCAGAACATGCATTTGTTAATTCTGTTTAAATATATAGACAGTGAATTTTAATCCATGGCTATGTTATGTGTAAACACCTCAGGCAGCCAAGCGAGGGATTCTTTCTTCAGTTCGCGGGCGAGGGGTCCATGCGAGAGGCCGGGGCGCGGCGCGCAGCAGAGGCAGAGGGATTCGGGGCCGGGGCCGAGGCCGAGGCGTTCCTGTGCACGCCGTGGTGGATCATCGGCCCAGGGCGCTGGAAATCTCTGCCTTCACCGAGAGCGACCGGGAAGATCTTCTGCCTCACTTTGCGGTATGTCACAATTGCACATTTTTTCTTTCCTTCAGATAACATTTTTCTGTTGAATGACGTGTTTTCTCTTGATTCAGTTCATCTGTAAATACTATGTAGGAATGAATCTTTAGCGTGATATGCAGAGGGTGCATTAGGTAAAGGTAAAACAGGAAAAATATACTATTGCTTCAGCCAGTTACAGCTGTAATCACATGGCGTTTACAAGGCTATTTTTTTTTCTTACAAAGAAAACAGCTTGTAATATTTATTTGCTCATGACATATGTAAATTTTTTACAAATTTTTAGGTAGAGAAAGATAAAATAACTGAAGGGACAGTGAGAACAAAGATTGATTCGTTGCCAAACTTTCAGTACCTGCGGTGTGTTTGTCTTTGTTGAAGGATCTTAACAAGTGCTTAATGAAAATAGTCTTCAAACATTTTCAGTGCTTTTGCCCAACTTTCTGAATTTAAGATTCAGAGCAAAATTGTGCAGTTATATGTAGATTTTGAAAATGCATCCAAACATTTCTGTCTATTCATGTACTTAAGCTTAAGAAGTCAGCTTTTCCTACTTTTTTCAGTTTAAAAAATGATAAATTGACACACATAATTTTTAGCAAATTTTTCTTTGCAAATACAATAGACAAAAATCAAAATAAATTTATAAACCCCTTATCCTCAATTTTAAAAATATGAAGAGAAATCCTGAAGCAGTATAACATCTTTCTGTCACAGTTTTACCTCATATCTATAGGAATTGGGAAATCCAGAGACAAGAGCACTTCGGTGTTTTAGAAATGCAAGTACAAGTAACTTTTACTTTTAACAACTAACCTATTCTTGGCTAGGACAAGTACTCTGGCAGTAAGACAGTGAAAGATACACTATTCTAATTTCCTACCTTTTTTTTTTTTTGAGGGCATTTAATTTAAGACTGCATTTTTAGAGGTGGGAGAACTATTTTACTAAACTTTTTATGTTGTTGTTTATCTATCAAAAGCAATATGGTGAAATTGAAGATTGCCAGATAGATGACTCTTCTCTCCATGCGGTGATTACTTTTAAAACAAGAGCAGAAGCTGAAGCTGTGAGTATAGTCTTTCTTGAAAATGCACTGCAGCATTCAACTACTTCCTGGTTATATTGCACTTCTGTATCTGATTAAATGCAATACTGCTTTTAAAACTATCGACACAAAAATTTAAATTGAACAAAGATGTCAGAACTGTTTAGTAATGAAATAATATACAGTTCTGACATCTTTGTTCAATTTAAACTTTTGTATCTTAAAATAGTTTGAAAATTGGAAATTAAGATGTTTATATGAAAGCAAAGTGCAGGATGTAAGAGGGAAATTAAGAGAAACACTTAGGAATTGGTATTTAGATGTCTTGGTTTATCTTCATTTAATTGCCTGGTTTTTTCACCTGAAGACTTGATACCCTCATAGTCTTCCTGAAATTTCACTGACATCCTGCAGAGTGAACCTATATATTTACTAAGGGATCAGTTTGATTTACCTTAGCTGAAAACCCATGGTTATGTAAATAGGATTTGATGTGATTATTTTTCCCCCTTTTCAGTATAATTTTAGAAATCTGTGAAATTACAGATGTATAGAATTGCAGAATTAGCTTTTAGAATCTAAAATCCAGAGTTGACTTATGTTATAATACAGTACCGTTACATATGGATCATTAGAACTTCATACACTTGGCTCAGCAGGACTCCTGCCTTACATGGCCATGGTAGAGGCATTATGCGATCCCGAACAAATTAGTGAACATAGTTGTTGTGCAAATGATTTTGTTTTCTTCAGAATCCTTCTGTCTCTATTGGGAGGAAATATTCTTGAAACTAGAGGGGACTACAGAAAGAATGGATTAATATTTACAGTATGGTTATATGGAAAGATTTAATTTCATGTTTATATTTTGCACAAATCTTATCTTATGCAGCTTACCTGAGCAGAGTTTTCATACCTGGCCAGACTACTCTCTTTTTCATCTGTAGACACCAGTGACCTGATTGACAGAAATAGTTGCTATTCACAATGCAAATTAAGCTGCTGGGGACAATAGTTTTGAACACTTAGAGTATCGTTTATTGTTAGATATTTTGATATCTATGTGCCAAAGATGTTTTATAAAAACACAGAATTCTGTTTTGTTTGGGAAACTCTTAGCTATAGCAGTGATGAGCACTAACTTTATGGAGATGGTATTTACTCTGTAAAAAAGGAGGTACAGTTAATAGTACATGGTGTATGCTGACTGATAGGGAAAAGGAGTATTGTACAGCTGTATTGAAGGAGCACAGTTCAACAGTGAACGAAAGTTCTGTTTGAAGACAAAAGCTGTTGTATTTCACAAATGAATTGAATTAAGGTTGGGATTTTAGTGTTGGTGCTTCCTGGTATTGGGTACTTCCTTTTGCAGTACCATATTCTTTGACATTGTAGTTTACGTAAGAAATACTCTTAAGTAAGAAGAGAAAGTTCTGCTTCCCTGAAAAGAAAAATAGGTCACCTAGAACAATAATCTTTCTTTGTGGACTATCCAAATAAAGTCTTTACTTTTCCCAAATGGAGTGTGATTCACTGCAAGGATCAGGATCAGGATTCATGATCAATGTTTGTGATATCTATGTTCTAGTGAGCATTAAAACAGTTGTCAGCTTTATGTTTGATTGTGTTTAATTTCACCTTCATTTTTAAATGAAGATTTTATGAAAACTGTGTTCAATCAAATCTAGGAAAAATTGTGTTTTCTGTGAGATATTCTTACATATTAAATATATTTCCATTGGAATGTCTGTGTTTACAACTAAAGCATTAAGTCTGGCAATTTGAGAAGTTGTAATTATTAAAAACTTACGCTGAGGCAAATTGTGAAGTAAATGCGGTTAGTATTTTACCTTCTTAAATGAAAATAGGCCTAGGCTTTATGATCATATATGTTCTAGCTTAGAAGGAAGAGGAAGATTCCCTGTTGTAAAATGCTGCATTTTTATGTAGTAGTAATTTCTTCCAAAGATTACAAGTTATTTCTGGACCTAAATGTCACATATAAATACTTCTAAAAATTCTAGTTGTGTGACATTGTGATGAGACCATGGACAAAAAGCTCCTGAGCTGCATTTTAATAAGCATAGAATCTTTTAAATTTATCATAAATTTATATGTACAGATTTAAAATTTATACCTGGGGACTTTAATATCACACAATTCATGTTCAGATGTCATTGAACATGTAATTGTTTCTACATTTCACATTATGCTGTACTTTCAGATTGTACTATAAATCTTTTGTGACCATGACAGTTATTTCGGAATGTTGCTAACGCTGATTTATGCTCATTCATGTTACTTTAATTTGAACATACTATTTCCAAAGCAGCCACTTAATGCAGCTGCTACTTAGATAGACATAAATATCCCATAAGTTAAAATTTTTTACATTCCAATTACAACTGCTTTGGAGGAAGTGGAACATTTTCCAATCGATTAAATTGTAATCACAAAGGGGCTTTTATTAGTTGTTTGGTTGTTGGTTTTTTAAAAATATATTAAATAATTTGTGGAATGTATTACTTCTTCCAGAAAGTTATGCATTAACAGTTTTGTGTCTGTCTTTGAAAGGTGAGGAACCCAGCAAAATAATATTAAAAAGTAGGAAGGTGTTGGTTCAGTATGTTACCCACATCTCCAAATGATTTATGGTTTTCCAAGCTTATTTTCTTCTGAATGTATTTTCATCATTTTTCTCAAAGGATGTATGAATTCTCTGTGCAGTGAATGAAGTTGTTTCATTTAACCTACTAATAGTACTTCAGTATGAATATATTACAACTTAGACTTCCTTTTGTAATGTCACGTGTAACTAAGATAGTTAAACTTGTTTTAGGCTGCAATTCATGGATCTCGTTTCAAAGGACAAGAGCTAAAGTTGGCATGGAACAAGCCTGTTGCTAGTATGTCAGCCGTTGAAACAGAAGAAGCTGAGCCTGATGAAGAGGAAGTAAGCTTGCTTTTTCTTTATTTTTTGTTCTAATTTTTCTTTTTTAAGATTAAATAATACAGCTTTTACGAAAAGAAAATTTATCTGTGGAGTCATACTTGTATTTGTTAATGTAACTCATATTTTGATATCAGAAAGTAGATGTCTGTATATTTCTTGGGGTTTAGGGTGTTGATACTTTGCTTTTCCTTCCAGAAGTACTTAATTTCTTACCCAACAAAATCTCTCAAAGATATATCTAAAAAATGGAAGGCACCAGTTTGAACTTGATTGAGAGAGATTGAGGATTTTGTCCAAAACATGGGTTTGTGCCATCTGCTTTCGGCACTAATTTCTTAGAAGATCATATTTCAGACTTTAATTTTCCTTTATAGAGAGATATGGCTTGGAGGATAGAGGTGAAGGAATTACTCAGAGCATTTTTCTGACTCCATTCAGACATCTTAAGTACCCTTGCTGAGTGTTAGTCTTCATCATGGTCCGTAAGAGATACTAAAGCTATGTCCAAATAACCTGAATTGGTTAATGTAGGAATTGTGGAGCAGTGGGTATTGATGCAATCGAACTCATTTCACTCAAAGTATCAATGTTTGTGAATTCAGAAAAATAAATGCCACATGGGGATTAAGTCAAGCAATCTTTTTCCTAATTTATTTACTGTCAGTTAACTGTATTCACATAATTGGCATAGAAAAGTTGAAGTGCACCTTGTCTTACTTGATGACAGTATTTTGTCTGTGTCTTTTTCATGTGGCATTTTGCAGATCTACCATAGAAGCAGCTTCACAAGTTTGCTTCGATATAACCAAATTTGGTTCATTTTTTACACTTGTTCACATAGCTTTTTTTTCTGAAGAAAGCCACTTCATCTGTTGGCTTCCTGTCTCCAAAAATGCTAATTTGTTTTTTGTGTGCTAGTTGAAGACAGGTACCTCTACCTCTGTGTAATGTTCATATTAGACATTTGTGGATTCCAATATACTGCCATGTTAGTTCCGCTGAGTACTATGCTAGAGAGGGTAGCAGGCTTAAGACTTGAATGAAACTGGGTACTGTGATGTCTCAAAAAAAAAAAAAAAGAAAAAAAAGGAGCTATATAATTCAGCTGAGTGAGAGTCTTAATAATGAAGCAGGGGTCCTAGTCTATTTATTAAAATAAGAGGAAAATGTTTTGGACTTGAGAAAATCCCTGGTGAGTAGCCAGCTAATTATAAAAGCATCTGGTCTTTCTAGATACCTTATGTTCTACACCTAGGTGCCTAACAAAAGAGTTGACTCTACTGAGTCAACAACTGATCCCTAGGAAGAGTATAAAATGTGTAAGTAGAGATAAGCTTTTAATCATCAGGAGTTTACAGTTCAGGGACCTCTTGAGTCAGACATGTCGTGTCTTTGTAGTTGAAAGGCCTTGGTATATGTTTGTTGTATTAATTTACCTGGTTTCTTTGGAGAATAACATCTGTAATGCCCTGTAACAGGGAATGCTCCTGTTCAGCTGTGTCTACTCAGAATAAGTGATGTTCAATTGAATCTGCCACCTTACATGTTCTCTCTTCACTTTCTTAAAGATACTTAATATACAGAGATACTGTCATACTTCCCCTCAGTTATTTTCTCTCCCTATAGTTGTCCCCTATATGGAAGCCTGACTTTCTGATCTTCTCTACTGCCACACTCAGCCTTGTGCTGTGTATAGTTCTACACTGTGCACGTCCCAGGACTACTCCTCTTTGACTGTTGCACTGTTGTATTTTAGCTCAAAGAACATCAAGGAGTATCAGAAAAGAATCTAAGTCCTCAGAAAGCATCTGTGATATAGCCAGGGTCAGACTACAGGGGTGTACATTGACAGACAGGTCAGGTGTCAGCAGAGCTACTTTTAAACTGTGCTTTCCATATGCAAGAGTAATGAAGGTAGCAGTTTCTCCCTCTTGTAAAAGAACCTGCTGAAAAGAGAAGGTTTAGTTCTAGGCTTTCTTCAGCCTAGAGCCTCTTACCTCTCAGAAGACTTCATAATTTTGCAAATCAACTTTCACACCTCTTGTTGAATTTTGAAATATTGTAGCAAAAAACCTACAATTCCTTAGACACAAAGAATAAGCGAAGACGACCACAGCTAGTATCTAACAGCTGGGCAGTTTTGTAAGGGAAAGGCATCCTTGTGTTTTAGTCCTTTTTTCAGCTATGGCAGAGTTTTCTGTGTTAGGTGTGATAGTCAAAAAAGTTCCGTGATAGGATAGATTGTATACACCCCTGTGTCTATATGTAGATAGAAATTAAGGCAACTTATATTTAAAGGCTTTGAAGTCTGTCAAATTTCTATGTTGTTATGGAAAGGAATTGAAAATATAGTAATATAGTTTGTCTGAATTTCTCTAAATACTTTTCTCCCTGCCTCAATCATTTAAATTTTTATATTGATTTCAATATTGATTAAGTTGTCAAAATAAAAAAATTCTGGATTCAACCTTTTTGATACTGTGGGACAGGTAAATTAAGCTATTAGATGAAAACTGACATAGATATGCAAAAACATGCAAAAAACTTAGTTTTCAGTGTAGCATACTAAGTTTCATGGGAGCATAACAGCTTGGATATATGACTGTTACGCTGAAAAATCAGAAGAGATGTTTAAGGATGAGATCCTTGTTCATGGTCATTTTGAAGTCTATTGAAAAGAAAAAAGTTCCATTTGCCATTCAGTAATAGACATACACATCCAGTGTACTTTCTTGAAAGCATTATTGTTTACCTATTCACAGCTAAATTTTTTTTCTGTATGAAAGTGCAAGTGCCAGAGATTTGTATTTTGCCTTCTGATTTTTAACATTTTCTGATATAACAGTATCATATTTTTCTCTTGAAGTTTCAGGAAGAATCTTTGGTGGATGACTCGCTGCTTCAAGATGATGATGAAGAAGAAGAGGAGAATGAATCTCGTTCATGGAGAAGATGATTCAACTGATCAACGACAATGCTAGAACTGCACCTGTGTTGCATTAGTATTACCTAATGTACTTCTGCATCTTTGTATTAAAAGGGGTTTTGTGATGAAGTTGGATTCAGATATAGATTACAAAGCAGCTGGTCAGTTATACATTTTGAGAGATTGATGTTTGAGTTACATTTCAGTAAATGATTGCTAAAAACATCATACTAGGAACATATGCAATGTTTTTATTACATAGTTCTACAGAAAGTTACAGAATTCTTTGGGTTCTTTGTAATTTACTGAATTGGTCAAACACAAATGACCAAAAGTTGTTATAACATAGATAATTTTTGTTCTATTCCAGATACGGAATGAAAATTTGCATTTAAAATCTTTGTGAATGTTTTCAGAAATGAATAGATAACAGTACTAAACCGAAGTCTCTAAAGTTATGTATTCATAATATTGCATAGTAGTATGCTTAGGCTTTACTATGTACTAGCCTTTTGTTGGATTTGTGTACGTATTTTACCTATGGGTTTTAATGATAAAGTGTATGACTGCTTTGCATATAAGTCCTTATGACTTTAAGATGTTAAAAAATAAAGAAATGGAATGGTCTTAAAAAAAAAAAAGAAAAAGAAAAAAAAAAAGCAATAACCAAAAAAGCTAAGGCAATGGTCCTTCATGATGAAAAAAAAAAAAAAAAAAGAAAAAAAAAGAGAAAAGACCATTCCAAATGGCAACCCCCACCCCCATGTTCACAAAAGGAGCTTGAATCACTATCACTCATACTAAAATAATACTGAATATATAAAACCAATCCTCAATCGTGTTTTATCTACATTACACATGGTGAACTCTGCGTAAAAACTTTTGGATATTCTGAATTTGGAGTGATGCGAGTCAAATGGTAAATAGAATAATACTCCAGCAATAAGGAATTTTTTTATATCTCTGCACTGTGCAACTCTAGAAGAAAATTTGATCCTGCAAAAATGACACGCAGTACTGAAATACAATTTAAAAAAAAATGGGAGGAGAATTGGATTATTTGGTAGATAATACTCCAGAAATTTGAGTACACAACTAATGGATCTTTTATGTTCCTGGGTTTCTGTGATTACGTATTTTCATTTCAAAAGTAACACTTGGAAAATCTGAAGTTCATACTGTAGCATATACTCCCCATTCAAAAATACATGAAATATTAGTGTACTCCACAGAAAATCTTCATTGGCTTTTTCTAGCAGGTCTTTCTGATATGTGAGGTCTGAATTTGCTTCTTAGGAAGGGGAACTGCCTACTCCTGTGCACTGAAGGACCTCTCAGAAACACTTGTTTTTATTTCCATTTAGTGGCTTTTTGCTAGACTGATTTCAGAAGAAAACCCATTAACTGTTAAAGTCTTGGGTTTTGTTTTTGTTCTGAAAGGAGAGGGTGGAGTGTTGTTTTGATTTAATACTTTCTTTTGCCCCCATTAGTTCATTAATGAGTGCCTCATAAAACCACTATCTTATCAAATAGATGGTCATGAGCCTGTACCACCATTCATTTAAGTGTTGGACTCGATGATTCTTGTGGGTCCCTTCCAACTTAAAATATTCTGTGATTCTATGATAGTACTTCAGTTAACAGGGTGTTTCCTTCAGTCTGTGTTTTTGGCTTTTGCTGGGAAGAGGGGGAGAACTGATCTAAGTCATGTCCCAGTCCTTTTTTTAAATTCCAAAGTAGTAGTGGAGAAAAGTAGAAGTAGTAGCATTCTAGACAGAACAGCTCCAGCTTTAGGATTTTTGTACTTTTCAGTTATTTGAAGGGATTTTAAGAACTGGATCCTGATTTTTTTTTTTTTTGAGCTTTTGGTTTGGTTTTCCCCCCGTCCTGATGTGTATGCATATCTTGTTGCAAAAAACATGCACTTAAATTTTTGTACAGTCCTAGTTTCACATTGAAATGTCACAATTGACTGCCATGCTTGTTACACTAAGTTCTAAATTTTGCCATAAGGAATTGTATTTGGGAAATTGATTTCCTTTTACATTGAATTTCTGGCAAAATAAAGTATTTTAAGAACCTTTTTATCCAGTGCTCTGAATGAGCTGTTCTAATTCGCTGATTATAATTCCTACTTTTAAAATTAATTTAGTACTTTTGAAGGGTGCCAAATTGACAGTCCATAAGGTGGAAATTTTTTATGTGTTGTCTTACAGAAGAGGGTACAGCACAGAAAAACACTCTCCGTGTGCTACATAAAGTGTTTGTGTGGCGTGCTTTGCTGCTCAAATCTGTCTTTTCACTACAGTCACTCACCACAAGCTAATGACAACTGTGGGGTTTTTTACATGGACACTTCTTACAAATCATCTGAAATTAGGGTATCATGTAATTTTAAAACTTGGGGTTCCAAGTTTGCCTGTTTGTTTGGTAATATGTTACCCTGGTAATATGTCCATATTACCCTGGTAATATGTCCATCCAGGTTTCATTTCCTTGAAACTTTGCACCCTGGTCTACTAGTAAGGGGATGAAATTTTTTAAAATGCTTTTTATCATCTTCCTTCTCCAAACTTCCTACTGATGTGTATTTTGTTCCCTGCTGTTACCTTGTGGCATTTTGAATGGTTGAAAAACCCCTGGATCAGAATGGCTTGGTTTATTCTCACTTTAAAACCAATCCCAAACCAACCCAGTCAAAACCAATCTATGGTTGTCTATCATTCAGCATAAGAAAACTACCCAGTTGCAGTCTGAATGGATTCTGTACAGTTTTCTGTCATTATCAAATTATTTTCTTCATTTGATTTCTGGTTGGCTTGCTCTGTCTTCCTTGTCTAGCTCTGCTCTGTCCTCTGTCTTTTTGCTACTGCCTTAGCCAATGCTTGTCACTTCAGTTCAGTCGAAGCCTTATTAACATAGCTTTCAGTGAAATCTGTTGTCACCTGGAGCAGCATCCTTGTTTGAATCAACCAAACATCCTGTTGGCTTGGTTTTCCTCAAGACAGCTTTTCAAAATTTCCATGGAGTAAAAGGTAACATTTAAGAAGGTATTTTATTTTCCACTTGGGTGCTGAAGGGCTTAAGTAAGATGTGAGCTGACATGCAGTTCAATTGCAGTATTGTTTAAAACTACATTTGGTTGAACTACAAAACATTTGAAGTAAAGGGAGTCAGTAATTCAGACTACATTACAATCTCTACAAAGCAGTAAATAAACAAGAATATCTCTTTGAAGCAATGCTTATGGCCAGTATTTTCCTTCTCTTAAGACCAGTCACACTACAGTTGTACAAATGCACAAAGTAATATAAAGAGTAGATACCATCAATGAAATACCTCATTTACTCTTAATTCAACATTGCTTTTTTTATGCCGCAACTAATGAAGATATAGTCAGATTTAATCCTGTATTACTTGTCTTTTACTGCAACTAGGACAGTAATTTATAATTGAAAAGATAAGAGCAGCTGGAACAAACAACAGAAATCTGAGGGATTTCTGGGAAAACAAGTGAAATTTGAAAAAAATTTATTCTTCTTAATACTGTTCTGAGTGGTGCTGTGTCTTACTGTAATGATGTTGTAGCACTTGGTTACTTTCAACTGTCAGACAAAGTAAAAGTTCTTGATCAAAATAAAAGAGAAAAGCTTAATCTTTATCAAATGAGCCAATATAGCTGTAGGCTTATCCTTGGGGAAGATGAATCCTTAGTTTTTGTGGACTCAGTGTAAAGAGAGTAGACCTTTATAAATGCACTAGTGTGCTTGTTCCAGTTATCTAAATAGTTTTTTAAAATAATTATTTGTTATTAGAATATGCCTCTGCTTGTTTTACTCTGAACCATGTTTAAACTCTGAGGACATCAAAAATACTCCCAACAAAAATCAACTTCAGTGATTTCAATCTTTATTTGAATTTGCTTGTGATCTAATGGGAAGGTTTTCAAGAACTTACCACCTATACCACCCATGCAATATATTTTACCTAATAGATAATTATTTGTAAAATCTTTCTATACGTGTTTATGATAAAACTTATCTGAATGATTGTTCTTGGTCAATGTGACTGAAGGTTAACATTCTTTTTCTTCTTCTTGCAGTAAGCTTGTAATCCCGTGACCAGTTGATGTCTTTGAAAATCATCTCATCTGACCCTGTGGTATATTGTAGTAATTTTGGTATTATAGATTTAATTCTTGAATTCCAAGATCCTTCCCGCTTTGTTAGCAGAACAGACTAATTCAGTTTCTCACCTCTCTCTGCCAAAGACTGGAATACAATATTTAGCAAATCTGATCTAGTTGATGAACTGGATTTTAGTATTTCCCTATCAGCAAATGAAATAAAAAAAATTGAGATATGTACTATTCAAAATTAATTTTTCTGAAAAACATCTGCAGTAGATCTGTTTGTTTCATTTTGATCTCTCGGATACAGAGGGGGTAGAATGGTCTTTTAACTTTTCTACACTATTTTATTTTTCAGTTTTGCAGATGCACATAAATTTTTTTTATAGTCATTTGATGGGTAACATTTTTTTATAGTCATTTGATGGGTAAAATCAGATCTTTTAATATCATGTAGCGTATACTCTTTATTTGCAAAGAAAGGGGAGAAAAGTAATTGTGTTACAGTTCCTTCTGACAAGCTCTGAGATTATTTTAAATTATTTTAAATTAAACAGGCCCCAAAACCTAAACAATGCAGATGTTAATTTCCCAGTTGCTTAAGAGTGACTTCTGATTCTTAAACCTAGTGTTCTTTTAAAGCAAAAGGAAAAGAAACACTAGCTTCTCAAAAATAGTTTTTTGATGGTATGCAGCCAGACAGGATATGTCCCAGTTCTAAGGCATATGGACTCTAACCAATAATTTGCTCTCTAGGGAAATGAGAAAAGTTTCTTAAGTTTTAAAGATCATAATTTATTCTTTGTCTTGCACAAAATTTTGTGCAATAAAGATGTTTGAGCCAAAGAGAAAACAAAGACTTCGCAAAAATAGATGTTTATCTATGCAAGTAAAATTGTTTATCCTTTTGCTAACATCATGTGCATGTTGCTAATGCATGTATGGTGTAGCTGAGATCTGCTGAAGCACAGAAATGCCTTTAGGGTAAAACCCCTCATTTTTATAGAGCTTCCCAGTTCTGCAGAGCTCTGCTGCATAAAAGCCAAGAGAAGTGTCCTTTCCATTAAAGTACCTTGTTTTAACATGAAAAAATGTTCTTCTCCACATTTGCAAACTGTCCTTTCTCTGCTTTATAAAAAACTAACCCACTTCTGATTTCGTGTGGATTTTTTTTTTTTACCTTGAGATAAAAGGAGCCTTGTATTTTCTCTTTCTGGTGCTAGAGGGCACTATGGCTACACAAGTGAAACACAAAAGCTGGAAAGTGCTCCCGTTTTAACACTTCTGTGATATTTTTCGTGTTTCAGTTCTCATGCTAATATTTGCATTTCTTGCAAAAACCTGTATGCATCTCTACTATGTCAGCAGAAATTCTATTTGTGTGAACTGAAACAAAGTATCTCTCTTTGGATTTAGGTACCAATGGTAAAACATGACTCCAGGTGTTTAAATCCGAATAAAACAGAGGAATATTTCTGAGTTGCAAGAGGCATGTATCTGTTCTGCTCTGGGAGTTGAATTAGGTTTGATAGCTTATAGTTGAAGTCACAGAAAACTTTGGGTAGCTACATTCTGTTTGTCAAAGCTTTTCATGAGAATTAGTCTTTTAAGCATGTGGTTTTGCTCTAGAATAGGGAAAGCTAAAACTTACTTCTGGAAAGTGGAGGGGGACAGAAATGGCACAAAATATCAGGTGTTCATACAAACCACAAAAGAAATCACCATCCTGATGTAGTCTGAATAAATTTCACCACTGTAGCCAGTTATATTTGCTTTATGATAGACTTATCTTAAATACATCAGATAATTACTACATGGCTCCACCAACTGGTGCACTGTAATTACACAAAACAATTTTTCAACTATGATGTGGAATACTTGCCTATCCCTGTACACCCACTCTCTGTCTCTTACTGTCCTGCCTGGGTGTACGAGGAAGTTCTGGTAGCCCAAGCATTGGAACACTGCATGTGCAGTGGAGCACTTGGAACTCTGAGTGTGCAATGCCTATGCACAGAAATCATATATAGGCCAACACCATGCAGGACATGTATGTGACTCATTCTGTGTTGTTTTCTATTCCCTTTCAGTCATTAGTGCAATGGCAAAAAGTGCTGAGGCACCACAGATTTTGTTACACTCCTCCTAACTCACAAAATCAGCTATGAGGAAATTATGATATGCTCTCTTTTTTCTTGAAGGGGGATGCTGTATCAGCACCTGTGGATTAACATCACAAAATGCTGCAAGATTTCCAAGGAGTTAGTATCTTAGAATTCACCTAAAGATGGAAACCTTACTTACCAGAAGTGATTGTGAGAAGAGGAATTCTGGTTGTAAAAATTATTTGGTTTTTATTATCATGATTATTTCTTTGCATTCAGAGCTGATAGATTATTAACATTTTTCCACTGCTGCTCTCAGAGAGGTGTTAGTTAATGTTTAAAATGATGTTTAAAATGTGATATTTCTACCACTTTAATTAGAAAATCAAAGAGTATTTTGATACAATTTTTACTATATTTTTCCATCTACTTTCTCTGTGGTAATACTTTACCTTAGAAAACAGAGGAGAGTGTTTGGATACTGTTTATTTATTTATTTGCACAGTTCTACAATCTTAGACTTTTTCATTTGTGCTGTTTTCAAAATTTGCCTATTGGTTGTGTGATCCTTTATGTTTTAGGCACAAAATATATTGTGTAAGGTTAAGAAGAATTAGAAGTAACCAGCAAGTGAGCAGGTTTAGAAAACTTTACTGCAGCATAGACTTTTGTATAGATGTTCAAAAAGGTGAACTTTCTATACCCGAGTAAGTTGTTAAGTTTTATTGGGTTAGTTCTCTCTGTATTTGCAATTTTTATTGGTGAACTCCCACAATATTAGTTGCATGTCTTCACTAAATTTATGTTCTAATGACTTTAATATTGAAATAATTAAAAATATATTTATTTCTTCAGTTTCTGTGTTGAACTGTCTCCAAATATCCTTTCAAGTGAATTTGAAGTAAGTACTATTTCTTTTCCATCTTTGTTTTCTGTAATCCTTTCTCTACTAAAAATAATGAGGTCTTTGCTCTTTACTAGCTCTTCTCTGCAAGTCTACTATGTATGGAATATTTTGAAGACAACTTACCAGGAAAACACAGAAGAAATATAGAATAAATTATAGCAACTGGAATCTGAAATAACTAAAAGATTAACCAGGAGCATTCAGTACACTACCATTTTTAAGATGGCAGTATATCACGCTACAATACTATCTGTAGATAAGCTTTTGTTAAACTTTTCAAGTAATTTGAGTAGGTAATTACTAGTGTGTTAGTAGTCTAAGGCAAGATTGATGGCACCTTGATTGGCTGAAGCAGTTACTAAAGTTCACATTTTATGACCTCCTTAAAAATATTAATTTAGAAGCTTATGAATTACTCTCTGGAGTCACCCTGAATTAACAAATACTGAGCTAATTTTTAGCATTTGAATCTTTCTGTGAAATAATTTCTGCCCACTGTTAAACTTTATAGTGTTTTTCAAGAATCCATTTTCTAGATAAAGCAGTATTAACTCTTTGATGGCCAGGACTAAGTTGTGAAAAATGTTCTTATAAATAGTCTTGTTCCATGCCACCATCAGAGAGGACATTGGCGGGCCACTCCTGCTTAACCTCTGCACTTAACACAGGTATTTGAGTGATTATGTATTAATCAAGGAACTGGGCTGTGCTTTAAAAATGGGATTGTACAAATGAATTACCTTCCTAATCTACCAGATGACTGAAAAGATGGTACTGGTGGGGGATGCTGGGGCAGGAGTGAGGAGGTGAGATCAGTCGACTTCTTTCTTCATCTCATGATTCCGTTTCAAGCCATGCTACATTCACTGGAAAAACCCACACCACTGAGCTCTTTTTGGTTATGTATGTTTGGCTTCAACTCTTGGTTTATCTGTTCTGTTGCCCTGATTTAGGAGCCAGGACAAAACATTAAATAAAACCTTTAGTGAGCAGAATGTGGAAGTTGAAGTGCTTTCACAGAAGATCAAGAGTTGAGAACAGAAGTCTTGCACTTGCACAGGACTCATCACAAGCACAGGACATGCTGTGGTTCAGCTGTGACCCACTAAACTGAAAGCTGCTGGGCCCTGCTTTTGAGCTGACTCCTTGGACCCATTTGCACCCTTGATAGCCTTACAGACAGTGACATTGCTATAGGAGCTCTGACTCCTTTTGGCATATCCCTCTGTGCTTCTGATGGGGGGGGAAGGCAGTCTCAGATCAGTCAAGGATCACCTCCAAAAGGGGTGTGAGAAGCCTGGAATGATTTTTGTCAGGCCTTTAGGACCTTCACTTAGCTTATTGTGAGTATGGTAGCTTTGTGTCAAAGGCTGTGTGACTCGTATGTTAGTGCAGTGCTAATGCTGCAGCAGCAGTTTCCTCCTCTACTCACCACTGTGCAGCAGAGCCACAGTGCTTATACTTGCCCTTCCTAGGAGAACTCAGCTTTGCCAGCTGTGTGAAGCAGCCCTGAGGCTAGGCTGGAGCAGGAAGATATCATTTTCTCTAATGGATCTGTGTAGACAAGCTGAACCACTGGCAGGAAACAAAGGCAATTCTGACAGCATTTAGGGACCTTAGTCAGGGCACCCAGCAGGTGGGAAGAAAACACAGTAAGTGTTGAGATGTACCATGCACTGCAGGACTTGAAATTAGGTTAGATGGTAGAAAGGCTGGTTTTATTTAATTTTTTTTGGGTGTTGGTGAAATAAATTACCAATATTAAAATTCTAGAAGGAGGTGCTGAGGCAGATGGAAGTGAGGTTTCAAGTCTTTGGCCAAACAATTTTTTATGTCCAGGTTTCCTTTCCTGCCATCTACCCTCTCTCTACCACACCTGTGGGTAGCCTAATTTGTTGCAGACAAGCCATGCTGTGAAAGATTTGGGAAATACTGCTAAATCCAGAGAATAGGGCCAGGAAATACTGATTCTCTGCTTAGTACTTTAACAGAGGCTTCCATCTGGAACTTTAAGTATCATCTAAGATACTTAGAAGTATAGAGAAGCCTCACTTCAGTGTTTACTTCTTCTTGGCATAGTGATTGCAGAATTTAGTGTTCCTTGTAATGAATCCCTGGGGAGTATGTTGTGTCAGCAGACAGTTACTCTTTTGAAAGACTCCTTTCCAGTCATTGGGTGTTTGTGTGTTCAACCTGTTCATCCAAGTTAGGTAGGATAACATCAACAAGTCAGGTAATAGAACTTTCCTGTTTTTTAAGTTGTTTAACCTGTTGCCTGAGTGAACAAATTAGGAAGCAGTTACATGAGCAATTTAATGGGCAGATCATAATATCGGATGGGAAATTGCATGATGCTGAGTTATTGTCGTGGTACAGGACAAGGGAATCCTCTGTTGTCATGGTTGCAGAATAAGATGAAAGGCACTGGTCTAAACTGTTATGGTTACATTAACAGGAGCTTATGTCAATTAAACCTTTAGAAGTGGACACTTTTGCAGCGCATAGAAGTTTAGTACCTAACTCCCTTCAGATATCTCTCCAGCTGCACAGAGAAACAATGGTCTTGTCGTGACCTTCTTTCTCTGAGCTGATTTGGAACTCTTCTGAACCTTTAAAGTGTTAGAAGCCATCACTAGTAATGTCTTGTCTGAGAGAGGTTGCGTATGCTTTGATATCTGCTTTCTAAAATCACATTATCATAATCATTCCAAATTAAAATATTTACATGAAAGGAGAGGTAGACTATAATCTTGAGTCTTTACTGGAGTCCAAAAGTCACAATGAAAAGTAATTATCTACTTTTATCTCCATGGATCCATGTGCAAATCTCTAAAATATCCCCAAATACCATACATACTGTTACTTGCAGAAATACACATTGGCTTTTGAAGAACACAGCTTTTTGTTTGTTTTCCTCCAAATGTCTGAAAAAGGATAAATAGTCTTATCTAACCACTCTATTTGGTATTGTTTAGTGGTTATAAGAACAATGTGTTAGGAACCTTCAGCATGAATTTTAAATGGTATTTTAGATTGATGTGGGTATCCTAGGCCCTTTTGAATTTTTCTGCTACCCCAACAACCAAATGAATGGGGAGAAAAGCCCATGAATGTTCTTGCAACACCAACTTCTGCCTGTAGCAACTTGTCTAAAGATCTTGCAAGGAGGTAGACTGTGGTGGCTTCCAAATAACTTCATGTCATGCAGTAAAGCTGTGGCTTGGTCTGCCAGCACTATCACATTTCAGCATGTCTTCATAGCTTTTGCTTTTAGTAGAACTCACTAGAGACATAGGTTATTTCAGTGTCATGTTCCCTGTCGGAATGTACTGGTCTACATAAATACTAGTAAATTAAACATGGCTGGGACCGTTCTCTGATGCTGAGTTCAGCTGGCACTCCAACTCTCACACACACTATCTTCAAAACAGGACAACCATATCCACATTCTCTGCTGGAAATGGTCTGTCTTGGGATCTGGGTCTTTGAGGTACGATGGCCTAACAACACTCAATAGGATTCCGGCGCCTATGATGAGTGCTGGACCTGTTTTTTCACTAATTCAGATGTGTCTGAGTTGCCAAGCTTAGTCCAACAGCAGGTAATATGATTTGTTTCCACTGGTAGATGAAAGGACCTTAAGGAAAATCTGTTCTTTTCAACAGCAGTGACAATTGTCAACAATTTTCTGCAAGGAATCCATCTTCTCTTGAGATAAATGTCATTAACTGGAAGAGGGAATGGGTACAAATGGACAAATAAATGACAATTAGCAATTAAAATTTTGTAGACCACAGTAGCTCTTGGATTTAATGAAAAGTGTGAAATATGTGGCGGTCTTCTGAGATACAGTTAGAAGAAACCTTATTAGAAAACTAATAGTAATCTTCAAGTTGAAATTCACATAGGCTGTTTTATTCAAACTTTCCTACCATTAGTAGGGTTTGGAGGTCTCTTGAACAATCCCTGAGTGTTAACAACAATCTTGAAAATTAACCTAGCAATAATGCAGTGGTGTAGTTGAAGGGGCAAGCTGCAATACTTTTCCAGCACGCCTTCCTTTAGAATTTTAGTTTCCTATAAACTGGCAGAGGGGGAGCTCTACACAGATAATTCCTCCTTTAGCCCTTCATGCTTTTAGCACAATACATCACCTTAAGTGTTATACCTTCTGCAGTAGGATAGAATTCTCTGACCTAATAATTTCTGCTGCCAAATTACTTAAAAGTACATTGTGAAAATATTTTCTGTGTCTATGCATATATTTCATCAGCCATGCTCCCATCTGTCAAAGTAGATTGAATGATTTAATTGCCTAATCAGCTTTCCAAGTCTCCCATGCAAGCACAAAAACATCACAGTGAGTTGTAGAGTTATATGGTGGTGTATAAGCAATTATTAGAGATACCTATTAGAGTTTTCCCAAGTTCCTTATTGTAGTGGGCAACAAGCGTATTGGATTTGGCTAGATTATAAGTATGATTATTTAGTAGCAGAAGCTGATGTTTTTCTCTCCTCTATTTTTACATTTGAGAATAAAATACAATTTATATTCTGAGCATCATCTTGTGGAAGTTCTAAATCACTTCATGAGGCTTTCAGCCTAGGTTATGTCATTTATCCATCAGCACTCAGTCCATTTAATCCAGACCTCTCAGCTGTACAGACCTAGCTCCTGTTGTGAGTGATCGGCCTGCTTGAGTGCTCCCAGCTTCTCCTGTCACATCACATTTGCATAAAAGAGGACGGATAACCAAATTTGAGCACACAAATGAAAATGCTAAGCGCTGAACCTGTCACAGTTGTTGTTCAACTAATTGTGAAAAATTTGATTTGCTGGCTTTTCACTGTTTATCATGTGGACCCCCCTTCTCAAATTTGCCTTGGCTTCTGCTTCTGTACATGTAGCTTTTAAACTCTCTACACAAGCAGCCCACCCTGGGGATTACTTACCTCTCCTACCAGCTTTTAATGTTGGCTCATCTACTTGACTAAATTAGGCCACCATGGCAAACAAACACATAATTAAAAACCTGGGAAAGACAACTGCAGTTGCACTTCTTAAATTGATTTTGCAGTCTATTACTGGTATATGCCTTTGCATTTTGCCATTTTTATCTTGTCCTTCTGTAAACCCTGAAAATGTCTTTGCTTTTGATTGTATATAGGAGGGAGATATATTGCTTCAAAATGAAAACTAAAGTTTTCTTCTGAAATGGAAGCAGTAAATAAAAACACATTCTTATTTCTGGGTACTTTGTGGCATCTTATTACAGAGGTGCTGTTTTCTTTTGAAATGAAGACCCATTCTTGAACTGGAATTGAAAGATCATGCATGAAGTATTGTTCAAATTATTGTGATTTTTCAAAATTCTAGGGTTTGACTTTGCTTTCCAAATGTACCTGCAACTGCTGTTGTATTTCTAATTCAGAACACTTTCTCTTTACTTAGCTGTAAATGTTTCATATGATTTATACCAAGAGATCACCAATTAAAACAGTTGAACGTCATGTTCTTTTTTTGTGAGGGGAGAAGAGGGTCAACCAAACAATTATATATAAAATAGGATCATCTACAAATCCAAATAATCCATCCCTTTGGTATTGTCATTGGCTGGTTTTACTCAGAATGCTGACAGCTGTCATCATTCAAGAAGGTGCATGTAACATGGGCTTCGTGGATATAAATCTATCAAGACCATTGCAGGCTTCTAAAAACAACCTGATAAGAAAAGTTGGTATTTAGATGTATAACAAAAATCAATATTTTTCTAGGAGTTCTAAAATATGAAAATAATTGTTTTCAAATGAAAAAATTGTTCATAAGCAGCTTTGTTGAAAAAAATAAAATGGAAACTATTTTGCTTAAAATAGTTTTAAATTTAATTTTATTTTGACTGTGGAGGGGTAAAAGTCCCTAAAATGACTTTCATGTCAAGTGAAGTTCACTGAAAACAGTTGTTGTAGTAGGATGTAATCTCTTTTGTAAACTGATCAAGATGTATCTTAAAACTGTAAGATATTTCTAACTGTTTTCCTGGTATGTTTGTAAAAAAACCAACCAACCAACCAACCAATCTCCCCCCATATTTTCTTTTCATTTATATAGTTTGTAGCCTAAACTGACTTACATGTAGGTTATCTGAAGTTAGTTGTGCTTTGTTTTAAATGGCTTTTCTCCCTGCATGACATTTACTTCCTTGATATGTTCATCAAAAGCTGTTACATCGCAACCTTCACTTCACAAGGCTAAATGGGCTGAATTCTTAAAGGCCTTCGACAGACCCTGGTGTATTTAACTGTAGCAATATCAGATTGTAACATTCACAAATCAGTATGTTGGGGAACACTGTCCTTCTCCTCATTTTTGAGACTGCATTCTGCTGTAATTAAAAATGCGCCTGGAGAAATAACTTGTGCTGTATTCTGTGCTCCTACATTTGGCTTGTGATCACTAGAATACTTTCAATATTCTTTTTTCTCATCCTTCCTTCACATCGTACTGCTTTATCTCCTTCTTCATTAACAGCTTTTCAAAATTGACCCTCCTTCCTGCCCTCTGTCTGAAGTTTGTCAAGGAGTTACACCAAATACATAAGTCATATTTGCTAAATAAAATGTTTCTAACAGAGGGATACAGATGTTTGGAAGAGACTATTCATTAGCATATCAAGCCCCCAGCATCAAACTGAGAAGCAGCAAAAAATTAAAGAAATTAATTTAAATTAATTAACAGAAAACTTCATTCCGTAGTTGAAAAACTGCAACTCTGCTGCCAACAGGTTTGATTTTGAAAATCAATGAAGTAGCTTCTCCTGGTTCAGAACAAATTTCCAGAATGTTGTTATATCTTTTAAATTACACTGAATAACCTCCAAGAAGATGTTCCAGAGTGCATCTAATATTTCCTTCCAGCTTCTCCCATTTACAAAATGCATCCCAATAGCTGAAATATCCTGAGAGATGTTTGTGACCAAAGAGGCAGAATCCATTTTCTTCATATAAAGAAAAGAATAAAATTTTTGTTACCCTGTTCTTCAACAGCAGGGCTAATGTATATTGCTAAACTGTTATTTCATCTTACCATGCAATGATTTGATCTGAAAATCCCATAGATATGTTAAAACTGGTAGAATTGAATTAAGTATTTGGGCTTTTACTCCATGTCAGTCTTAGAAAAACTATGCTTATGGATAAGATTTTTTTCTCAGATTTTAACCAGAAAACAACACAAAATGTCTTGCTTTGTTTCTGACTTAATTTCTTGAAGCATGGAAATTTTATTGTTAAATCCTGGAATTTTGGCATTCATTGAAAAAATAATCCTCATCCCTTGTTTTACTCCTTTGCCTTTCTCTGAACTTTCTTCTGTGTATTGTTATATTTATTCTGAAGTAGACTGAGAAACGGAGAATGGAAGGATGTAGGATTTAACTCTGTGGAATTTGGTTATAGGGGTAAAATAGAAGTGAGAGATCTCTAAGGATGGGTTTAGAGTATGGGAGTTTATTCTGAAAGAGCATGGGTGTGAGAGGCTTGCTGGGCTGCAAGATGCAGCTCAAAGCAGGCCAGAGAAAGAGAGAGAAAGAGGTAAAAGGAGAGAGCAAAAAAGAGAGAGTAAAAAGAGAGCGATTTGCCATTTACAATACAATAAATTATCTTCTCTGTTGAATATTCTAATTCTCTTTAACCAATCTGAAACAATTTACAAACTCTACAATATTTGCATGTAACCTATAAGAATCATTACATTACCATATGGGGTTATATTTTAAACCTTAAAAAAACTGCTTTTGGGAATCTCTTACCAGGCAGGCAGGGTTTGTTCTGACCTTTGGACCTGCCTAGGCAGAGGGTATTGTTCTATCAAGAAGGAGGATTACCTTCAGCCAGCTATACCATTGTTTCTTAGTTACTTTTCAACTCAAACCTTGTCCTCATCCCAATCTCGACTCTACTTTCCATATTTTCAGCATCCCTTGCAAGGCAATCATATCTATAAGGCTTTCCTATTTCATCTTCCCCAACATCAGGAAGAAAATTAAATAGCCAGAAAACAAAATATCAGCTCTGAGAGTGAGCTTTGTGTTCAAAATACCTGTGACAGTAGAGTTTAAAAGCAGTTTCTGAGAAAGGAAGTTAGGTTCTGAACTTTCTTCGTGAAGTTAATCTGTCTCCTACGTAAATGTGAATATGCAGGTCTCTAAACTTGGTTCTTGATGTAAATGTCCAATTTATTATTTCAGAAACTAACTTGCAGAATTTCTTTAAGTTCTGTATCCTTCAATATCCTTATGCTTAAAATGTTTCGCTAGGCAAGTGAGAGAAATGTGGAAGAGTGAGGGCGATACATGTGTTTAAAATTTTGAACAAGTACTAGTGAAAAATGTTTTGCCGTATTCCCTCAGCTGTAATAAAATGTGCACTTTTCATTTATCCTTCTACTAGATACCTATTGACGTTTGATTAAAAACAGTCTCCCCTGTTTCTGTAAGTACCTTCATGTAATTCATGGGAATTTTCTCATTTTCCCAGGTCTGCTTGGGTAAATAAAGATTTCTCCTTGGCTCAGTCTCTTAGGTTGGATGTTAGAATAAACAAATTTCCATTAACTTGCTTTTTGTTTTGCTTTAGATTGCAAGTGGCTTCATCAGCATGTAAGAGAGACAACTGCTATATCTTTCCCTATATATTTTATTATACAAGGATGACCTTCTTTCCATGAGCTTAGCTCTTGACTATAGCTAAATGCAAAAGAAAAAGCACACACAGACATGATTAGCAGGTTACACAGATACGTCTCTGTGGTCTGGGGAAGATACAAGGGAAGACATTTGTTAAATTGCCTGTTCTTTTTATATAAAAAAGTTTACTTATTTACCCTATGGATAAAATGTGTGTTGACCTACTGCATTACAGCATAAGCATGAACAAGGTTACTTTTTCCCCCTTTCTGCTAAATAATAAGGCAACTCATGCTGAGGGTGCACTTAAACTAGACCTATAACTCTTGGAAATTCATAGATCGTAAGGCCAAATGGGACCATTATGATCATCTTGCCTGACCTCCTCTATAGCACAAGCCATAGGGTTTCGACAATATAACAGTATTTGTAATTTCATATCCATTAGAGTGCTATTTATAGGATATATATTGTATTGAAATGGCAGAATATTCATTGCTCTGAAATTCTGCTGGATAATTTTACTACCGTAGTGTTATCTACAGGGTTCTTTGTTGGTGCATATTAACAAAAAAAAACCACAAACAAACAAAAAACAAACAAACAAACAAAAAAAACTCCAACACCAAAAAAAAACCCCTAAAACCAAAAACAAGCCCAAACAAAATTTCAGGCAATTTGCTAAAAGTGTGACTTCATCCCATAAGCAAATTACTTGAGATAATATCTGCAAAACCACATATTTAATGTAAAAACACAGTCGATATAAAAGAATCCAAATAATTTTTTAATTGCCAAGTACTATAGTATTAGAAATCTAATTAAGAAAAGAAAAAATGGTGACCAACTGTTCCATTGCACAAACTGGAGTATTTTTGCAAAGATAGAGAAACCTGACCTAAATCTGGATACTTTTTACAAGGCTTCTCTTTTCCTGTATTGAGATCTTTTTTCTTTGGATTGATACCAGGAACTGTGGTGCATAATTTTAATTTTCATGGAACCTCTTCTATAAAATGTCTGTTACGAATGGAACCTGATTTTAAATGGTGAGTAGGGCAGAAGTAACACTACATTATTCTACATGTAAAGGCAGGCTGAACGTCATTCCCTGCCTTGCTTTGTAAAACTATCACTATTAACTCTCAAGTTTCATTTCCTATTTATCTGACAAATGAGAAAATGCTCTCTGCCTTTTCTATAGGAGTCACTAATGAAATGTACTACACTGAGCAGTCCTAGAGGTCCTCATCAAATCAAACAGGCTTCATTGCTCAAATCTTTGAAACAGACAACAGGGCTTATTTTTAATGATAAGGATCCAGATATCATCCAGACTTGTATTTGCTGCTGGGAACGGAGTAATGAAAGAGCAATTAGCATTTCTACTGATCATTGGTTAAAATTATTTAACCAATCTTCTAGCAAAGTCGTAAAGGCTCTCAAAGTAATTACATCATTTTGTTAATGCTAAGAATGATGAGATAAAACAGCTTGAATCTTATTGGTCAAAGATGTTTATCTATGCGTATTTTTAAGGGATTTTAAACATTATCCACTAGAAAAGTGTATGCCATTCAGATCAGTCCCTTCTTCTCCCAGTCATCTCTAAAATTATACCAATTTAAAAGCATATAAACAAGTATGCCTAGGAAAACCAGATAGATTACTAAACGTATCACTTAACAGAAACCTCCAGAAATTCAGTAAAATAATCATTACAATTTAGTAAAATAACCAGACTTTGTAAAATCTGAAATGTTTTGTTCAGAGTCTCCTTGCTATGCAGGAGCTTTGAAAAACTCTTGTGACAAGTGCAGAAAAGCTGTGTCTCAAGGTTTGCGTTTTGATCTGTTCACTAGTAAATTCTCCAAAAGCATAGCTAATAACAACATTTAGCTAACAAAGGTTAGTTTAAAAGCAATTTAAAAAGATATTTCAATGGAGGGAAAGAGAGAAGGGATGAAGAGGCCAATTAACCAATTTTTCTTGGCCTTTCTCTCACGCACAGACACATTCTGTACAAACCTCTGTTTTGATGTATTATTTTAATTAATCCCAGTCTTTTGATTTCTACAAAAAAGAAGGTTAGCAAATGTAACAATGCTCGAGAGTTTCTTTATCGTAAAAGACACATAATTTCAAGCATTTAATAAGGTAGATTTATTCTGGGTAGTTTAGTTTGCACATTCACTCAAACAGCCCTCCCCAAAGACAACATTAAAAATGTGATTAGTTAGCTGCCATCAATAACACAAAATAGGAAAACACTCTCTGAAGGGACAGCTTTGTGGAGGGCACTGCACAGTGTGTAGTAAAAATATATGGCCTAATAAGTTTACATTTGCAGGCTCATTTGTTAAAACTCTTGAATTTCTAATTTGTGTCGGAAAGATAAATGGATGGGGCCTCAGTAAAGTGTGAGATTAATACTGATGGATGGGGATTCAGATTTTTGCTAGCCTCTTACTTCTGTACAACCCAGTAGGCAGTTTATGGGGAAAACCAAATGTAAATAAAAAAAGAGGACATTATTTACCTTGGTCAAGGCCAATTACCAGTTATATTGTTCTTTTCAACTTTATTGTTTGGATGTAAATTATCCTTATCTAATTATTGTTTAATGCATTTTGGTAATCAAGCTCTTACAAAGTGTAATTAGATGCTAAAAAGGACAGGCACCCCATGGTTACTTTGAAACACTGCAAATAGTCAAGTGGTAGAGATTGAGGCCTCTGGGACCTTTCAGGGTGTAAGGTGGAAGAGTAATAATAAAACATATTATATAATAAAAAATTTCTTTATACCTGAATCAAAACGCTCACATAAAATTAAAATGAACTGAGGTTAATATGAATAATAAAATAATAATCTGCATATGTTGAACACAGCTGTTTTCAACCTCTTTCCTTCCACATGCAGTGCCACCACCGTGGCACCAGACACCAGAAGTGACAGCAGAATTTCTTACCTGTCTGGCAGAAGGTACCTCTGAACTTGGATGAGCTTTACCAACACAGAGAAGGAAGTTCTTCTATTCTAACAAAGTAAGTTGACAGATACCTTTCAATCTCAAATACATAGATGAGGCAGAAGGGAATGCATTAGTAAAGGGATAAATGAAAAGGAACCCTTCAACATCAACAAAACAAAGGTCACTGCTGCTATGCTTCTGTATGTGTAGTATCTTTAAATCAAAGTTAAGTCAGAAGTCTTCAATATTTGTAAAAATGAGTGAAATTGTCCATACAGGTTCACAGAGGTTGCCAGATCTGAGATCCCCAAAGAGACTCAGCTTCAGGTGCCCAGCTCTGACCAGTGATGAGGCTGGAGCTGTATTCCCAGCAGGCAAATGCACAAATGTTTGTGTACAATACATGTGTATAAATAAACATACTTGCCCTACCACACAGATAATGCAGGCAGACACACATGAACACAAATGGCACTTGTGGATTCATCCTGTTTTCTGGCTGATCAAGATGAAAGCTTGCTTTTGGGAAAAATACAGATATGTGTGTGATGTGGATATCTCCAGGAGCTGGGCTTGGACACACAACCTGTCCAGTACATTGCCCTTGGATCCTCTTGTCTCCTAGTGTCTCATGTAAACCCACACACCGGTCTCTCAGCCAAACCATAAGATCTCTCCAGTTGAATAGGACTCTCATGGTGCTTCCAGCAGCCAGCTTTACCCATTGTTTTATCCTTAGATACCCCCTGTCTCCTGGGACACTTTTCCTACACACCAGCTAGCTCCTACCCTGACCATCCTACAGCAGGTCCTGTGAAATACCAAACCACTCTCCTCTGTATCCCATAACATGCCCCATGTCCATAGGAAGTGATCTCCCTCAGTCCAAAAGGTGCTCTGGAGATCTGCTTCCCTTGACTGGTGGTGATGGGTTTCATCTGGGGCTGACATTTCTTTTGTGATGGAGCTGCAGGTTGCTAGGCAAGGTTTTAGTTGGCTTATCCCAGTTACCATTGCTATTTGTGCACCTTTGTGCCTGTAGAGATGAGATTTTTATCGTATAACCTAGCACAGACTAGTACCTTGATGAGCCATAATTTTAAAGAACTTGGACAGGATAAGGAAGCAGGCAGAGATAGAGAAAGGATCTGCAGGTAAAAATGGTGCCATCATTCCCACTCACTCCCCCCCCCATCCAAAAAAAAAGGAGATAGGATCAAAATTGTCTTAAAACTACCTTAAAATGTGATTGCAATCAGAAAAGTGATTTATCTTTTTTTCCTTTACTGAGGTGTACTGAGTTTCTTGACACTATACTCTTCCTCCAATTCTAGTGGTATTTCATTATTTTTCATTCTCTGTTGTAGAAGAAATATAATTGTCAACTTTGGAGGAAAATTTTTCTTCAACTTCAATATCATCCATTGCAATTTAAGTTGTGTTATTACTATAGGTATCCAACCTCTAGCCTTACTTCACAGATACATGAACCAGGATATCAGTTCTCTGAACTGATATAAATGAACTAAAGAAATCAAATCCCAACTTCTTTCTCTTCTATAAGAGAGGGAGTTAATTTTCTTCATAGCAGCTCATGTAGTGCTGTGGTTTAAGTGGTGATCAAAAGAGCGTCTATAACTCACTGATGTTTTAAGGGCTGCTGAGCAGTAGTTGAAGAGTTTTAAAGGCTTTCTGTTTCTCACAGTCCCCTCCATCAGTGAGGAGGCTGGGAGTGGGTGAGAGGTTGGGAGGGGGCACAGCCAGAACAGTTGACATCAATGGACCAGAGGGGTATTTGAGGGACTACATGGTGTCATGATTAAAACTGGGGAGTAGTCCAAGGTTGCTCAGAGGCTGGCTGAGCATGGATCTGCTGGTGGAAGGTGATTGGCTTTGCATCACTTTTTTTGTGATTTTCTTTTTTCTTTCACTTATTAAACTGTTGTCCTGGTTTAGGGCAAATATTTAGGAGGAAGCCTCTGGGAGGTC
>JAHLSL010000062.1:11628862-11753925 GCA_025920805.1 Petroica traversi | reverse complement strand
AGGGGACGATTGGGGATACAAACAGGCCATATGGCTAACCCAGGACAACTGTCTTTATTTCGACCCATGGATTTCCTCTAGTTTTTGCTTTCCCAATTCTCTCCCCCATCCCACTGCAGTATGGGTAAGCAAGCAGCTGGTGGATGCTTAGTTGCACCACAATAGGTATGGCGTACACTCTCTCTCTATATATATATAAATATAAAATATAATGCCAAAATTAAAGATAAAACTGAAGAATATATCCTAATGGACACATGAAAGTAATTCTTCATTTAATTTTAAGATAAGAAGGTGAGGCAGTGACTTAACATATTCTACATAAACAGATAGCTCTTCAAATGGTGGGTGTAAACTTTAACAAGGATAATTTAGACAATAATTCACTGTTATATGGTATTCTTAAATTAAGATTTGATGTCTTCTTAAGAACAAGGCTGAGCCAATTCTCAAACAAATGTCAAGTGAATGTTTGTATCCATGCTTCTCTCTTGCACACAGACTTTTTCAGCTCCTAAGCCTGCAGCTTTGTAACAATCTGCCTCTGCCTGTTTTGCATTGAGAACATAAAAGGGCAGGATACATCTTCTTCCTGCAAGTCTTTCCTAAGTGCTATGCTCTAATTCAACCATAAATTACTATACATGATGCAGAAACTACTGACTGAAATTCTACAGCTGGTGATAATATAGAGGTCAGAACAGATATGCTCATGCCACTCCTTACTAGCTTTGCAAACTCCAAATTTGTTAAACTAGATACTTATGTCTCATACTGAAATAATACACGAAGAAAACTGATGGCTGTTATTACTATGCAAGTTTAGATCTAGTTTCTCTATTACTCATGTATTGATATGAGTGCATGTTTAAATGCATGTTTATTTGGAAAGGTCACACAATAATCATAGCACTAATGCCAGAACAGCCCTTTTGCTGTGAATAAAGATATTGCCTTATTTGTAACTGGCTGCAGCTCTACGTTCTGGCTAGATAAAGAATCCATTTGTATTACAGAAGCTCACGGCCTGAAATTTGAATTTCAACACTGGAAGCAATTGCAGTATCACTGCAGTGTCTGCATGTAATCCCTCATTTAGTAATTTAATTAAAAACATGAGCACCAGAACTAATGAAGCTTAGTTTCCAATAGAACTGTGTCGCACAGTTGATTGACTTTTAGTTGATCTATAAGGAATCTTCTGAGTCCCTCTTCTGCTTCCATAATTCAGAAAAATTTCCTTTTTCTAGTTCAACAACATTAAACATTTTGTATGTCTATTGCTCCTGACATAATTCAGCATTGCAGGAAGGAAGCAAGCGTGGTATACTTGAGGCAGTGGTTGTTTGCATTTTGTGTGCTCAGTTCTGAGAATCCTTCTCTTGCTATAGCTGCCCCAGCCAAACTTGCTTCCTTCTTGAAATTCTGAAGGTTCTGTACAGCATAAGCCTGGGCAAAAATACCAGTAACAACCAGAATAATTGAAAAAAATCCATTTAGAAGTAACAGTTTCTACAGAGCCCATATGCTGGGCTGCATATTCCCAGAGTTCATTAGTTTCCCAGCATTTGTGTACACAGAACTGGTGAGCACGCTTGCCTTATTTGTAAGGTTCTCTGGCTGCAGAAGCTCAGCTCTTTCAGGGAACTCAAAATGGCCCTAGGAAATTCAGTTTAGGCTCCTGCTTTAAAAGTGTATTACCATGCAAAGCTTCAGAGCTGTGTTAGAAATGTTATGCAAAAAAATTGACCGGCTGAAATGAGTCCAGAAAAGGCTGCTAAGTTGATCAGAGCACCTCACCTATGAACACAGACTGAGAGAGTTGGGGCTTTTCAGCCTGGAGATGAGAAGGCTCCAGGGAGTCCTTGGAGCGCATTCCAGTACCTGAATGTGGTTTACAAGAAGACTGGAGAGGGATTTGTCACAAGGTCATATAGTGTCAGGGGAAAAGGATATGGAAAGTGAAAATGAGCAGGTTTACATTAGATACTGCAAAGAAATTCTTTACTGTGAGGGTGGTGAGATACTAAAACAAGTTTTCCAGAGAAGGTATGGATATCCCATCCCTGGAAGTGTTCAAGGCCAGGTTGGATGGGGCTTGGAGCAATCTGGTCTAGTGGAAGGTGCCCTGCCCATGTCAAGGGAATTGAGCTAGATGTCTTTAGAGTCCCTTGCAACACAAAACCTTTTATGATACTATGATTCTAAATGTGAGATTAGGGCTGTACGTTCAAAAGTTTCAGCAACAAAAGGGTCAGGAGGGGGCAGGTACAATGACCCTGGCTTTACTGCACACCTGAATGAATGTTAGCTTAAAAGTGTGTATTCTTCTCGTAGTTAAACCAATTGAGTAGCAGAACTGGGGCTGGATGGTTACATTGTTCTTCATGAATTTTATGCAGAACAGGTGTAAGTTCTGTAGTGAAACCATGTGCAGTTGCTTTCAACTCTTCTCCAAGCGGATGACAGTGCTGTGTACGTCATCCACATTTGCAGCACAGATGGATCACTATGTTTGACATTTCAAAGACTAAAAATGATCTAAAAAATAAACACACTGCAATAATTTTGAAGGCTGATCAGCCTTTTAATGTGGTGTCAGTTGGTTGTTATTTTGTAAATTAGGCAGTGATTTGATTCTTTATCAATTTTTAGGTGTTTAGCATCCCCTAACTCATGAAGAAGGCAGCACTGATAGCCTGAAAGGTAATGAAGCTTTAATCTACTTGAGAAACAATGACAAGCCTTTTAAAAATTTGGGATGACTTAAGTACTCATGAAAGAGATGCTAACACAGATACCATGCTAGGGTGCCTTGTGAGCTTCCAAGCAGTGCTCTGACAAGTCCCCTCCATCTGCCATCAGCAGTTTTAGTAAAGGGTGTCTGCTTGAGAAGTGAATCTTGTTGAAAAAGGGGGAATTCAAACTCGAAGAGGTGATACAGAATTCCCCTGGATTTGGGACTTGTTTCACACCTCCAGCAATGAAAAGTGCACTCCCAAAATCCCTTCACAGAAAACAGACTTCGGTGGTTTCAATAGAGGGGAACTCCTTAAGCCTCGGTTTTGAGGAATCCATATAGTTTTATTAATGTCATTCAGACAATGTTCTGGTAGTCAGCATTGAAATGAGTAGTTTCATTGGATTTGGGTTGCAGGTTTTTTTGTTTGTTTTTGTTTTTTATTTTTGAGGTTTTACACATGCCACAGAATTTTTATACAAGATTTTTACTTTATTTTTGAGGGGTTCCAGATCCTAACACAAAACTTCAGAGGCATCCTGCAGTAGATGTATCTACAAGAAAGAATTTTGCCCAGAAGAGTGTCTGGATCACAGAATCATAGGATATCCTGAGTAGAAACAGATCTACAAGGATCACAAAGTCCAGCTCCCAGACTTGTAAACGACCATCACAAGAATCACACCATGTGCCTGAAAATATTGTTCAAACACTTCTGGAACTCTGTCAGGTTCCTGGGACACTTTCCTGGAAAGATGTTCTAGTGCCCAACCACTTTCTGGGTAAAGAATCTTTTCCTGATAGCCAGCCTAAACCTCTCAACTTCAGGCCATTCCCCTGGGACTGTCACTGGCCACCATGGAGAGGAGATCAGTGCCTGCTCTTCCTCGTCCTCTCACAAGGAAGATGTAGCTGCAGTGATGTCTCCCCTCAGTCTCCTCCCCTTCAGGCTGAACAGACCAAGTGACCTCAGCCACTCCTCATTTGGCTTCCCCTCAATGCCCTTCACCATCTCTGTAGCCCTCCTTTGGATGCCATTAGTAAATGTGTATTACTAAAATATTGTAAAAACTTCTGCAGAAGACCTTTGCTCACAGAAATATTGGATGTTTCAGTCAAGACTACCCTTGCATTTATATTGTTTACTTCTAAGTGATTTTGTCAGAGACAAAAACAGCCTCATGAAGAGCTTTTAGCACAATTCATTAACAGTGAAATTGCTTTCAAGGTATTTTTCCTTCCAATCTTGCTTCCATGGAGGTAAAGAGTGTGTTTTAGATTAATTTAATTTACCGTTAAAATTATCATTTTAATTACTTAACCATAAGAGAACAGTTCTCTGTGTGGCAGACAGATCTGCAGTAGTGAGAAAACAATTTGAGTTGCCTGAATTAACTATAAATTAAAAGAGAAAAGGTGGGTTTGAGGTCTCTCGAGTGGACAAGAATACAGACTATGGATTTGATTAGAAATAAAGTGCAGTCTACTTTGCATGTGAGTTATAGTTTACATGGTTGATTAGTCTCTTATAAAATTATTAAAACAGCCATCACCAAATAAGTTAGGTTTTTCTAAAAAAGTAAGTTGGCAATACTCCTTATTTTTACAATATTTTCCAAAAAATAAGGAGTTTAAAAACTCTTTATACATGTGCAGTCAACATAGATTTATGACCTGTCTTTCAGCCTTTGAGTTTAAGACAGAAATTTTTTTCTTGTGTGAGTTCTTACCATATTAGGTAAGATAGTCTAACACTGTCGGCTGCACCAAAAAAGGTCTTATGAACCAAAAACCCCACATTTGATGGAGACATAGGTACTTTTAGGACAAAAATTCTGGCCTCTCCTACACCTATGTGAAATCAAAGCAGTTGTTATGACATGCATCAGGGATGAGGAAGCAATGCCTTACAGATAAGGGACCATGGCTTACTCACTGTGTGTACAGCTCCTAAAAGCGATAGCTAACAGTTTCAAATGTACTTTCTCTTTAAAATGGTGAAATAATTACCTGTGGGTAGTGACTATTAGGAAGTATATGAGCAGCAAATAATTTACTACTGGCATTATCTAATAATTATCTCTAGATGAAATTGCAAGACTGCAGTGATTTTAGAGCCCATTTGTGACCCATAAAATATGGGTTAAAACCTCACATTCCACCACTTGCTTTTGCAATTATTACTGCAAATAGTGGGAAAGTACAAAGCAATCACCAGTAGAAGAGATCTTTTAACTACTATCATTTCTAAAACTATTAAAAAAGATAGAACTTATCCAAAAACTTGATAGCTGATCTCATTATATTCACCAGTGAGACAACATAAATGTAACTTGTAGTATTAGTTTAGATAACTTCCCGTATTAATCTTCTTCTAAGTGATAATATAGTTTTTCTGTCATAAGAGATAATTAGACAGTCTAAGCCTACATTTAGAATGGAAATTAGAGCAGTAAAGCAAGGACCAAAACAGGATTCAACTGTCTTCTAAAAGATCACTTCTATCAGGTCACCTATGGGGAAAATTAGAGAGTTTCTGCCATGTCATAAAATAAGTTTTTCTCATAAGAAATGTACATGAGAGATGAAAGAAGAAACAATGTTTTCTTCTATTGATTACAGCAACAATAAGGAAGTTTTCCCACATGAAAAATGGTGACAAAGCCCCTGAAGGAACAGTTTTAATGTAGAGTTTGTCAAATTCATGACAGAGACAATATGTTCTATCCAGTCATTGTCAGTAATATTGAATAGAGGTTCTAAATGTTTGTTAAGAAAATAAAGCCTGCAGTCAGGAAATATTATGCAAGGGAGACCTTTTGACTAGCAGTACCTCCTACAAGGGATATTCATGCTCTTGGAAAGCTCACACAATGTAAAATTTAGAGAATGTAGATACAACCAAGAAAAATTTGGGAGCCCAGTTCTTGTGCCCTAGTTCTGACGCTAATTTTCATTTTATTAGATCAGATTCAACAAGCTACACCTCAGGTCCAAAGACAGCTTCAAATGCAAAATAGGCTGCAGGCAAAGCGTGAGAGAGAGATGTCTGAAATGTTGAAGAGGATGTGTGAATATGCAAGTGAAAGGCTTTGACCTTAGAGGCATGTTGACTTCAACCAGTAAAAACCTTATAAACTCTGATGACTGGAAGCAAAAAGTTATTTCCAAACTATCTGTGTAAAAAATCCAGACCAAATCCAGGTGAAACCAAACCAAAACCCTGCACTCCAGCACCAGCAGAGTGAAAATAAGTGAGCTGGTTTATGGCAGATGTGTGCCCTTTCATGGAATCTGCATTCCTCTCCCGTCACCATGCTGCATCCCTATCCCTGAGTGGCACTGTGTTAAAGGAGATCCACAGGCAAGCACGACTGTGTGCTTGCAAAGCCCTGGAATCCAAAATGACTACATGTCAGTGTTGATTTGCCCTGACTCCACAGCCAAATACTGACCTGCTGGTGTAAGAAAATCTTGAGATCGAATAGGAAACTGGCTATGAATCACAGTGGCTGCACAAATGAATTTGTGTTTCTTTTCTTTCACGGGAAATTTTGGAAGAGGTGTTACTGGGAAATACTGAAACAGTAGAAGCATTGAAATGACTTCTTGGAAGTAACTGTAACTCATACTGATCTCACTGGGAACGTATTTCTCATAGCATCCCAAGCTACCCAGGTAGGATGAGCCAGGCAGACTCAGTAGAGATCTATGTAATCAGTGTAGCTGTGGCTTCTGCAGAAGAGTCTTGGGCCAACCTGGGGTAGAAACCGTCTCCTCCAGACTCTGAAGAAGATGTGTTTGGCACACAGCCACTGTTTCACTGCTGGTGAAGAGTGTAGGGATAGGTACAAGATGAGTCACACACTATGAATTTGGATTTTTTCTTTTTTTCTGGAAAGGTACTTGACCTTATCTGTTAACTAAGGAGCCCAGTTCTAATTGAGACATCCTTGAGGTTTCCACAATTTCTTGTTTGATCGTTATTGTTACATCCTTTCTTAAATCTCTTTGGTTTGAGCCGTGGCTCAAAGGAAAAGCACTTTTGTTATACAGTTCAGTGTAAGAAAGTTAGACAGAGTATTGCCCATCTGCAGCACTAGGTACCAGAAACAGTGGATACTATGTCTTCAACAATGAATTTTGCTTGGCAGCAAGGAAGAGGAAAGCAGAAAGAAGAAGAAAGGAATCAGGATCTCACAGTTTTGTTTGAGCAGGAATCTCCGGCATGTCACCTGCAGTGTCACACATGCTTTACAAAGAACCATGTTGAGACACACCTGTCCAAAACACATTACAATAGATGCCATCTCTAGTATCATCAATTATCCATAACTCTTAAAAACAAAAAACGATTGATATTACCTAATTTAACACCATCATAAGAGGGTGAGATGAGGTCAGGTATCACTTATTTCTGACAATGTTGTGATGAGTGCAATGAAAACACAATATCACTGTCTATTCACCACGATCCTTGACTGCTGATCCTCAAAAGACAGTTTCTGATGCCTCATGCTTTAAAACTTATTTCCTACTGGCAATTTGCTAGAATTTTTGAATTTTCCTATCCATAGGTTAAATAAGACAGGAAAAACTCCCAATTAAGCTTTGTGAATAAAATATAAACATATAAAAGCAGCACAACCCAAACACTGCTGAAACCTGAAACAGTGCAACACAAGAGAAAACTGACACTCTGTCTTTGCACGTGAAAGTGCCACTTGACTCAGCATGTTTCTATGGAGGAGAGGGGGAGGGAGAAATTGACCCTGACATGGATAACAGGGGTTTAATAGTCACCTCTTCCATCCTCATCTCCTGCAACGCTTTTTTCAACACTTCTTTCCCAGGAGAAATGCATTCTGGGATCTCCCTAACAGTTTCAACAACTCCTACAGCTAAATTGCACAAATTGCTCCAGATGTTCTTTGTCTCCCCACTCACTTTGGAGAAGGGAAATGGGGAAAATCCTTTCTCCAGAAGTGATGCCATCTTGTCCATCTAACTTAGAGCACATTGGAAAGCTGCATCATCCATTCCACCTCTGACAGAAAGGCATCCTGATCTCCCAGAAATTCTAAGTGCCACAGCTTGGGATGGGAGAGAGAAAATACTGTCTAGAAACCTGCATCCATATATAATGTTCTTTTACTCTTTTTTTCTTTTTGTTTTCAGTTGGGAGGGTTTGGGGGTACGTATTTTCTCAGATTACATTTAATTTTTATACTGGAGTTTTGGAATGGGCTGAGAATTCAAAGCTGACAATACTAAGGTAGTCTCGCAAATACTCTGGGACAAAAAATGTCTAAAAATATTAAAATATCTCATTAATTTCCAAAATTCTTCATTTATTACCATCTTACTTCTACTTTTCAAACAGCTAGGACTCTCAGCCTTTCAGATCAACAAACAATTATTTTCTTTAGAATGGAATGCCATAATTCATCTGATTTCCTAAGAATATGAAACTCACATGGTTGCTCTCTGTCATCCTTTGTGTATGTACACATTGTCAGGCATGTATGCATACCTATCTGCACTCCTCGTGATAATAGTTTCAAATATATTACCCAATTTTAAGGCTATTTGATAAGTTGCTACATTTTTTCAAGTGTTGTAGAATTAAGTGGTTATAGAAATTGGCAGGAGTTGTATTCCTTCCCCAGAGGAGTGAAAGGGTGCAATGCAAGTACTGACATTGCAGGTAATTCACACAGAAGGTGAGCCTGAAGATGCAAATTCTTAACAAAGGAGATATCATCTACTCTGCTGGTTTTGGAACAATGAGAAAACCGATTGAGAACTTTGAGAAACGAGTCTCTGCTGTAAGGTGTCTTGAGACTATTTTGTCTTTCCTGAACATGGCCATCTTTCCCATCCAGAACACCGAATGGCACTTGGGTTTGGAGTCCTTTTAAAGCTAGTAACACATCCTTTAACATAGGACAAAAAAAAATCCCATTAGTGATGCTGAAGTGCTTCTTCCACCCTGTCTATTCCAGTTCAACTTCCGGATGAATTTCTAGCAGAGCAGGGTTATTAATTTGCCGAATGGTAGCTTCAAAGGATATTAGTTTCTGGTGGAGTTCTAGGCTGGAGCTCTGCTTCCTACTTGAGTTTCCCCATTATCTGTAGCTTTGGTTTAAATGTGCTTGCTCAATATGAATAATTCCACATACACACAATGTGTGTGTGCATGAACACCACAACACTGACTGTATTTTCCTGTGGCCAATTCTAAGCAGAAAGCAGCTGATGCTTCAGACTAGGGAGTCCTTGAGATGAGAAAGGAGATTCATGGTACTGAAACAAATAAACTATTTGGGGGATGAGAGACAGAGTTGACCACAGATCACTCTCTGAAAGGTTTCAGCACACAGTCTAGAGAGAGAAATTTTCTTCCCTTGTATTTCTGACATTTCTGTGAATCCCTTTAATTTGCATGCTGTTCTCACCTTCCAAGAGCTGACCTTTTCCCTTCCCATTCACCTCCCTATTTAACGAGCCTCTCTTCGTCCCTTTTACCACTTGGCAAACTGCTTGACATTGAAGCTGTGTGTGACTTAGGGAGGTCTGATTTCTGGCTCCATTAGGTCAGCACAGACCCGTTCAATATTCTTCAGATACCAAGCTGGCTCATTCTTCTGCATAGAGCTGGCAAAGAAATGTTCCCTCCCTCTCCTCTTCATTTTATGTGCACATTAAAAGTATCCATGACCAAATCAAAAATTGTGCAGCTGTTTCAATAGCTGCAAAACTGCTTAGAACAGAGAGCCCAGAGTATAGAGAAAGAGACCTTTGTGAATTAAACACTCTCTGAACTAACTTGTTTGTGAAAACCCATGTATAATTAAAGCCTCTCTTGTTAGTGAACGGAGCCATACTTAAATACATACAATGTATATCTTTATTTCCAGCTCAAATTTTTTTATGGGACATTTTCCAGCAATGCGTATTATGTGGCTTTGGCAACTGCAGTGCATCATCATCATCATCATTCAAACAGTGGAGCTCCCTGCTTCATTATGAGCATCTTTCCCCTAAAATACTTTTTGATGGACTGCAGTATAGGCAGTCTAGACCTGAACTGCATAATAAATGGATGCTATGATTCCTCTAATGGCAAGGTCCTTTCTCCCACTGCAAATGGAGATGTAATTCAGATGCACACTATCTCACCCCTTGCATGCTGAGAGACAAAATAAACAGCAGCATTCATTTGCCTGTTTCCATTTCCCTTACCAAAAAGTCAACTTCCAAAGAAAATGTTTACAAAAACATTTCCCTGAACAATCTGAATAATATTTTAATGGACCACTTACTTAGTTAGTATCTAATTAAATTTTGCATCATGAAGAGCATAGTCAAGCCACTGTGGTATTGTGAATAAGGTTTCAATAAAAAATACAGAATAAAAGAAATCTGCAAAATAACCACCATTAAACTAATGAGTAAAAATTCTGCAGCTATAATAAAATCCACCAGAGAACAAATAAACTGCAAACAACCGTATTACCAAACAATATTAGTCAGGTTTCATCTTTTTCCCTCGTGCATCCCAGCACAAAACAGGAAAAAAAAGAAATACTCGCTGGAGAATGTTTTGATGGAAGGGCCAAACAGGCATACACAGGGAAATGCAGTAAACACTAGCAGCTGCATGGCTTAAGGTACAAAATAGTAGAACATCTCTTAATTAAAAAATGAATTAATTGTTGTGAGTATATTTCTCTTGACAGAGCACATTTTCTCTTCTGCAGAATGCAACTGTTAACACATTTAAAAAATAAACTCAGTTATTTTGACAGCTATACCTGTAATGCAAGGGCATAATATTATGGAAGCAAGAAATCAGTCTTCCCCTTTCACTTGAACTTGAGCTTATCACACCCCACCTGGATCCTATAAATATTTTCCTAAAGGTTGCTCAGTTTCTGCACCTCTCCACAACCCAATTCAGCAATAGACATCCATAATACTAAGCTTGAGCTGCGACACTGAAATCGATCCTCACATGCCTAAGTGCTTTGCTGTGAAGGGGCTGCTATAAGACCATTGCCCTGTCACTCCATGTAGAGTGATTTCCCTGCTGTGCAGTATAACTCTGGAAATGTAATCTGTTCAGTGCTCCAAATAAATACCTCCACTGGAACATTCACCTAGGGCTTATTTGGGACGTGTGTGAACATTATTTATTAGAAAATTTAAACATTATTGCAGCCAATTAGAAAAGCAGTTTTTATTACTTGCAGCCTTTGCTGCTGCCAGTGCCCCATGTCCTCCCCCTTGACACCACCATTATATACTGGCTCACTTAAAAGGCACAGCCAGCAAGCGTGCCCAGCTCTGCAAAGGACCTCTGTTACCTGAGCCCCAGGCATGCTGGTAGGCTGATTTAAGCTGTGCTGCCCGTTCTTAGAATCAAGCAGGCAAGAGCATGAGTATTTGCAGGATCCAAATTCCTACAGATTCATAAATTAGGAGTTCAACCAGCATAAGAGAGAGGTTCCATCCTCTGAGCTGTAGTTCCAAATACAGAACATATTTCTGAAAGAGCAATGTCCTATACTTCATGCTCCCAATTTTTGGGATGCTTTCCAGTCCATCTCCTCTTGGCCCACATTTGGGCAAAATCCAAACTACAGATATCAGAAACCCCTCCATGTATATTGGTTTTCTGCAGGTAAAGCAATACTTCCTGAAGAATTTCACTTTTATTGCTGTTTGCCAGAGCTTTCTTTAAACATCTGCTCATTGAGGAGGTAGGGGAAGCTGCCAGTTTGTAAACGCACTGTTGCCAAGTCCCAAAAAGAGCTGCAGATCAACCCTAGAATTTAAATACACAAAATCGATATTTTCTTTTGCGTTGTCATCCTCAGTCTTATAAACAAAATATGGATTTACATGGTTGATTTCTGAGAAAACGCCTCAAAATCAAGTATTTTGGATGAATGTTTGACCTAAAGAAGATTATTTTCATTCTGTCTTCATGCATATTTATAGTATCCTCTGAAAGGTATTGTGAAGCAAAATGCAGACAGCTTTGGCTCCAACTGTCAGCCCACAAAATCTAAAGTAATTATGTGGTAAAATTTGGTATATTTGTATCCCGGACTCTACCTGCAGAAGCTGTAGAAACAAAATACTAAAAAGAGTAGTCTTAACATAGACACTTAACTTTGCCTGAAACCGTAGTATGAGTGTCTTAATCCTAACAGCCACTGTGGCTTCATTTCTCAGTAATGTCAGCAGAAGGATGGAGATGCTTTCAAAGGATCCTAAAGGAAAAAAACCTTAAATTTATCTAAATTTGGACATAATCTCCTGCTTTTTGAGACCTTGCAGTGCACCCACTGCTTTGCACTGAGGAAACAGTGCACCTAACTGCTCCAGCAGAGTGGAAACGGCTACCTTACTTAAGGGAGCTGCTTTCTCTGCACCTTACGATTAAGTCAAGGCTAGGTGATTTCTGCCTCAGGATCTGAGTTAGGTTCTGAGCAGTTTGTTCCTATTTGATTTTGAAGTCTCTGTGTCTGGAACTGACCAAGGAGTTCAATTTAATTTAGGGAGGTAGAAAGTAAGAAAAGGATAGTAATATGGATACACTTAAACCAATTGATCAAATCTGTTTGTTTGCAAGCCTAAATGTGTACATTAATTTGTTGTTCATTAACAATTTGGCTTGACAGTACAGAACAGAACATGTTGCATATGAGAGAAAGACATTCTATCAACAAAAAAAAAAATTCTCCAAATTTCTCTGGGTGAAAAACTTAACAGAAAAAGAAAAATAAGTACAGCTGAAAGCATATATATGCCATAAAATTCATAGAAATATATACTTATATATATATTATATACCTAAATATGCCTATACATATTTATATAAGAGAAAAGAATGGATGAATAATTATCATTCTTAAATTCTGAATTAATACTTTTAGTTATTTTGGCTGTGTTTTGTCTATTTGGGTTTTTTTAAGGAGATTTATTTAAATTTATCTGAGAACTTTCCAACTCTTTTCAACTCATTTTCCCTGAAACACACAGTACTAATTTGAATCCCAGCAGTGTAATTTTTGTTATAACATGTCTACACACCTCTGAAACCACTCCCCATTGGTGCTGAGCAATGGAAGAGGCAATGCCATAAACTTTTGTGTATTATTTATTCATTCATTATTTGTTGGATGTGTAGGTCTCATTCTTCAAGCATTCTCCTGACCTGTTACCTTGCAGTAAACAAGGGTGAAGAAAGAGAGGAGAGTTGTTAAACTTTTGTAGGATATATCAGCAGAAAAGGTGTTCCTTCTTTATTCAGTAACCTGGCATTTAGGACCTGCCAGGTTATAAGAGCCCTATAGGTTCAACTCACTCTTCTGTGTGGCAATATTTGACAGTCTCCCATTGCCCCAGGGTCTTCCTTGTCAGTGCAATCGTGCCAGGTTCTTAATTTCTCTTTAGCTGATTTTTCCTTCTGTATAATAATTAAATATTAATGAGAGAAGGAGCTGGTGTCCAGATCTCTCACACTCTGGATGCATGCCCTAATCAATAGGTTATCACAAAAAAGATCTTTCTCTGCAAATGTATCTTTTCATGTCCTTGTTTTTCTCCTAAGCTCCTAAAATATAGGTATTTTATTGTATTCAGCATGAAATTGGATTCTTACACTTTTCTTTAATGGAAAACTTAAATTAAACTTCAAGTTTAGTTTAATTTAAACTTTTATTCTTGCCACCACAAAGAACCTCACCTTCTCCCATACCTCAAATCAGGGTCAACCCAAGACTAGAGAGTAGATGCAAACAGAATGGGAAATGAGGGGCAGCAACATAAATGAAGCAGAGCTCCTGCTCAGACTTGTGTCTGCATGTATTATATTTCCTAATTAAAAAGTACAGTTTCTATCATCTCTGCCACACAGAGTAAGAGAAATGTTACACTACCATTGGCTAACAGGAACTGACAGGAGAAGGGTTGCTGCCACTGTCACAAGAGCAAGGCATTCTTTGAGGAGATCTACAGCCTCTGTTGAATCCTCTTCTCAAGTAAACTCTGCTCCCAGGTGAGCAGGCTGGAATAGATCCCTTTGTCAACATGGCTGCTCTGTTTTAATAAAAAAACCCCATTATTCTTTAAGTCAAAATCAACCACAAATAGTATCTGCCACAAACAGGTGAAAAGAGTCCTGGGTGACAGTAAAAGAGGCAGCACTGCCACCAAACTAACTTTGCCATTATCATGCTAGACTTTCTATATGCATGTATAGCTGTTAGATTAGTGATTCTCTCTGGGTTATTTCTTTTTTTGCTGTTCCATTCCTTTATGTCTTCGTGTATTCAACTAAAGAATTTTTCCTCAAGGTACGCCCTTGAGCATATCACCCATCTTTGCTGGATAGCAATCTCTGCAAAGACAAAGGGATAATTACAATATGGACTGTGGAATCTCAGTCTGATAGAAAATCTGATAGTTTTGAAATGCTGAAGCAGGTGAAAGGCAACAAGAAGATGTCTTTAACAGAAATCACTCTTACTGCACAACCACCATTAGAAAGTCATCTCTAATTAGCTGTTTGAGATATAAGCTGTGGAGAGGGGGATGTCAGACAGTTCAACACAGTTTCAAAGTTCTATTTATTGTCCTTGCGAGGGAGACAAAATAGAAGATTCAGATTCTCTTGGATTTGACTACATCAGCACCAGTTGAAATCTTTTCCCCATTTTGCATAAAACTCTAGCCAATGTATCTAAGGGCTATGTGGCTTCTTCCTCATCCACTCTGTCCCCAGTTGCCACACAGTGCAATCAGTAGTAGAAATCCTGCATCTCACCAATACTGAAATTGGCAAGAAAGGCATCTGGGGCCTTTTTCTGCCGTACCCTGGGTTTTGAAGGCTTCAAATGTATTCACCCCTGGCTAAAGATATTTTGGCAATAATTCCAAATCATATAAGGTTTAATTTCCAATGTGAGTTGCTATAATACATGAACAACAGCCAAACTGAAGATTTAACATAATTTTTATTCAATGCAATTTTTTAGGGACATGTATAGATTGTTTCTTCAGAAAGGTGTTTCAGTGGGAAGACAGAAAATGTAGTTGATACGTATGAGCCCTTAGAGTTATTCTCATGCAAAAAAAAGAGAAAGAATCTCAGTTTTAGCATGCATCAACACAAACCTCTGCTTTTTATTTCCACTGAGCAACCATATTGTAATTAGAATGATGTAAAGACAAAAAAGAGAGCTTGTCATTTTTACATTCTATCAGACAAAAACTTTTTTTGAATACGACAAATGTATCCCAATGTACTCAAAGACCAGAGAAACTAAGGTCGTATCCCAAACAAAAAATATATTTTATAAATAAATATATATATGTATTCTGCTAGAGTTCAAAAGAATTTAAAGTCACAGATTTGCGCAGTTTCTTCAGAAGAAAAGAGCATAAAGAATTTGTTTCCTCACTTTCTTAGGAGCATTTTTTGTCCTAGTCACAGAAGAGAGCTAGTACCACTCAGTAAGCAAAATTTTGTTAAGACTAATTGATGGAAATGCTTACACTCTATTTTTGAAAATGTGTTAATATCCATCTGCAACAAATTGTTTTTTTGCTATATATGCTCACCTGATATATTTTTGTAACCCGGATGATGTGTACATTCTTTGCAACATTTAATTGAAAATATTCTCACCCTAGGGTGGAAAGAAGATCTTAGTTTATAGAAGGAGCTCCAGGGAGTGTTTTATTGTTCAGCTGAAGAAGGGATTCATCTATTGACTGCTATAGAAGGAACCACAAAATATTGAATTGATTAGAAAAAAAAAAAAACCAAACCACCTATAAAATGGTATTTACCTACGTGAAAAAAAAATCTGGCAACTTACAAATAAATTTTGAAATATGCATGAGTTAGAAGGTTTTATTTTAAAATGGATCTTCAGAAGATTTGATACTGCACCAGAATATTTTTACTCTACAATTATTTTAACATGAAATATCTCTCTCTCATATACACACACACAAATCAACCATCACACTAAACCACTGAATTTTTGCCTACTTGGTAAGACCTAATACTTCTGCCCTCCTAGCCACCCCTGTGGATAAAGATAACTTTTCCCCCATTCTTTATAAGCATTGGCAATGCTGGAAAGTGATTTTCAAAGGGAGCCTTTTCAAGAACAACCTGTCATAACTGCCTGGCTTTGGAGCTCGCTTCACCCTTTTACATCCTTTTATAAGACAATTTGCACAGAGATTTGCTTCCTCCTTTTAATATGTCCACGCTGACCAGGTAAAAAGCTGGAATAAACATCAGATGCTTATTCATGCTGTCATCACACTTTCACTTACTGCACAAGGAGAGATCAAAGGAATCCAGCTTAAAAAATTGCTTCTGCAGTTCATGGTAACCAAAGGGATCATCTCATGTATCAAGGTGAATTATCTACAAGGCAAAAAAAACCCCAAACCAGAAAAATCCTTCCCCAATGCTATATAAGTATATAGTAATAAGTATAAGTAATAATAGTATGAAATTAGGAAATAATAATGTGTAGGGCATTTAAAATAAAGCTAAATCAGACAGTAAAAATTGATTCAACAATTACCAGCATCTGGTCTACATCATAAATTTGCTAGATTTTCATCTACTTTATCTATTAAAAATGGAAAACTTATAAAGTAATGCTAATATACTCCAACCCAGATTAATATTTTTAAACATTGAAAGGAGTTCAAAGCTATTGAGACAAAATAATACCTTAGAAGTTGAGAATATGCTTGATTTTCCACAGAAATGGGTCCCTTTTGGAATGGATAAAAACCTTATAAAAAAGATTGACTTAGCAATACTTAACAGTGTGCGTAGTCCAAGAAAAGAAAGAATGTCCAAGAATTTTTATGATTTATTAGTTACTTTGTGAACACGGTAATGAAAATGTATCCAGTGAGATCTTTTGAGTCATATCAATCTTTGTTACAAATTATTAGATTTTTTTTAGAATAACATATATGCCTCACAAAATCTATAATTAAATGAATTCCATTAGTTAAATGAAATTTCATACATAAATTGAATTTGAAAAATTATGAGTCAATTGTAATGAAACAGTTACTAATACCCACTGTATTAAGAGGTTACAATCACCAAATTCAGGTAACTCAAAAGTGAATCTTTTGAAACACAGGCAGTAATGCAATAAAATATTGTCTTGTCTTTTAATTAACATAGATAGAAGTATTTTACTAAACTCAGTAAGCTCAGACTCAGAAGTTCCCAAGTAGTTTCATTTGCTCACCTCTTTCAGCTCTTTAAATGGTCTGCTTACAGGGCTATTGGCCCATTAAAGACATATTTAGGGCACCTGTGGTCTCTCAGGTTGCTTTTTCCCAGGAAAGAGCCAAAAGGGGTAATGTGAAAAAAATAGAGTTTTTTCAGCCTCCCTTTTCCAGGAGTACTGGTTTTACAATGTTTTCTCCCACAAAAAATAATATAGTGAAAAAGGAAGTCTAGAGGTAGCCTTACTTTTTGGCAGGTTTGCACCAGTGCAGTGTCACAGGTGATTTTTAATTGGCCAATGTACTCCAGATGCTCGTTGATGATATTTTGAGTTCCAAAAAAGCCTTTAAGGCACTGCTTGTTTCCAAGACCACTGGCTCTCAAGCAAAAGTGTGAGGTGTAATTTTTGTTGGGATCTCTCAGAAAAATTCAATTGTAAAAGAAATTCTTGCAACATTCTTGCCCAGATGCTGCTGGGCATTCAAGGATAACCTAAATCATGAGACAATGATTTCAGAAACTGCTTCCTTACAATGTATGGTGTGTCTCATTTACACTCATTCACTATCTCATGGTGCCCCTTTGCATTAATTGAATACGCATCCTCTATATTCAGGAAAAATTCTCTAGCAGTTTTCCTCACATATATTTTTGGCTGCTTTTCCCATAGTTCTTAGATTCACCTACATAATCACAGTCCACTTTAGAGTCAAGACTTAAAATTATGTGCTGCTGAAAGGTTGTCATTTCCCCCACTTCTCTGAACCCCCAATGTGAGAGAGAGAAAGGTCCTTCCTTGCATTCAGAAACCCATACAGACCCTCAGCCCTGGCTCAAAAGCATCAATAATGCTTTAAGATAGGAAGGGGGGGAACTTTGTTCACTAATTTCAAGTCAGTCATAATCTTTTCTTCCCTCTGAAAATATTTTGATTTCTGTGGAAACTCCTGGAGCAGCTTTCAACCCCTGATTGTGATCCACTGACTGCAGTGGATAGTTTGCCAGGAAAGGAAAATTCACTAGTTTTATTTCCAAACTTAAAGGGGAGTTTTCCTTTTACATTTTTTTTTTTTTCTGCAAGGTGAGGGCTCTTGTTGCAGTGGAGAGCTGTGCAGGCTTGTGTTTGAGTTGAACCAGCCTTGCAAGGATGGTGGGGGAACCTGCACATCTGTCTCTTCCTCCTGTTGCTGCTGCAGCCAGGCGTGCACTGATTTATTCAAATTACAGCAGATGATCAGGACTGAGCCACTAATGGAGTAATTTACGTCTCCTTTCATTCCCCTGATGTTTGTAGCAGGAGAAAGGATTGAAACAATGAAAAAGGAAAGAAGAAAAGCAGGGGAGAAATAGAAAAAGCAAATGAAAAGTGAAATCCTGACTGAGGAACAGACTGACTCCTCTAGTATGTGTACCAAAACTTCTGATGTATTTGCTGGGCTTCTGAGAGGAGCAGAATGGGATGTTGTTCCTAATGCAAACATCATTCCGAGGCTGTTCGTTTTCATATTTAGTCATATCACAGCAAAGCTAAGGGGGTGTCAATCACACTCGGTGCATCTGACTGGGAGAGCGCTCCCTTCACAGCTGCATCTGGCAAAATACACTCCGTATTTATTATATTTTTAGTAAGGCATGCTATCTTGTTCATGTGTGAGAAACTGTAATGCATCTTTCACATTTAAAGTGCCCTCTGAAGCTTTCTGCCTACTTTCACTGTTACCACTAAATTTTTTATATTGTCTTGAGCATCTCTGAAAGAATTGCAAATTCCAGCTAGAGCATGATTAATTCAGCACTATCGTCTCCTACAATATCGTGTACAGCCGTCCATCCTGCTTCTGTGTGGCTCTGCCTTATCTCAGCTCTTAGTGAGAAACCAAATTAAGGCAAAGGCTGAAGTCACTCATGTGTACTACTTTTAAAATTAACTTTTGCTGACAGCACCACAGAGTCAAGAGCATGTAGCTGCATTATGAAAGCCAGAAGAGAGATTAAAATATATGTGTATTTTTGTTATTCCAGGAAAGAGAGTCTTTTGCTCCTTCTACATTAGTCATTTTCCCAAAGGACTCTACATCCTTCCTTATTTGGAGAGTAAAAGTTGAAACATCACTCTCCTTTCCATTTGCTAAGGATTTTTGCTTTTTATTGTGCTTAATTCCTTATACTTGCTATCTTTTTTTGTAAGATGCAAGTGAAGTTTTATGATGGGCAATTTGGGTGAGGGAGAGAAAGGACAATTTGAAGACACTAGCACTGTTTGCAGGGTGTCTCATTTTCAGCAAATGATATAATTCAAGGGGAATCCTCTTTGGTCTTTAAAAGCTTAAAATGGTTCAGTTCAGTGTACTTGAAACAATCTTCTCCCTAAAATTGACTTTTATTTTAACTTTAAAAATTGTAAAATGTTCAGAAATGAAACATTGATTTTCTAACAGAACTTTACATTTTTCTCAACTTTTTGATTGTCTGGGAATACAATACTTCTTTCTTATCCCATCCTAAAGCAAATCCTGCATTGTAGTTTTTGGAAGTATGTCAAACCCTAAATCTCTATTTATCTGGATTTATTTCCTTTTTCTCTCCCTGAATTTACCAGAAACCACTTTTCACCTCTGTGATCCAGAGATGAAACTGAAAGAAAAGCAATGGGGAAACTAATATGTTTTCTATTCTGCAGCTGCTTCCCTGAACCTACATTATCACTGTTCCAGCTGATACAAAGCGCAGCACAGGCAGACTCTGCCATTCCTTGTTTACTGCTCTCTGAAGCGGGGTGAACTGCATGTTCACTGTTTTCCTGATTACCAGTGAGGTTTAGTTGATGCTTCTTAGTCAGATCAAAGATGGAGAGAATGGGAACAAGCTCAGCAGCAGCCTGCTCATCCAACATTCCCTTTCAACGTGACTAACGTCAGGCAACACTGGCTTTTCTCACAGTGACCACACTTACAAGGAGCCTTTGCAACAGCTCTGAGGAGTGTCTCCTCCAGGATGGTACAGCAGAAACAGCCCCTTTGAAAACATGTTTGAAAGCAGAGAGTGATGTGCCATCAAGCTGAGCTCCTCACAATACACACATCAAAGGGAGCTGTTAGAGCCACAAGAAGACAGCCTTATGAAGGCTTAACATGACTGTGTGGGCTCCCCATGCTGCAATTGCACTTGTCAAGGGACATTTAAAATTGTATCCTGATATACGAGACCCTGAGGGTGCCTGTATTGCAGAAAAGGACGTTCAGGAATGAGTAAGGAAACAGAATTATTTTGATGAATAAGAGCAACAGTCTACAAAAGATCTAGAAAACTACACATAATCTAGGATTTGTAATAGATCACAAAGTGTGATTTATAATATCTTTCAGAGAGACAAATTTCACAGTGTGATAAATCAATAGGAAAACAGTTTTCAAGAAACATCAGTACATCCTTCTGGTCTTAACAGCCTTGACAAGGCCTCTACTGTAAACTTTTTCTACATCCAGGCAATGTTTTTCAAGGTAGATGCAGGCTAAGGCAAGAAGTGTAATGAGTTTTAAGAATTAGAAGAGATTTAAAGATCTTTTTGACTTCTATAATTTGATTGTTTAATCTAAAAAAACCTACAATTTAAGTGGGAACATGGCAGGAATTTCCAAGAACATGAATTTTATTCTCATATAATTATTTTCCAGGAAGAAAAAAGAGACTTGTTTTCACATTCACATGGCCAGGAAAAGAAGGAATGCACTACATTCATAGCAGAAGAAGCTTTTAATGGTAGGTGATTTTGAAGTACTGGGATAGTCTATATGTATCTGTTGTGGATTATTTGCCATTGCAGAGAATATGATCAAAAATGATCAAGAGTGATATGAACAAAACTGGCCCTGTACTGCAAGAATGCAGTGGACAAGATGAAGTCTCCAGAACCTTTTCCTATCTACTTTTTTAAACATCAGTCCCCAAGACAAACTGTGAAAATTGGGTGTTTGGGTTTAATGTTCCATTGCGCTACTTCCAGTAGGTGTATGAACAGTTCAAAAGTGACTAGGAAAAGTCTGCTGACAGAAAGCTTATAGTGGTATTTTGGATGAGATTCTTTTGCTCTTTGTTCTTAAATGCATATCAGATCATGTTCTGGCCTCTAAAGGAAAAAACCATTATCCATGGATAAGGGATGGATAAAAAGTTTCCCCAAGAAAGGAAATTTTTTCCATGTATTAGAACAGTAAGACATGAAGTAACACATACAGAGAAGCAAAGATCAGTAACAAAGCCCTCCATTTTTCTTTTAATAAAACCCATAAAGCCTTGAGCAGGGAGCTTGAAGCAACAACGACACTAAAAGCCCTGTGTGTCAAAGTGCTCTCCTGGCAGATGCCTATCTCTGCACAACGACTTAACTTCTGCTGAAGTCCATGAATAGGTGTCTTCCAGACCTAGACATAAAGGAAAGAAATAACTCAATCCAGAATTACTAAGGCTGAAACCTTGCATTGAGTAGATATGGGCAAGAGGTGCACAGCCCGTGTTGATCTCTGTGGCAACTGGAATATATTTGGAATACACAGGGATCAAAAGAAGATAGAAAAATATTTTGAAAAAAAGCCTACAATTTTTACTAATTACTCTTTGGGAATTTCCTAAAGGGCAACTCTTTTTTGACAGCTAATATCTCAGTGGAAGGCTGAAAACACTTAACAGAATGTCAGGTCTTTCGTTAAAGTAATTCCATTAACAGTATGATCTGGAACTGTAGCACTTTTTTTGTGGACTTTTTCTTCTCTTAAAAATTATTCACAAAAATATGCTGGATTGTTTTGAAATAATTGGAAAATTTTGCCAAGATACCTACATGATTTAGGAGCAAAACTCTTACACAGAATCATAGAATCACTTGGCTGGAAGAGACCTTCAAGATCATCCAATGCCCCCACTAAACCATGGCACTGAGTGCCACATACAGCTTTTTTCAAACACATCCAGGGACGGTGACTCCACCACCTCCCCAGGGCAGACAATTCCAGTAATTTACCACTCTTTCTGTAAAAAACTTTTTCCAAATGTCCAACCTGTATTTCCCCAGGTGCAGCTCAAATGCAGTGAAGCAATAACTTTAAAAAATAGTCTAGGCTTCTTATTAGCTCATCAGGCCATACTTTATATCTACTTGATTAAGACTCAGAGGGGTGATCAAGTGTTTTGCTTATGGAAAGGAATTTGGTATTGTAGATAGGATTTAGGAGATCTATTTTAGTTCTTAATTTTACCTCCAAACTGACAGTAAGAAAAGAAGTACTTAATGAAACTTAAGGGCCCACAGTTAACTTTTACATGCCTGAGGGGTTATTTTTCATGAGGAAACAGACTCACATAATTACTTGGAATAACCATGTTACTACAGTGATTACAGCTTCAACATTGGATATACAAATATTGGGAAAAAGAGAAGGGATTTTAAAAATAAAATCGCAGCAAAATTAATGAAGTAAGTGTGAATGACAGATTTTTATTATGCCAAGTGCAGAGGGAAGGGGAGAAAAAAGATATAATAAACCTTTTACTCTTCTTCAGTCTTAAAAATAAAACCAAGACACTTCCTTTCATGTAGACTTGAAAAGATTTTTCACTGAAAAGACTCAAATTAAGAAACCAAAATATTTCATCCTAAAAACACTGAAACAAAAACTTCTCGCTCGATAATTTATTTACTGACTGCCTCATTTTTCTGTTTATTTGTGCCACAACTATTTGTCAAATTCACAAGGCGCTATACTGTCTATTGAACCACATCTTTTGTTGGTGTTTTACAAAGCCACAAATTAAGGTAAATTATTCGTAAATTTCTGGCCATTTATTTGTTAACTCTAATGTGCACAACTTTCATTACCTCCCAAAAAAAACCCTTTATCCATCAGTTTCATTGGGAAAAAATAGCTTAAAATATAGCTCCCCTGAAAGTCAATAAGACTTAAAGAGTCTGTGTCACTTCATCATTTTAGTAAATTGCCCTCCAAACTCCAACACATACACGTGTGTACAGATTTCTCTATACTGAATTTATTATAAATTAATTAATATTTAAACAGCATTATGGAAAAAGAAATGAGAAGGAAATTGTGAGATTTACCTACCTTATATATGAGCCTTAAAAGGAATTAAATACCCCAATGAGAGGAAACTGCTACCATAAGCACCTCAATGTTAACTTTTAGGGTTCCAGATAATTTTTAATTAGCTCTCTATAACCCCATGCCCTTGTTTCCATTCTCCTCCCCTGGCAAACTACTAAACAAGAGAAATAACAGCAGTTTACCCACCAAGTTTTTGATTTCATGGGCTCTAAAGAAAATATTATAAACGACAAATTGTCTAGAGTGAATTAAGAGTAGTATTTGCACATTTTTCTGCTTGGCTGAGCTCATACTGTTTCCTTGGGAATAAGCTATCAGTTTTTAACATTTCCTTTGCCTTATTCCCCTAGCACGGCATCACTCGCCTTTTACATTTTCTGCTGTTTTATCTCTGTGAGAAAGAGGTGTAAGTTAATTTTGCTCTTGGGATAGGGATGTGTAAGAAGCAAAATTTCCAAACTTCCGATTAGTGGCTGGAGGCAACCAAAGAATCATCTTTGTCCCGAGATTAAAGGACTGTTTCATGCTGAGTGAGGCTTTCAGGCACTTGGAGTTTGCACCCACAGCCTATCATTTAAATTACTTGGACCAAATAGGTTGCTTGAAAGAGAAAGCCCTACACCACTTCCCCACCCTTCACTTAAATCTCTAAAGGAATTCCTCAGTGTCTGCAGAAAAGTGCTGTGCCACTGGTTTCACTGTTCTGATCTTTTCCTGTGTCGGGCAATTGGAGCACCCAATCCTGTAACTGGGTGAAATCTGTTTGGCACCTCCTAAATTTCCAGAATCCTTTCACTTCTGTCTTCCTTTCCACTAATAATGGTGTTTTTTGGATGACACAGGCACAGAGGAAAAGACAGCACACATGGTTCAGATGGGGAGTCTTTCCACTGCAGGATGTGTGTAGAGATGTATTATTCTTAGATAATAATATTCTGTGATTTTCTTGGGAAGAATGTGATGCCTTTTATTCTTCTGCTTATAGAAACTTATACTTTCCTAAGGTATTTTCCTTTGTGGGAGATTCACATGACTAGTGCAGCAAGGTGTGAGATATTTCCCAAGCTCAAGCATGAGTTGTTACCCAAGTTCTTTCTTTCAGCACACCTTTGGTTTGAAGTGGGGGATGAAAGGGTCCACAGTCTTTGTCCTCTTCCTCCATTCTCACAGCAGCAAAAGCATCCAGCATTTTCAAGACCAGGGTAGGCAGCAGAAATATTCAGGCAGAGCCATGTCAGGTCTCGGGGTGTTCCTAGCACAGTCAAATGTCAGAGGAGGACTTTTCCATTGAATTTCAATCACAGGGACTGCAACTCTCACGCAAGGTACCATCGCATGATCTGAGCAACAGGACGATAGTACATGGAGATGGTTTTGCTCAGCTCATATTTTAAAGATGAACCTGTATGTAATAGCTTTCAACTTACTGCTGGAGGAAATGCAGGGTTTGTGGTTGGATAGGCAGAAGAGGCTAAACCCACAAACTTGAGGTGCTTTACCAGAGAGGGTGCTCTCTCTCCACACAGGTCCATTATCACCACAGCAGTCTCTGAAAGCACTTTTTCACTCCAAGAAGCAAAATGTGAAGTATTTTAAGGACTTTTTCACTCTGTCCTGGGCTGCAGGAACAACCTGTGCCTTTTCACCCTCTAGCAGAGTTTGTGGGTAACAGTGTCAGGATTTTGGCTGAGGGTCCTTGTGAGAAGTATGTGCTAGAACAGCAACCCTATCATACTCAAGTGAGCTCCCATTGTCACTCCCCAGCTTCTCAATATTTTATGCCTCGAAAGTCTTCAACTTTGTAACAGTGTTGACAATATCTAACAAATTCTCTGCAAAATCTCAAAAAACAATTGCTGCTATGAGAAGTTTAATGTTCAGCTTAATGACAAAGCAACAGATGTGTGAGACAGAAAGATACACACAAGAATGATGACAAAACTAGAGCTCCTACAGTAACAAACAGACATTTCTCTGCAGGCAGCACCAAAAGAAACTCCAGAAGCCTGAGACTGTGTAAGTGAAAATGCTAATGGAATTTTTTCAGTGTCTTTCAATGGAATGTGCAGGAAAAGTACAGAAATACATATGTGATATTAAGGTCAGTGGGCAGTATCGGTTCTGCCTGTGAGGTTGTGGTAATGGCCAATAAAACCCCACCACATAAAAAACTTACAATTTTTATATGAACATATCCTTAAAAATTTCTAGGAAAGAAATCAAGCAAAATAAGCATATCTCTGTCACTTAAAACCGACACTACAAGGCACTTTCTATTAGAACTAATGTTTGTTGAAACACTGTATTTAATTTTACATAGTTATGTGTCTTTTAAGAGAAAAAGAAACCTGTCTCTCTCTGATACAAAGTAAACCATTTCAGTAATTGCAAACATTGAGTTGTATTTCCAATACAGATACTACCAGATGTAAAACTGCTTGGGGCAAGTAGTGGGGGTTTATTGCAGTTAAAGTTAATATGCAGTGTTTAATTCGCTTCATAAAAGTTTGTGCAATTGAGAATGCTGTGCAGTGACTAATGTGATAATACAAAGGAATTTTTACATCTGTTTAAAATGGACTGTGGGAAGATGATTGAGTTATACAGATTAAAATGTAGGGTTGTCTGTGAGCAACCAATGTTTCAGAGTTGTTCTCCTCTGACAAGGTCTGGTAAACCAGAGTTTCCTTTGTCCAGCTTCTTGAAGGCTATGCAGCAAAAGGAAGCCTATTACACCACCATCTGATCCTGCCTAGGGTCTAGATTAGAAGCTAATTGTTTCATTAAAATGAAATGTCCCCAATATAAGTTTGACCTCTTTGAAATGAAGGAATTTGTTCAGAAATGTGTTTCTTCCCCAAAATTTGAAAACGTGGTAAGATTTTTCTGTTAAATATGCAATCACAAAAGGAAATCATGAAATGTTATGAAATGTTATACAGAAGACATGTTCTTTCAGCCTGAGAAGTTCAAATCATCTTGTTTGAGCTGTCTGTAAGTTTTCAGAAGGGAGAAGTTTAGAGCTTCAACTGTGCATGGATTTGATAAGATTTTTTAAAATCTGTCTCTCCACAGGAGGAAGTAGAGTACTGCTTGCTAGACTGAGGGGACAGATATAGAAAGATTGTCCTCGTTATTACAGGGAAGTAGTGGTCGCCTTAGCTGTGTCTGGTGTGTCCAGCTCTGGAGTCTTCAGCACGAGACATGAATGTGTTGGAGCATGGATGTGGTGGGGAGGACCACCAAGATGATTAGAGGGATGGAGCACCTCTCGTAAGGCTGAGAGAACTGGGATTGTTCAGCCTGGAAAACAGAAGGATTCAGTGTGACCTAATTGCAGCCTTCCAGTATCTGAAGAGAGCCCATAGGAAGGACAGAGAGTCACTTTTTACAAGAGCCTGTAGTGACAAAACAAGCGGCAATGGATTAAAATTAAAAGAGAGTATGTTTAGATATTAGGAGGAATTTCTTTACTGGGAGGGTGGTGAGACACTGACACAGGCTGTCTGGAGAAGCTGTGAATGCCCCTAACTTGAATACCGAGGTGTTCAAGTCAGGGCTGGATGGAGCTCTGAGCCTGGTCTAGTGAAAGGTGAAATGGTCCCTGGCCATGTCAAGGGGGTTAGGACTAGATGGTCTTTAAGGTCACTTCCAAACCAAACCATTCTGTGATTCTGTGATTCTATGATCAGTACATCAGATGCTGCTAAGATGCACAGTGTTGTTGTCCAAAAGCAGGTGATTTGGGGCCATCTGGCTTTCACTTGCTTTCTTGAATGGACTTGATACGGAATTCTACATCTCTGAAGTTCTGCTACTCTGAGCATGGACAACAGATGCAAACCAGGTATCCCAGTTCATCCAGGGAGACCAGGTCACATACTTGGCCTCTTGCAGAATGTATGAAATGTTTTGGGACCTGTCACTGCCAAGTACATTAAAAAGCAGGAGACCTTACCAGGACTGACTGCCAACCCAAAAGTCATCTGTGCCAGCAACTTGCTGATTCTTCTTTTGATTTGAGGACAGCCTTCCAAGGCCTGTTTCTCCAGTTAAGCAGAAATCCTAGTCTAGCATTCTAGCTAAATTAAATTTCTTCCCCTTTTTTGCCTTTACAAGCCAATTAAACACTATCCAAACACCACTTATGCATTATGTTGTACTTTTGAGGCAGCTGATCATCATTCCTCAAGTCAGGTGATTTGTGAAAGAGCAGATGGATCAGTTGTCTAACATTTCTCACTGAGAGAGTATCATAACCTTGATTATACCCCTGAGCTTCTAACCTCTCAGCTGCCAATATTTAGCATTTCAAGCCCACTCTCCCATCACTCATACTGCTCAGCTGTATCACATGCATTTGGCTTTGCAAGCTTACTCCACAAGGATAAAAACCAGTTTTTCTTTGTGTATAGCAAAGTCTTCCCAAACCAAAGTAACCCTGAGAGGGAGAGTCAGGCTTGATCTTATGACTTTTTGAACACTCATGGGCCCCCACTGAGGAGAGATGTCTAACCAGCTGTCCTGGTTTAGGGCAAATATTTAGGAGGAAACCTCTGGGGGGTTTCTCCTCTAGGGAGAGCCGATTCCAATCACCCCTCCCCCTACAGGTCCGGGAAGAATTTCCTTAGAGAAAAGTGGAAAAAACTATTTATTTAACAAATAGAATATTCACAAGCATAGAAAACAAATTTGGATAATATGAAAACAATGAAACCTCTCCTTCCTCTGAAGAGATGGTAGATTCAGAGTCCGTCTGAGTCCGGTTCAGTTCTCCAGTGGGGGGGGCCGATTGCCGGGCCCGGCTGTAGAAGTCGGCGAGGGTGGGGGGGGGGCTCCCGGGGGTTCCCTGGTGTCCTGGGCCCACGCGATGCCAGCCAGTCCCAGGAAGAGGAAAAAAAGAAAAAATACCCAGCAAAAGAAACAAAGTCTCTCCCTGCAAAAAGCCGGGAAAAATCCGAGGAAAAACTCTCCGCTGTGAGCTCTTCCAGCACCCACACCAGGAGAGTAAAAAAAAAAGAAAGGAGATAACGCTGTCTACTGGAATGCAGCCTCTCCGCTCTCTCGGCCTTGGTTCGTAGTATCCTGCAGACAAACGGCGAGTGTTTTTTTTTTTTTCCTCCACCTTCACTCTCACTGTCTTCCTTGGACCAACTTAAAGCTGCAGAACTTAATGTCCAGCATAAGCAAGAGGACGATTGGGGATACAAACAGGTCATATGGACAACCCAGGACACCAGCCAACAGTGAGAAAGCTTCCAAATCTTAGCAAATACCTGAATTCAAATCTACTGCTACATTTGGTAGCAAGCCTGGCTTTCTTTTTAAGACTTCTCCACAGAAAAGATGATTATTTTTTTCTTAAAAATAGCTTTAAAAATTAATTGACTGATTATGCTTGCAAAGAAAATTTTCAATAACTAAGGACAAAAGCTAAAACATCATGACGGAAACAAAAATTACACCTTTTATGTTTGTTTTTTCTGGTTTTTTTTGTTTGTTTGTTTTGTGGTTTTTTTTTTTCTTAGTAAGAAAACCCTGACAATATGTATGTCTGTGTAAGAGTTTTATCTGCTTGCTTGAAAAACTTGGACTGCCAGAACAATTTCATTGATAATTTCTCATGCTACTTCTTAATTAGATTAAATGAAAGACAAAGTAATTTGCTTTGCCTCTGTTGCAGTACTGAAGAGGACTTTTCGGTGGCTTCATTCAGAAGAGATACAGATCATCCTCAATTTTTTTCCTGAAACCTAAAATTCAAACCCTTACTAGCACATTTCTAGACAAGGCCCCAGTTTCTGGGGAAATTAAAAATATTTGGATGTTACAGGAATTCTCTTGCAATTTTTTATGCATTTTCATCTCTGCAAGTAAACTGATTTTAGCTATGAGTAAGATGGCCTTCTGTATACACCACTAATTTTAAAGTGTTAAAGAAATTTCTATTCTCAGTTTACAATACTCAGAACAGGAAACAAAAGAGAGAGAGAGAGCTAAGACTGTTATGATTGTAAAAGTAAAAAACTGCCGAACTACTTTATAACAATATTATATTGTATCAGAAATAACTGCTTAGCAAGCAGATCAAGTCCACAATGATTTTTACTTCAGAGTGGTTCCCCCACAGACTTCTTTTCTATTTATCTTTAAATGCTTAAGAAATTCTTCACAGAGTTTTACATCCTTTCCACTGAGAAGTGTGTCACCAGCGGTCATAATTTTACCCTAGCATGCGAGGTCCCACTGCAATAACCGTCGCAGAATTTTTTTAGAACATGTTATTACTACATCTTAGAAATATTTTGTTGACCAAGCATCTCTCAGAATACTGTTTTTCAGGGAAAAAAGAATCACAACAACTTAGGTTAGTTTTGGAAAGAAAATATCGCCAATGACCACATGCCTTAAGAAGGTAACTTTTGGATTCCTTGGAAATCAAATCAACAAATACAATATATACACATCTTAAAATTCATTATTTTAGGGAAGCCTTGCACTGCAGCCATTGTTAGTTCTGGCTCGGCAGAATTGACTTCAAACTAAATGTTCAGTTTGCTTTTATTGGTATTGCTCTTGTGCTGACAATAGGTATTTGATTTCAGTTGTCTTTTCCCTTGTTTTGGTTCATGAATACCTGTCACAAGTAACTCCCCAGGCTCTTTGTTTATCTGTCTTGTCCTGATTAAATGTACTCTAGATTTTAAAAGATCACTTTCCAAGCAGAGGTCAGCAGCAAGACAGAGAATTTTCTTCTAGCATCTTTCTCCCTCTTTTAAAAATCAGAGCTGGATGTCTTTATAAGGGATGTGCTATCCCCCACAGGAGTCATCTACTCTTTATAGAGTTTAATGAGTAAAGCACTCAAGCCTGTATTAATCCAAATTCCATTACATGGTTATAATAGTCTTTTTTTTTCTGTTTTAAAGGTGTGCAGTTTAATTTTCAGTAGCAAAGAAAGATCTCTCAGTCTTTACTCTCAGGCTGATTTTGTCTCAGTTTCACCAGAAGAACTCCAGCAGTGCAGAACGTGTCAGAAAGTGAGTCCAGACCACAGCTTTCTCTCCTTAGCTCAAAAATAAATTAAAGTGATCCAAGAAAGGTGTTGCCAAACATTTGATGTGTGGCCATTTCCTCTGTTTAATGCAAAATCAGTTAAAAAGTCTGAATTTCTACATCTGGTTTGAATCTCAATAGACAAGGATGAAGAGTGCAGTAGATAAAAGAGCATTTACCTGGGTGGTTATTTAACTTTGCAGGCTCATTAATCAAGCAGGACAAACCTCATTCAACAAACAGGTGTTTAATTGAATAGGTTTTTTCATCCATCCAATTTATGTTAAAATACCCTGTGCTAATTAGTTCAGAGTTACTCCCAATTTGATTCACAATCAATTCATGTTATTCACAAACATTGCTGCTGTTTTTAGGTGAGAAGTACACAACAAATAAAGAAACTATAGTATTTTGAACGGACCTAAGACATTGCCAGAGTGCTGTAAATGTTGAGGCAAAATACTAATCACATAGTGACCACAGAGAGCAAAACCAGGCAGAACAAAAGACAGGGGTGAAGGTCCTGCTTCACTGATACCTCTCTAAAATCATGAAGACTTTGTAGCAGGGAGCAATGAAATTAATTTGAATGGTCTGTAGGAAGAAAGGGAGTCAAAAGGGATTTTGAGATCAAGTATGAGCACAATCATAGTCTTCAGAATGTAAGTCCTAAATCGGCTGTGAGAGGACAGGACCGCCATGGAAGACCCTGGAAAGACTGAACCTTAGGAATCAAAGGACAAATGAAAAAAGCCTGGTGTGTGTTTATAAAAAGGACATATAAAGTGACTAGCTTGTAGGCATTTGCATTGCAGGTGAGGGTACTAAAAGTGTTCGTGGCACCTCCTTCATATCACCATCATGCAAATTCCATTTTTTGTTTTTGGTTTTGGGAAGGTTACTGCAAGTTCCACCATGAAAATATTCCTGGTATTGGCATATCTCTCATATCTCAGAGTTTTTAGAAGAAAATCAATCAGCTCTTGAGAGAAAGGCCAGCTCCTACTGTGTTCTGGTTTCAAGGGTTTGGTGGGTAGTATCTCACTGGCGGTGGTTCCTGCTGGACACAACAAAACTCACAATACTTCCTTTCAAAATGATTTTCAGAACAAGCTTATGGAAAGAATATATTTTTGGACCTCAGTTCCTTTTGGCTTTTAACATGCCAGCCTCTGATTTAACCATGGTATGAAAATCTGTAGCTGTAGAATGAATCCATTTCCTACTTGTGGGAATGACACTGGAATCTAGATACTTAACAACTCTTTAGAGGTGAACTGTATAGCAGCTACCCACCAAAGAACAGTCTGCAAAAATAAGGAATTTGAAAGCCTGGTGTGGTGGATGGGGAGTATCTGGAACACCAAAATGAGTGGTTTTTAACTTTTAACCTGATTTTATTTAATAACTATATTTTAAATCTCAGCTGCCTTAGAGTGTTAGGAGAGCAGAGAGGGCAAACCAGGAGTTTTAAATGTCATCTTTACCTCAAGTTATTTGTGACACAGACCTTCAAGAATGAACATACATCATGAGGATTTCTGAACTGTAAAATGGAAAATAAAACTGAAAGCTGTTGTTTTAAGATACTAAACTCCTCAGCTTAACACAGGCTTTTGGAACAGCTTTTTCAGTTCTGTAAATAAGAAATTATCTATGCCAAGAGACAAAGAGACAACTCTTCTTTTCAAAGGAGCAGATGGCAGAAGCATTGGAGGCATTCTACTTCTTTTTTCTTCTGTGCAAATAAATATATTTTAAAATGCTGAACCTGATATGAAGTTTATTTCAATAATTAATGTAAGTGGTATGCACTTGGAGTCTAGGAATTCCCATCACTTCTGGGCAGTGTCCACAGAGAGATCTTGGAACAGAAGAATCCACTGCCCTTCAAACTGTCACAGATTTTTTTCATACAGAATGCATTTATTTGTTCTATCAGCATATTTATGGAGATGTTAGAAAAATGTATAGTATAAAAACAAGAAAAAGTATAAAAGCAACCTTTTCTATTTTGAAACCTAAGAATCCCCTCAAGTCTTGGCTGTTCCTTTCCTCTCCCCACAACCCAGTTGCTCTTTGATCTGTCTCTTCCTAAGCAGATAAATATATTTTAAATTATTGCTAGCCCCAGGGGACCCAAACTGGTGTTAGCAAGCAACGAGATGCTTTTAGGAAATGCCACTAATGTAGGTGGTGAAAATGGCAGGGAAATGTTCAGAACTGCAAAATCCCAGCTAGTTCTAAGCCAAGCTTAGGCTGAAATAAATGAGTGCAACATTCAGTGTCTTCTTTGGGATATTCAGCCACTAAGCACCTCGGAAATTTCCTGACTGTTCTGTCTTCTCATTAGGAATTGAAGAACAGGAACTTCTAAGGGGATTGGTTTACTCTCATATGCAACCTCTATTTAAAATACACCAGATTTACCAAAAGCTGAGGTCTGTGGAAATGTACAGACTCAGAGCTTCATTTTCTACTGCCTTTTTCATCCTTAAAACAGCAGTAAGCTGTGATCATTCGTATTTGTTGACTACTCCTGTCAGTTAAGCTAGTTATGCCTAATTAGTGCCAAGGTTTCAAAGAAGTCGAACAAGTCCTTGGGTTGGAGGCAAAGGGACATCTTCAGTGGCTTGTGTAGAAACATATGCATCAATTACAAACAGCAAGAGTGGATTTCTGGTCTATGTACTGATTAAGAACCCCCCAAATGGAAAGCTTACAGGGTTAAAAGAGGGAGTTAATGTTTCTGAAAACCAATTAAGGGACAGCAAGCCAGAACTCTACTCCTTTGCATCAACCCCAGCAGGATGTAAAGCACCTCTGTAAGAGGGACTCAGTGTCAGAAGACTGAGTCTGGAACAGCCTGGAGGTAACTTTCAGGCATGGGCAGATCCAAGGCTGAGCTGGATGCATCTCACAGAGGAATTCTCACCTGCTGGGATGTGGAAAGTTGACGGAAGATGCCTCTCCAGATGGAGGTTCCTTCCTCCATATGAAATTTGTTCCCAGAAAACAGTTTGTTTCTCCTGCTTCAGATTTTGATTCTAGAAGAAGTGACCAGCTCAGGGCTCTTTGAAGAAGTCACTTACTTGTCAAGCTATAATCTCTCTGGTTTTGGTCTTCTCATCTACCTCTGTAAATCATAGGATTTACAAATGTAAATCCTTTCTACACGTCGGAATCAGAGAGGTTAGTGAAGATACATCCATCTAAGGTGACATTTTTCTTGTCCTGCAGTTGCGAACAGCTTGGTGAGAGAGATATTGTCCTGGTATGCAGAGACAAGGTCCTCTGGAAACGAATAAAAAGTGAACTATACTATTGATTATGCTTTCTGAGATCAACACAGTGCTGTTTCATTAATTTACACGGAATCTGATTTCACTGAATGAGCCCTCCTGTAAGGTAAAGTTATCCTCTCCCCAGCTGCAGGCTTTACTGAGTGTGTAGAACAAAATTTTTCAGCAATATATAAAAATTCTTAAAATTATATTAAGTATAAGGTGAACAACATTGTTCACTTTTCTTACAGTTCTGCCCTCAGCAGTGGTAAAAGTGGCACCAGCTTTAAGCTGCCCTAGCTTCCTTGTGGGAAGAGACATCACAGATGGAGGCTGGCAATGTGTAGAGCTGCTCTCTTGATAAATACAATGTTCTGTGATACGGACAGGTGTGCCACAATTCTGGAGAAACACTATAGCTTTTTGTTAAAAGCAAATTATTTATCTCCCTTGCAAAGTTTATTTTGGCAATATGAAGGTCTTTCTAATGCTATATTGAGTACTTCACCTGTTTTGTTGAAAATATGTGTGGCTGGTGGTGATTCATCTTGCACAGAATAATTAATTGGCATTTTCAAGTGGTGATCAATCTAGAATGATGTGATTGGGATTATTTGCTTAAAATAGTATTTCACTTATTGACAGTGTGTGGTTTCTGTCATTATTTTGATTTGTAGTTGCAGAACGCTCTAAATAAATACAGCTGAATCTGCCTGTTACAGGCAAGAGGAAAAAGATCTGTATTCTGCTGAAACCATGGGATCGTTTTCATTGGGTGCACGCAATGGACTCCTGGACATAATTAAACAACATGTGGAATGTGTAAGCTCACAAAGCTCCCTCACAAAGCCATTGCCCTAAAACGTGTGCTCTTAAACCTCTTTAATGAAATCCTCAGAGCAACAAGTAACTCCCTCTCCCTATAAGTGGATTATTACAGTCTTCACAGCCTTGTGGAAGTTTTAATTGAAGGGCACTACTTAAAGGGATGGTGTGGGATGACTCTAAGGTAAGATTGATCAGTACAGGCAGAATTTTATTACAAGTGTCAATTAGATTGAAAAGTGTTATAAAAAAGATCATTTGCATAGCTTTAGGGGACAAGGAGACACATTATTCTGAAATCTCCTTTGCTGATTGTTTAGTGATTCTCTAAGGGTAACAGGGAGGAAATATTCCCTCCTGCAAGTGGAGATAGTAGCCACTTTCTGACTGGCTTTGATTTAAAGCTCATTAATGAGATATGTGCAGCTAATTAAGAGCAGGGAGAATTTAGCTATATACCACAGTGGAGAAGAGCATTTATCAGAGAGGATTGGACTATTGCCCTATGGAAGTTCAGTGCTGTGCTACCGGGAACAATTCAGTTCCAACACTGCAGAGAAGGGCAATATAGCAAATAGCTAAAACTGGTTGAAGATATGTTTTTCCCTCTAGAAAAAAAAATGAAGTTGCACTGACAATGCATTCTTTTCGTGAAAACCCTAATTTTTATTAACACAGTAAGGACAAGATCTTTCTTTTCATTTTCACCCTTTTTTACCTCTGAAGGGAAGGGACAAATTAGAAGAGAGAAAGCCTTTGGCTGATGCAACTACATCCTTTTTGAAACTTGAGATAGATCATATGAGTGTCTACAGTAGCATTTTAGTTGGGAGTAGGAGCATCCTACTGAATCAAAGCTTGCTGCAGCCCCCCACATACTATACTTATCTTTCCATCCCGAAAAAGAAAATGAAGTCACAGAAATGATTGTGCATGAGTTAGATTTCTTTTCAGACTGCAACATGTCTGAAAGATGTGCTCCAGACATGTACCTTTTTGGCTCCAGCTGCAAGTGAGCATCCAGTCTCTTCAGTATATAAACACAGACATCTGTGTACATTTGTAAGCTTGTTGTTTACATTCCACTTAAGTCAGTGGAAATAGATGACCCAAATATAGTGCCATTTTTGGACATCCTGAGCCTCTACCTGGCCTCCAGGAGACACCTGTCATGTCAGCGAGTAGGTGTGGTGTAGATAGCACACTGTAGGTGTTGAATCCCATCTTGGCACAACAGAGGGAGTGGAGCCCAGAGAGCCATTCAGTCCACCTGAAAGCAGATGTGTGACTCAGTTTGGTTGCACATGGGGCAGTAGGAGAGACCTCAAGGCATAAAAAATGTCTGCACAGGGCTGGTAGCTCTGACATAGGATTAATGGGAGCCTCCTGCAGCTGTACATCAAGGTGAGATACCCTAAAGGGCTGAAATGAGCCAAGATGCTTGTATTTTGCAATGGTCTCAGAAAAAGCAGCACAAGGAAACAGGGAACATGCATTTTGTCATTTGTTCTGTCACTGCCGTCTTCTCTATCATCCAAAATTTTCCTCATTTTGGGAAAGGAAGGGAATATGCATTGCCAGGTGGAAATTGTGAGAAATTGAAATATTCTGGGGAAAGTATTCACAATAAAATACCAAACTTCTGCTTTCAGGTCCTTTTCTTTCTGTGTCTTTTCCAACAGATGACTTCCCATCAAGACCCAAATGTATGTAAAGAAAAAGTAAATTTCTTAGTATTGTGTGACTTTAGAATTCCTCTGTGCAAGGGAGAGCAAGGTACATCCAATACTCCCAGCCTAGAATATGAATATCAACTACTGGGGTTTTTTTTTGTCCACATATTTGGCATCGTGTTTCTTTAGGGGGATGAGATCACCCTCTTGAGGGAAATTAAAACTAGAGACCTATATTAAATCTTTTCCAATATGGTGCATATTTATCTATTTATTCAAATTCAAATTTTATTTTATTCAGTTTTCATGTGGAAATACATGAAAAGTAAATCTATTACCTTATGCACATATACAATAAATACATTTATTGTCAGAAGAACCTGGTTTGTTATGAAAATTTGCAGTTCATAAATTATACTTTTGGCTGCTTACCTAATCTCATACAGTCATTCCTTTGTCATGTGAACTGAAACTCTAAAACTTCAAAAATAAACTGAGATTAATTTGCAATAGTACCTTTGATATTTATAAGTAACAGAGTGATAAGTCACAGTGTGGGCTGTTGCTACATACAGGTGCCTCACTTCTGCCATTCCTAGTTAGTAAACTTATAAGTGTTAAAACAGTTCTTGGTATTCATCTCAGTGCAAACCTTATACTTTGTAAAATTAATTTTAAAACAACTTTCTTCATTAAAATCTCCAGAATAATTTACCCGTTTCTATAAAATATTTCAACATTTCTTTTTATTGATGCTTGATGCAACTTCGTCGCCTGCAAATGTCTTTGCAGTGCAGATATATCTTTGCCTAACTCAGACACAGAAATGTTAAGTAAGTTTGATCTCAGAACTTTGGGAAAGCCTGGAAAGATCCCCCTTCTATTCCAGTTTTAGTCCTTATAGCAAAATCCTTGAACTGTCAGTATCCTATCAAATATTTTTTTTTGTTTTCTGTGAAAACTTACTCTTTTGGCAATTTTTTCCCTGTTGTAATGGACATAGTACAAAAATAACTAGGTACTCAATAATATTTTTGCCTCTTAAATATACAATAATTTTTATTGCCTTTCTCTCAAGCATGGCAACTTCTTTAATTGACAAATTTATGGGAAAATATTGTTCTGATGACACAGCTTATGTAGGTAACTTGTCAGCTCAGAGTGGCTTGCTAGTGGTCAAACTAAACGTGCAGTTCTGAGAAACTTAGCTATGCATATTCCCTTGCTGTTGGCTTTGATCACTGATGAGAATGTAACACAGGGATCAGTGCTGGGTTTTGTGGATGTGGATTTGCATACTTTATTGTGTGGAAATCAGCCTCATAACCACAGAATCATGTAACCATAAAAATGTTGGTTGGAAGATGATTTGGGCTAGCTCCCTGCCTGAAATGGGAATATGGTCAATGCTGGATTGGATCAGCTGTGTCTCTGTCTGGTCTTTGGTGGATACAATTCCACATCTATTTGCTTGAGTGCTTTGACGTTCAAGGAAAGCAAAAACAAATGGGTCATGAGAAAGGGTGATGTGGAATTCAGATTTGCATTTGAATGAATATTCGTAGATCTCTTTCATATTATTCCCTTGGGCCATGAAAACTACAGACAGATTACTGAGAAGTCTCTAGACTGACTGATTGATATGGTTTGTATTTGCCATGTAAATGTATCATGTTTAATACTGTATCTATCCAAATATAATGCTGATTGACAAACTTGCCCAGAAACAGCCATCTCCTAGGAGGAGGAAGGCATTAACATTTTAAAAAGCAAAATCCTAAAGGAAGGCTGTTCAGGCACTGTAAAGGAAGGTGCTACTTTGAAATGTGCAAAGGTATGAGCAGTCAATATTAAGGATTCCTTTGTTTTTATTGGAACAAAATTCAAGGATTTTTTTTTTCCAGTAGGAGAAACACTTGATATGCAAACTAGAAGAATTCAAAAAGGATTGCGGAATAATTAATTTTATGATATATATTGGAACATAAAAACAGAATTGTAAATTGCATATTTAAATTTTTAAAAATGAGAAAATGTACATCATGTTAAAGAAGCCTTTAGCATTCGAGCTCCACAGAGGAGTTCCAAAGGGGAAGGACACTAGCTCTAAACATAGCCTACTGGCTCACAAGTTTCCAGAGAGCGATCCTCTAAGTCAAACAATATGCTGCTGTTCAGGGGGAAAAAGATAGGCACAATTATTAGGTTAGGGGGCCATTTTGGTCAAGGTAACTTATAGCCCATGAGTAAAATACCTGTTGAGACAGTCACCATTTATTGTAGTGCCCTGCCTTGAAGAATGGGAAAGTAGTTTCCATTTTAATGAGAAGTTGAAGGGGAAGATGTTAGTTCATACAGCATCAGAGAGAGAACTGCTGATGCCATGAGCAAGAAGTATAATGAATTTTGTTTTTATCAGAAAAGTTTGCTGTTTTTATCAGAAAAGTCTGCTGTTTCCTTTTCAGTCCCAGTGCATCCTCTTGTCACAAAGGCTGTGGCACTTTTCTGGATGTCCTCCATCTAGTTTGCCTCTATTGATCCCATAAACCATCCTTTTGCTTTGGCTTTTTGACTCCCTTCAATTTTTATCTTTTCACTGTTTGTCTTCCCACTCATTGCATTCTCTCCTGATGGCTAAAATGGGAGATGTCCCCCAGACACCATAAATTTTAAAAATAGAGTTTGTGAACATCTTTCCTAGGTTTTGCTTGTCAAAACAGAGCACAAGTCTTATGATAGAGCAGAAGTCTTCTGTTGAGTGGCTGAGGGAGCTGCGGTTGTTTAGCCTGGAGAAAATGAGGCTCAGGAGAGACCCTATTGCTCTTTACATCTACCTTAAATGAGGCTGTAGTGAGGTGAGGACTTGACTGGTCTTTTTTCCCAGCTAACAAGTGATAGAACAAGAAGAAATGGCCCCATGTTGCACCAGAGGATATTAAGAGGAAGTTTTTCACTTAAATGGTGGTCAAGCATTGGAACAGGCTGCCCAGAGAAGTGGTGGAGTCACAACCCCTGGAAGTATTCAAAAGGATGCACCACGTAGAGACATGGTTTCATGGCAGACCTGTCATATTAGGTTAATGGTTGGATACTATCATCTTAAAGGTCTTTTACAGCTTTAATTAGTCTATAATTCTATGAAAATGAAAGGACCAGCCCAACTGTTTTGATCAACTGTTCAGAATGCTTTCATCTTCCTCAAAACACTGAGGAAGGATGATCAATAGCACATCAAAAGCTGTGTTTGATTTAATCTACTGCATGATCACCAAGACCTGTAACTCACTTATCATTTGTTGCAGGACTGATAGTTGATCTTTAAAATTGTAACTTTGTGAGACTCATAAAAGAGATGTGCAGCTCCAGTGGAGCTACAAAGTCAATCAAGGGACTGGAGCATCTCTTTTCAGAGGAAAGCCTGAGTGAACTGGGCCTGTTCAGCCTCAAGAAAGGATGACTGAAAGGGGATCCCATCAATTGATGCAAGTATCTGAAGGGAGGCTGCCAAGACAATGGAGCCAAGATCATCTTAGTGGTGCCAAGCAATAGGACAAGCAGCTAGGAGAAACTGCAAAAGAGGAAGTTCCATCTGAATGTGCAGTTGAACCTGCTCCAGAAGACATTACCCAGAGATATTGTGGAGTCTCCCTCACTGGAGATATTCAAGAACTCTCTGGACGCAGTCCTGTGCCATGTGCTCTAGGATGGCCCTCCTTGAGCAGGGAGGTTGGATCAGATGTCCCACTGTGGTCCCTTCCAACGTTACTCATCCTGTGGTTCTGTGACAAGTCAGTTCCTCACTTTGCTGTAGCACATCTGAAACAGAACATGAATGCCATGAACAGGTCTGCACCATATGGTCCCTGAAAGACCCATTTCCTTTCCAAAAGCAAGAGATGGTCCTATGAACCTCTCACCTTAGCTCTCTGCAGGGTACCTGACAACAAGTAAAACATGGCATCAAATGTCACATAGGCTGTGTTTAAAGCAAGCAGCTGTCCTTGTAGTTCAGTAACAACTAAAAAGTTCTTTTAAAATTCAATCCAGGAAACTGGAAATGTAATGTTTAGAAGGAAGCTTCACCATTTTTCTCTCCAGAAACAGTAAAACCAGTACCAGTATTTTTCTGTAGCACTAGTACTTCTCCTTCATTTTCAGTGTAATCCATGCATTCACTTGTAGTTAAGATTGATAATTCTGCTTCTCAGTCAATAAATTTCCTAAAAATTTCAGCCTTCTTACCAGGAAATCACTGAAGGCACAGTTTTGCTTCCTGATTTCTTTGGTAGACAGAGTCTCCAGAGCCAATCTATTTGCTCTTCTTTTGTACTTGTCATAAGTTATTGTCTATGCAGCAGTATTTTTTCAGCTGCTTGTGCAGTTTTGACCTAAAATTGGTCACTGTAGTTTTACAAGCCTTCCAAAAGAATGGGGGAAGATGCCAAAGCTGATTTCTAAACACTGGTGACTAGCATATTTATTCAAAGCCCATTCAATATTATTAAATACTTGCAATATTCTAGGCCTAATGCCAACAAAAAATCTTGCCAGCTGCTTGCTGGTTCTAGACTCTCATAAATACTTGTAAAGTTTTCTGCTCCATTCCTGCTTAGCCCTTCAACCTACCCCTTATCTTCCCTCCTCCTTATCCTCTCATCTGATTTTAATACACATACTGACTCTCCTTCTTAAATTTCAGGTCCTCCAATTTGCAGTTTTGGCCAACGATGTGAGGCTGGCACAGGAAAAAAGTAAGAAAAATGTTTTCCTGGAAGCAAGGTTGAACTTGCAAAGGAGAGTGGAACTTCTTTTTCCCCCAGGGCTGACAGCCCTACTCATATCTTATATATGGCAGATTTTGTCTTAAGAGGAGCATTTATTGTTATATATAGAGTAATTTATAAGGATGCGAATCAGTGAAATATCCCTCTCGTTTAAGACAGACAGAGCACCCCAGTGATCTGTGGGCAGGAACAAAAATTTTCTCCAAAAACCATTTTGTTCCTAAGTCCACTGGAATCTTTCAATAGGTGCAGGACCAGTTATGGCGTAGCTTGATTACTTATTGCAAACACAGGCATTTTAAATCTTTGGGATAAAAGTATTAATCTCATAGCAGGCAATCCTACTTATTGTGACACAAAATTTTGGAAATAAAAAGAAATAAGAAATTAAGTTGATCTTATTCTGCAATAATGAACTACTTAGAGACAGAGGTGTCTTAGGATCTATTTGCTCCAAGAAGCTTAGTATAGCAAATTTAATGCTATTTAATGAGAATTACACACACAGATATACCCAATATATTTCAAATACAAAATGAGTACAAATTGGAATATGAAATCCATTGCTTGCTCCTTGCAGTTTCAGTCACTCATAAAATTGAATTTCAAGATCTGTATTTGTAATCAAATAGTATTGTGGATTTTGTCTCAGTCCATCCCTCAGAATACTGGTATTATAGATGTTTAGAAACAAAAAAATCACAATAAATTTTGATGACATCCATAGATATAATTGAATTTTGCAGAAAAATAAATTAATTCTCATTTATTTAAGTGAGTTCTTAATTAGTTTTATCTATTGTGAGCAGAATACACATTTGTTTATACTCTAGAATCAACACATTTTGCAAGGTTGAAATGTGATTAACAAATAATTCTAATTATTTTTTAAAGAAAAATTTGATTTTGCATTTTTGCTTGCTACCTTAGAATATTATGCTCATTTCTATGAGGCAGATATTCTAACAGCTCTTCCCTAATAAGGTAAAAGCTGTAAAAAACATACATTTGAGGTTTTGTAATTAAGTACTCAATTTGAGCACACTTACAAGTGCCAGAGGTAATGATTCTTTGAAGTTTATCGTTCATAGTAATCTTTTCATACTACAAAAAAGGCAAGTAATACTGTGACCAAACAAAATTAGAACCATAAATCAGATTAGCCTCTTGCTTAGTTTTTCACCAAAACAACCAGTTCAATAAATCACTCTGCATGGTCTATACATTATGCTTACTGCTTTTCCTGTATCTACATCAGTACAACAGTGGGCCACAGTTATTTGACACCTGCAAAGTGAATTAATGGGTATTTTTAAGAGAAAAAAAAGATAAGAGAGAGACTATTTTTACTATTTTAAAAGCAGTACTGTTTTCACATGGAGAATATGAACTGGCTGTAGCAGTGCAACATGAGCACACAGTAAATCTCTTCACTGTCATGTTCCTACAGATATGGTCAGTGACTGGTTGCTAACCTATTTCTGAAGGTTAAACTGTGTGATTCCTTTGGGTACCCCTGGAATGAAACATCTACATAGTCCTTTCAAGCCTTTTCTCTGTTCTTATTGATCTCTGGTTCCACTGGCAGGGCTGGCCCATGACTGTACTCCCCCTTTTCCACTTTGCAGTCTTTCACAAATGATTAGCATGCTTGCATTTCCTCTATCCTTGCAACACAGCCCTGCATAAAATCCTTCATGTTTCAGCTCACCCTTTTCCCAAAATGCAGTACACCTGTGCAGGTGTTTTCCCGGTATGGTTTGGAGAGAGCAGAAGTGTGCATCAGCCTGACCTGCAATGCTCAGTGAAAGAGGTCAGGTAGTGTTGGAAATGTTGCTGCAGCCAAACTCAAAGAAGAGCCATTTTCTATTCTCTGTGCTTCTAACAGTAAACAAACTGCAAAGACCTCAGGTTTGACTGGCAATAAGGAGAGCTGATAAATGACTGTCTTTCAACCATCCCAAGGTAATAATAATGGATAAACAAATGAATAAAGAAAAAAGAATTGGTCCTAGATGCATTGTTGATTAGATTCCTTTTCTCCTGACTCTATTTCTATGCTTTTTATGTTATCTAATTTGCCACTCCAAATAGTTAGAAACAACAGTAGATACAATCTAAGTACAAACTGAAATGATAAATGAATTGGTGTTCTAAATTAACATTCTTGCTTTTTGAAGCTGAGACATTAAAACTGCTTAGCATGGAGTACATTTATTTATAAGCCCTGACTTTTATATGGGTATTTTTCTGAAATTAAAACTATCCTTATGAACAGTGATTGTGACATGACTATTATTGGAAGGGTACCAGGGTGGAGCTTGAGACTACACAGTAGTTTAGCACTTGTAGGCTAGCAAATATCAATGATATGACCAATACTCACTACTAACTATCAGTCACTACTCATGAAAGTGGTAAATGTTCTATCTAGATGATAGGAGAGCCTTAATCTGCATTTGTCAAAACAGGGTGATTTTGAATGACTTGGCTTAAGGTTTCTGGATTACAGAGAACTTTTTGTCTCGAGTGTTTTCACAAATGTTTGTGAACACATCTAGATTTCATTCTGTATAATTTTTTTAACCATTTGATTCTAGAAATATTTCACAAAATTCAGCTTCTATTTTCCTGTTAGGTTTATCTGGAAAGTGTCTCAAGAAAGAAACATTACAGACACTGGGAAAAAATGGAATATTTTCTCCTCTCTAATATACATTCTGACTTATTGAAGATATTTATAACCAAAGATTAGAATGTCAAACAGCCTGAACACACTCTCTTTCTATAAAATGTTTTTTGTTAACTATACTACTTTTATAACTAAGCCTTTTTATGAATCACTTACCACAAGTTGTCTTCCCTTTGTTTTACAAATGAGGCAGTTGGGAAGTCACTCACTCTTGGTTGGTCCTTGCTAGAAAGAGAAGCCAAGGCTGGGAAAGAGCTGACCTGTGTTTCATAGTGAGTCTTCTTGTCTTACATCAGGTATGATAAATCTTGGTACTAATGATAAGAGGACAACTGGGGATACGAACAGGTCATATGACTAACCCAGGACAGACCTCCAAATACCCAGGGTGAAGAATGAACAGATTCTTCTTCAGTCTCACAGCAGTTTCCCATAAACTGATTTCTTAAGAGCTGAATGATCCCAGTCAACAGCTGTCCTGTGATATTCTTTGCTAAAGTGGAAGAGCTGAACCTATCAACAATCATCCCTTATATTACATTATTTGAACCTTTTTAACACACAAATAATATAAATGTTTATTCATAAGATTCCTTGTTGGTGCTTACTTGGGGATCATGGATTTGTTGACATATACTGATTAATGCAAACTAATTTTTACAGCCCTTTTGTTCCTTCATGACCAGAAGATAACTCAGTCATTTGAGATTTGAAATTAAGAATTTCTAATGAGACTTTGATCACTGTGACTCCTCACGAAAAAAATTTGTTGGCTTCCGATTTTAGGTCTGTGTCCTAAACTCATTGCCATCACTGAGATGTTAGGCACAGTGCTGCTCCATACAAAACCAATAAAGTTCATTTACCATGGTGTCTCTCTCACTGCTTTCTCTTGTCATAGATTTTTTTTAAGAAATCACATATTTATAGGCAGTTTGTTTTTTTTAATATAGTATGGTATTTAACACTGGGAGCACCAAAATATGTGAGCTATGAGAAGGAACAAATCTCAAAGGTACAGTGTAGCAAATTCTTAGGGACATTGCATATTCCTGCTAGTATCATAATATACTAGGTGGGTTGGGCATAAAACTGTCTGAATAGGGAAAGGATTCTTTACCCTTATTTTCATTTTTTCATCTATTTGTATAAGGCAAAAGACTACCAATTATACATTCCTGAGGAAAAAAATATGAATATTGTTAGTGAAATAATTTTAAAAGCAAGAGATCTTGTTGTCTAATATTGCCTAGATTCTTAGGTACTTGACTTTTTATCTCTCAGTCAGTCAACATGAGCCAAAAGTGGCCTAAAGGCTTAGATGTTCCGGTGGTTACTCCAGCACAATCTAATCTGTGACCTCTATCCCTTTGGTTTTTATAATGTCCTTATAAAAACATAATACATTTAAGTATGCTTAAAGTGCTACTGGCTATAATTAAAGTTCTGTCAGCCTTTCCATTATAAATCCCTCTTTTCAAGGTTTAATATCTCAGCGGTTTCAATTCCCACTGGGCTAAACTTGATACAGAAGCTGTCAGCATGAATGCAAATCCCTCCTACCTTCAAAAATATTTTCAATTCATAAAGTTGCTGGTTTTTATTGTTACGATCCTACAGACTGCAAGAGCATTTCTGACTAGATCCCCTCCTAAAATCTCTCACACTGCCCCGTCTCATCTTACACAAATCAAGATAGAAATGTGTCCTAACTTTGAAATGTAGAAATGGACTGATGGAGTTTCCTTTTTCCCTGTTTTAGGCTATAGGTTGAGAGCAGCCTCTATCCAGGCTGTAAATTTCTGACTTCAGGTTAGATCCCCAGGCTCCTCCAGAATGCCTCTGCAAGGATGTGGACAGCAAAGTTAATCACCTTGGCTTTAAGGCAGTATATCACACATCTACCATTTCATGTTTATTTCTAAATACTAGACTGCTAAACCTTTGATTTAATGGAAATAGGTGCTCTTGAAGAAATTAGCAGATATCCTCTTTAATTAATTCCTCAGTCTGGGCAGAAGCCTGGAGTTGTTCAGCACCACTCTGCCATACTATCTTTGACATTATATTGCAATTTCTAGATAAGAATAACAATTCGTGATCTTCAGTGTCTTTGGAACTGAAGTGCCTCATGCAGAGTGCCTTGGAACTGGCCTAAATCGGACATAAAACACTTGTCAATAGTCTGGTGATCTTTTTGTTTTATTGATGTCCACTTGTCAAGACGATGTAGAATATTATAGATAGAAAGCATTGAAGTTTTCTGATTTTTTGAAGATGAAACATGTCCATTCTCTTTTAGGTCTGAACTCCTTCACTCTAACTCAAAAATTTGATGCTGCAATCAAAAAATATTGAGTCATAATTTCTTGTTCTCTTTCATTCTAGGTCCATGAATATTACATTCCTGAACAGCAAATGTACTCCTACACTCTAGGCCTGTGACTAGAGTGTATTTCTGAAGGCGGGGGTAATTTGAGGGACTAAAGATCTCAGAAACAGGAGGACTTTGGTCATCCTATTCTGGGTGACTATTCAAGCTTTGGGATTTTAAAAGAAAGGACCATGTAGCTGTCACTGTGGAGGAAATAATGGTTTGGAGCTCAGTTTCCCAACCAAAAATCTCTCACTGAAACTTCAGCACAGTTATCACATACACTGGTTTAGAAACAGTATTTTTCCGTGGTGTCCAGTTGGTTCCCTTGGCATGCCTGACATCAAGAGCTCAGCTGCTCTGCAGCCCATTCTAGGCAATGTGTCCAGAGACAGACCAATGAACAAGGATTCATGGCTATCTGTGTAAATTTAAATTTTAACATTGTAAAAGAAAGAAAAATACCTTTTTTTTGGTGTATGTATATGTATATACCCGTGAATGCACCTTGATATACACTTATATGCTTATACTTATGTACTTTGGAGTATACATTGCCTTAGAGTTTCTTTATGCTGTGACAGATTTGAAAAGGGAAACCTCAGTAAAAATAACTCAAATGTTATCATGTTACATTTTTATGTCTTAGATCTAATAAGGACCCACAACTTTGACTAAAACTATAGACTAAAACAAAAAGACTTGTTTGCAAAAGAACCCCAAAATTTTCTTACACTGCAGGTCAGGGTGTTTGATGCACTTTTCACCAATTATAATTTACTGGCCAAAGTCAAGTGCGTAGTGTGTTGTAGTAAAAAATATCTCTTTGAAAAATAATAGGATATTCTGTTAGAACCCAGAGATGCCTGACATTCCTGAATAAGAACTTGAACTAAGTTCACATGTGGAGCCCAAATTAGCTGGGGAGTAGGGCTGGTAAGCAAAAAAGATGTGAGAGATGAAAAGGCATGCACCATAAAATAGTAAGGAGTGAAAATGAGTCAGAGAGACGGTCAGGCCAGTTAGAACGAATGCTTGTTAAACCTCAAATAAAATATGCAATCAAGAAAAGTTCAGCGTCCTACTTTTGTGAAAGAAAAGTTGAATGCAAAGTGTTGCTTTTGGTCTAGTACAGCCCAGTGCCAGAATACACAGGCACAGTGTCTGCTCAGAAGCCTACAGCTGTTGTGCTTTTCACTTTGGTTCACTTGAGTTCCTTTGTCATTCAGGTGCATTGCCTTATTGAACTAAATCCCCATGTATTTGGAAGTCACTGAAAAGAGGCTACATTTGTAGGCATTCTAACTGTGCTTGTTATTGTTTGTGACTTGAAGTGGGTTCATAAGATGGTGGAATAAAATATTAATGAAAATGCATTGGAAATGTGTTAAAGCAACCATTTCTGAAATACCTAAAAAAGAGAGCTTTTTTGAGGGGAAGGAAGCAATTTAGTTTCAGTTTTTAAATATATTTATATACATATAAATATAAATATAAACACATACAAACAAGTGCACAGCCTTTTAAACAATGATACTTTTAATGTAATCTTAGAAATCCAGCTGCAATCATAAATATTTGTTAAAAACAGTAAAATTTTATCTGATGGATAGATTAATTTTGTGATCTGCAAATAATTTAATAATCATCATTACAGTGTGAGGAATGCACTACACCAAACACATTGGATTTTTCCAATGTAAATCTCTTTCATATTGGCAAGATCTAACAAAGATGCATGTTCCTATTACAGGATTTACACAATGCTAAATATTTTTAGATTGATTTCAGAAGAAGTACTCAGAGACAACTCTTGCAAGAGTCTCAAGAGGATCTAGTTTAACAGTAATTTTATATAATGAAAAAATACAAGAAATGTAATAGAATTTGAGGATTTTAATCTGTTTGCCTTTTAACCTTTATGAAATAGTACACCTTGCATTTTCAGTGTAATAAGTGATGTGAAGAAATGTAAATCTAATGTAAATCTAATATCTTTTTCTTGTAACAATTGGTTCTACTTTAGTAATTTTGAATCCCTCTCATTCAAATGGTGGAAAGAAGAGTAACATGAAGGAAATAATCAAATGATTGTGCACAATTATTTCTGCAACTAGTTTTTCTTTTGCTTGCAAATATAAGTGTTTTAAACGGGAATAATGCACATCAAAGTGACCCAGAGCTCAGCTCTATCCAGCCTTTTTACTTCATCAAAGATCTAAACATTTGTCTCCTATGAGATAAAATACACAGTAAGACAAGGACATGCCAGCTCATACAAAACCTAGCAGGAGAATCTCTCTTTTATTTTATGAGGCTTTTGCATTTGAAGGAAAGTAGCTGGTAGCCTGTAAATGTTATATTTCTCCCATGCTGTCTTTTCTCATATCTGCATTTTCACAGCGCAATCTTCATTTACTAGAAAATACAGCAAAAAGTTGTTTTGCTGGGAACAGGGAACAAGGCTAAGAATTTAATTTTTGAGCTTGGCTCCAAGCTCAGATGTGTTCCCCAATTCAGATCTTACCCACATTAATAAAAGTCTTGGCCAAGGCTGTGTGATGCCCATCTGGGCTCTTAGCCCTCCCGTGGGCAGAGAAAAGCTGGGGTAAAGTTGTGACTGTTAAATTTATTCTTTTTCCTATTTCTTAAAATACCAGAGCCCTTGACTTCACATTGTTCTAGTTATGTCACAGAATGACATAGTTCTCCTGTTTAATCTCTCTTTGAGCTGCTGGGAACAGATGAATTAGCTCACAGTAGCTGAGAAGATAAAGTTACCAACTGAGACAAAGTCTGTTTTCTCAAAGCAATTCACTCAGCTGTGCCTTTTCTGTGGGCACATTTGGTCACCACAAGGATATCTATGTACCTTAACCCCTTTAGCCCTTTTGTATCTGTACTTCATATGTGGCTGCAGGGGCTCTGATGTTATAACATTTCTCTAAGTAAACCTTACATATTAGGGCATGAGCTTACCTGCTCTGTACAGAAATTTATGGTGATTAAGATTTTTCTAGAGAATACAGTGTCTAGCACTGTGCTTCTAATATTTTATTTCTGCTGGTCCTGTGCAGTGTGGGAAAGTTGAATGTTACTTGATTCTGAAATAACCTGAAAGTGTATCAGGTGCTCTTAAATCTTACAATTGTTCATGGTTTCTGTGCAATCATTCACATTGTGTATATCACTGTGATGGCACAGTGTGTGTTATCAGTGTGTGTGTCCAGAAGATCACTGGGATCATAGTTCTGGATCAGACGTTTAGTAGTTACCAAGGTTTTCAGGATTTTCCGGATAAGACAAGGTAGGAGATAATAAACTGAGAAGATGTTTTTCTTTATATTTATCCTCTGAAGGCAATTTGGTTTTTCAAATGACATTTATGATAACACTGAACAAAAAAGGACACAATAAATTTTAGAATAGAATTTTAGAACACTAGAAACAATAAAAAAGTATTTGTTGTTCTAACTCCATGATGGAAAAGAATCAGCCAACTTGTTTTGTTTGCCCTCAGGTCATGGTAAAGAGTTGTAAGGCTCACATTATAAAACCAGCAATGAATAAGCAACTGAGTCAGTTCTTTGTGTTTCTAGAAATTAAAAGTGGTTTATTTTCACCAACCTAATTTTTACCCTCCATTTGTTCACTTAAATTACCCTCTTACAGAGAGTGGTTCATAGCTTTATAGATGTGGCTGCATTTTTCTGAGAGACTATAGAAAACTGCATCTGCACTTTTTATTGTAAACTGCCATGAAGCATAAGGTTTGCCTTACTAATGAAACTGCTCACAGTTTGCTAAGACATAAAGAGGCAAAAAGCACAAGGAAAAACAAAGTTGTCTGGAGACAGACTCTGTGCTTGGATTAAAAAAAAGAAAAAAGGAGTAATAAAAGAGTAAGAGAATGTTTTCAAAAGAAAACAAAGAAAAAAACATAAAAATTCAAAGGCAAAAAAATGTATATGCCATTAGACAAAAGACAAGGGCTCAGATAGTTTTTTCAGCAAATAAACACTTTTTAGAGTGGAATGAGCTTTCATCACACAAAAATTTTCTGAAAACAAAAGATTTTTTTCTTAAATCTAAAGATAGACTTCTCCATGTGAGAGTTGCCTCTCTGAGGGATTTCAGAGTGCAACAAGAACAAGGACCTTATGTAAAACTTCACAGATAAAATTAAATAAAACCCTATTTACAAATCTGCTTTACACTTAGGAAAATCTCACCAACATTCTTTGGCTACCGTGATTATACAACTTTACATTGCATTTCACAACAAAATAATCGAAAGTCACAGTAATTTGTCAGATTTCTTGGGTTTTGCAGACCCTTTCTATATTAAATGCTTAAGATCAATTGTACACTGTCTGAAAATTAGGAAAAATATTTTGTTGGCATAAAATTCCCTATTCTCTGAAAATCAGAGCAATAATGACAGATATGGTGCCTTTAATACTAATTGGTCATCGTGTCCTTCTTCATGGCTTTTTAGTAGTACCTGAATTCTCCAATTCCATCCTCTCTAGACCAACCGATCTTCCTCAGAGGAAGCAGGAGTAGATAGAAAGATTCAGGTATTCTTTCTTCTTTTTTATTTTTTTTTTCCCCAGCATTTAATGTTCTTACTTTGACATTGCTACAGTTTTGAGAGTGTGAACAGAAAAGCAAATTATGACAGTATTGCACATGCATTTATGACACCTTCACTTAGGAGCATTTGCATTCTACCATTACACACTTAGAGCCTTGTTTCTCTTTAGAGCAGATTTATTCTTTCAATTTTTGAAATGAAAAGAAACAGAAAACCCCGGTTCATAACTTTAAATTTATTTTGGTTAGCAGCCTCCAAAATTTTTTTCACTGTAGGCTTTTTCTTCTAGGGTTTCCTCCAAGTGTCTCTGGATCCTTGTTGTGTTTCAGCAGCTGAATCAAGCTCTTCATATATGTTTCAACATGTGACTCCCAGCACCATAAACGCATCAAGAGATTGAATTCTTGAGCAGACCTGGTGAAATGGAGTGTGGGCAGGTGAGAGAGAAAAAGGGAAATAATCAGTGACATGAATCTGTCTCTAGCAGCTTTGTTCAAAAAAGATGGGTCTTCGTGACACCAAATGTGGGAGAGAGAGCAGGCTGGTGGAGAGGCCAGAAGCTCCTTTAGCCCCAGACTAAAGCAATGAGCAGATTTCTCCTGAGATAAAGGCGAGCACACCCAGTGCCACAGGGGCTCTGCAGCAGCTGTAGGTTGGCATGGACTAGTGAGGCACCACTTCAGCTCCTCTGGATTCCAGATTTGTGAGTCTGTGGGTTCAGTGAGGGAGGACAGAATTTCCTACACTTGCTGGTGGTTTGAAAAGCCACTGTGCAGACCTAAGGAGAACTGGATTTTGCATTTTAAAAATAGGGAAGGAATTATGAATTTTAGCATACTTTTGACTGTTCCGTTCAAAATGAGTTAATTAAACTCCAGAGATGAGGAAGACCTATTGAAGTGTTGGGAACATTGACCTTTTCCTTTGATTGTCACCTTATTTAAATAATTCCAGGTTTAATTAACTGACTTGGAATGAATTGATAAAGGGTTACTGTCATTTATAATTTCTCCTCTTTGAAATGCAACAGTTCTGTACAATTACTGTAGCCTCTTACAGTCACCCTAATTATTAAATTGAATAGTTTTAAAAGTTGTATTTTTACTTCTAAATATCTATTAGTTGGCTTACAAACACTTCTGGAAACATTTAATAAGGTAAATAATACTTAACGTTTACATAAACACACACATACACCTGCAATATATGATGGTCTATTACTTTTATCTAGATCAGTCATTCTTAAAATTTAAGATTTTTGTTGAAGTTGTACATAAATATACAGAAGAGAGGTTGGCCTTTATTAATGTTAGTAGCATTTCATGAAGATAAAAAAGTCTCAGCTTCTCCATCTAGGTAGGATTCTAGCTTGAGATACCGTGAGTTGAGAAATTCCTTCAAAATGCCTAAGAAAATAGTTCAGATATGTTGATCAAGAAAGTCCATATGTTGAAGTTACAACTTTATCTAAAAAACCAATTTTTTTCTTTTTAACTCTCTCATTTTAATACACTCACAGTAATCTTTAGCTGGTAAGCTAAGGAATGACAAAGAAAAATTCATTACTCTTGGAGAAGCGGAGAAATACCTTTCCAGAACCAATGAATGATGCAGCCTTGTGGTATTGCCCACTGAGACTGGCACAGTTCTGCTGGCAAAACCTCTAGGGTAGTAGTAGCAGCACCACTGCCCTTGTTCCAGTTGGATGTAGTTAATTTTCTTAAAGCAAGACTGTAAAGTGCTGATAAGCTGGTTTCACTGGTACCAATAATATCCATAGGCCAACTGTTCCCAGGTAGGAATCCTGGTACTGTGCCCTGCCAAAGCAATCGCAGCACAGACTTGGACTAAGGTACCAAACTAAGTCATACATCATTTAGTCATGTACTACGGAAATCCACACTAAAAACTGTAGTCTTTTTCTGAATCTCTGAGGTCAAGCAGTGCAGTAATTTTCAAAAGGATCCAAAATATGAAGCCACTCTTAAAGCCGGATGTTCCATCCAGGGTGAAATCCTGTGGCCTTTTATGAAAAGGGATGGCACACTCCTCTTCCCATACTTATGGCAGGCATACTGTTGGGATGGCTGTCAGCTCTGGGAGATTGAAGAAAAAATTATTCTTATGCATTTGCAATTAATTTATGGAAAGCCACATCCAAATGTGTCAAATCCATTGTATTTTTACTGACAGCACTGCTAGTGCAGTGCCATGAACAGGATTTTTTTGGTGCACATTCTGTAAAAAGTGGTCTACATATCCTTCTGTGATTTGTCTGTCCTGCTGAAAAAAAATAGAAAAAAATAAGAGAACTTCTCCCCAGGTTTAGGGCCAAGTGACATGAGCTGGACATCTCTCATAATGCTGAGAGTTAAATGTTAGAACTGAATGTCAGTCACAGGGTTCACAGATAGCACCCTCTAGAGCAGACTGGCTCTGTCCACATTATACCTACCTGTGTTATCCCTTGGCTTTACGTGCTGCCCCTTGGCCCATAAACCAGAATATTTTGTTTATGTCTTGATTTCTAGATAAACTATTTTCCAAAATGTGATTAGAAGAGAAGTAGTTTGAGTTTGAAAATATACCTGGGAGGCAGACAACTAAACTAGACAATTACTGGGACATGACACTTAAGCTCTGTGGTCAGCTAGAACAGTGTCTCCTCAACCCTCTATTCCTGAGGCCTCTTTTATTCAGCTATACTGGCAAAGCTTATCAGCACAGTGGTACAGATTTCCAAAACAAAAAAAACCCAATTCTCCTCACTTTCTTTCACTCTCTTGCTCTCTTTGAATATGCATACGTGCCAGTGTTTGTGTACATATGCATAACTATGTTGGGTGCTATTGGTGAGGAATACCATCCATGTGCACGCTACTGTGTGTAAGTGTGATGTATACGCATGCACACGTGTGTCGTCTGCTAGATTACTTTTGACTGTCAAATAAAGGTGCTCGTGTTTATTATTCATGACTCAGAAAGGCAAAGAAATAGCCTAAGGAAGAGCAAAGAGAAATGCAGAGCTTACAGAAAACACATCTCAATTTTATAGATGGGGATTTCAAAACATACCACTTGCTTTATAGTATATCCATATCATGAACCATCAATTACAATAGTCGGGGAAGTGATACTGCAGCCTAATGACATAGCACATCATTATCTGACCTAAAGAGCTGTGAGACATAACCTTCATCAAACCTGCTATTATTATCACTTTGTACTTTCTGATCATGTGGAATGGATTCTCTGTCTCCTTGTATATCTTGAAGGGATTCGTTTGTAATTTTCTGTTGTCATTTGCTGTACCTCATCATTTGCCTCATGAAAGAAAACAGAAAACAAACTTCATTAAACAGTAAATAAAACCCTGGATGAAGACAAAGCATCTAGGATGGATGCTGATAATTAGATTCTTAGTGCAAATTAATGTATTGAAGGAATGGCTTAATGGTTATGTTCTGGGTTGTTGGGTTTTTTCCCTTTCTCTCTAATATTTTTCTGGATGTGAATATTGATGGGGTTTGAGGTTATTAGAACTTCATTTTGCATCTTTGGACAGTGTTGCAAGTAATAATATGATTTTTTTTTTACCTGCAGTGCTTACCATCTTTATTTGCAACACATTGCAGAATGTCTTTATGCACAATACAAATTAAGTTCTGATCATGACAGGAATTTATGACTATGCAAATGTGATTTAGTTGCCTAAATATAGGTGTTCAATGATATACTATGTACACAGGGTAGGGCATCTTCCTTCACCCCCACACACTAGTCTTGTGGGTCCTGTAAATAGAGAAAAGTAAAGATTAATTTTCAATGCAATGTTGTACAGTGTTAATGTATGATGTTAATGTATAAAGCGTCAACCGATTTGGAACAAAAGGAGCAATTCTGGACAGTGAGATCAGCTCCCTCATTGAAGACTGAATCCAAAGAGAAGACCACCTGGCTACAGCTTCATTTCAAAGTTCACCTGAGCTGTCCAGAACCATGGGAAATCAGCTGCAATAGGAGTTGATAACCAAACTGCACTGGTTATGTGTGAACAGGCACCAAGAATAAGGAAGGCTGGAGTTAATCCTGCTGTGAAAACACATTCACAACTGGCCAGAACTGTGCCCTCTTCAGGAGGAGACTATTCATTCCCATGTCCTTGCCTCCAGGGTCAAATCTCTTCATCTGTTCTGTGTCTATTTCCTCTGGCCCAAGGAAAGTAAGATATTTCTGCATTTTGAGCTTTATTTTATGAATGTCTCTTCCTTTGGTATGAACTAAAGGCATGGCATCAGACAAAAGGCTGCAGGAAAACACAGTATCTGCAGCAGTTGCAGCACCATTAGAACTTTATGGAGCTTTATTTCCAGAACCTGATAGAAAAAAGATGAGGAATTTTAAATGTATTTTTGGGTCTGTACTGTATCAAGTTTATATATTCTCATTTTTTTTATGGCCAGAGGAGGCCCTATGCCGCAGTAGTTTTCCTCAAACTAAAATCCTCCATGCATTGCTAAATAAGAGGACTGGGTAATTTTAAGGAAGATCTTCACTCTCAATTGCTTCTTGGATAGAAACAGTACTGCCAGGAGGAGATGAGATTCCCAAGGGGTTTCTGGTGACCTGGCCTCATTAGCCAAGTTGTAAAATACTGTGATGGGGGAAAAGAGTCATTCCTGCAGAGGCAGTTCAGTTCGGATGGCTAATTACTCGTTCACCAGGGAGGAGTTGAGGCACCCAGCCTTCCTCACAGGCACCCCAAGAATGAGTCTGATGGGTTCATTCTTATTCTTTTGGAAGTCTCAGTCAAACTGCTGGGTAACAGAGTAAGTACATATTCCCTCTGAAAAAACTTTTTTGCTGGGTTTTGACTCATCATTTTAAAAGGATGAGAATGATATTTTTACATTCCTCAACCAGTATATAGGTAGCAGGTTCCCTAGACTATAAAAAGAAGTAACTTTAACTTCCATTTCACCACATAAATAAATAAAGATGATGATGATGATGATTTTTACTATATTACTACTATTAATACAATTATTATTATTGTTTATATTTATACCAACTGAATAACTGAATTCCATTTCAGGAAAAACCACCTAAAGAATAGTATAAGATCAAAATGGACTTTAACACTGTTGTGACAGAGGGACTGTCTGTGATAATTTTTTCCTATTTTTTGATTTTCCAATTCTTAACAAAAGAACTCTGAGCAGTCCATGTGCTCACATTGCCAGCTTGTTTGTGCAAGCCATAGCTTCCATAGAAGTCTCTAAATAGCCTTATATACTTTTAATATTTCTGATCTTCAACCAAAAGTAATTTTCTTATTGTGATCTCTGTACTCCTGTTCAAGCTGAGCAGCAAGACCACCAAGTGGTTTGTCCTCTTGGATGACTCGTGCTCCACAGGAACTTTGGTGTCTGCCTTGTATTCTGCCAGAAAGAGGTATTTTTCCATGGTTATTTGCCTCTGGAATGCACCAGCTCACACAGCAGAGTCTGTGTGTGTGCATGAGGCAGTACACAGAACTAGTTAAACTGGATGACTCTGTGGGGCTTAGTAGATCAATTGCCATTTTCATTTGGGACAGCACTTGAAATCCTAATGAGAACAACTACACTTGTAATTAGGAGGCTACAAAATCCTCTAAAATAATCACTTAAATTTAAAATGTAAATGTGGCTGTAATTAATTAGTCTATTTAGAATAAAGCTTTCTAATTAACAAATGTAAATTGGGAATTTTTTGTAGATTTCATAAGGACAAAAGTGTTTCTCATGGGGACTGAAAGGAGATGTGTTTCCGTCTGAACGCATATTAAACCCTGTTGGCTCACACCTCTGCACAAGCCTGTGGCAGTAAGAGGGACTGTCTGTGATAGGATCTTGTTAACACCTGAGCCACAGAGATTTTCTTAAGACCCGTAATACAAAATGTTGCTTTCATAAATAGGAATGTCTTAAAATTAAGGGTTATATTTTTCAAAGATGAAAAACTGAAGTCTAATCTGTAAGGATGACTGACTTCTCTACTGAAGCCAGTGACCAATTATGGAAGTAAAAAAAGTAATCAGGAAATTTAAACATCTAAAATCTGATTTCATTTCACATCAGGATCATACAAAGAAAAAAGCTGAAAAAACCCAAGTGATTTTGATATTTACTGCATGACATTTTACTTAGAGTTTAATATATTTTCATATCTTTTTCCATCCGATTACATTTAAATTCTTTCATGATATTTCAGAAATATTAAATCAGCAGTAGCCCTGTTTCTTTCTAATACAGACGTGAGAATTGAATGGCTGAAAAGTCAGGTAAATTATATGTAGCTCCACAGAGCCATGGAATTAGGTGCTTTCAAATGTACTAGGCATCCTCATCCAGGCAGTGGAGTAGTCAATGCATCCATGCTCATCTTCATAAGAGCTGCTGAACAGCTTTCCAGAGCCCTCTGACTTGTTCCCAGTTGACTCCAGTAAGAGCTCAGATCCCCATCTCTCCTTGAACACATGACTTGTGGTGCCTAGATGTGTCTAAATGTAGATGTCAAGATCTGCAGCTGTGCCTCAATGTCTCTGACTGTCCATGAAATAATGTCAACATGAGAAAGAGATAAAGCCCGAAATCTCCAAGCTGAAATAGGTCTGAAGCATTCTCCTCCTGCAGTTTTTAGCATCAATATGAGTGCTTTGTTCCTGCATCTCTTTATACTGAAACAACTTAGGAAAAAAGGAGTGGGGTGGGTGGAACAGGGAGAGGGAGGGAGAGAGGGAATAAAGAAGGAAAGAAACAGAGAAAGAGAGAATGCCAACACAATTTTTCCAGCACATGTGATGAGTGTGTGTTATCTATAATGACAATATTGTTTTGGTGTAGTTTCTATGTGTCCTTTAATAAATACTATCTGTTTATTTGAGTTAGACAGCAAACTGCCTTTCAGAAAGGGATGATTCCCAGTTGTTACTGTCTAGAAAAAAATTTAAAGCAGTTCTATCGAGATGATGGTACAACTCCCATTATCTTTACCCTTAGTCTTAACATGCAAACCCACTAATTAATACATACCTTTTAAAGCTGTATTTGTCACAAATGAGTGTTTTAAGGTCACTTCTCAGGTCATAGTGCAGTCTGGGGGGGTCGAGGGGGTAATACACCACCACAGCATCATACTAATGATTCCAGCATAGAAAAACAAAATATACATCAGTTAGAGAAATTAAAAACGCAAAAGAAGTAATCTTTCATGGATGAGAATGAATTTAAGTTTGAATATGTGCCTCAGTTTAACTCTCTGAAGCAGATGGATTTTAGTTTTTTACTTTTCTCGTGCAATAGGAACATTCCATGACATTTCTGATGTTGTCCATTGGTACAGCCTGCTGTCTGGTGAGTGAGTGCTATTGCAGGGGTCCTGTGTTATTCTTTAAAAAGTCACAACATACAAAATATTACTCCTTTTCAATATCACCTAATTGGGACTTCAGCAGTATAAGAAATTTCGGTTCTTGAACACATTGAAAGTATGATTGTGATATGTCTGCAAACCTCAAAAATTCCCATGTGAAAAGCAAAGATTAATTGTACAGTATTTACACCTTTTCATTGATAACTAACACCATAAAACTGTACAAATTGCAATTTGTTTCTTTTTCCCACAATCCCTTTGGCTTTTAAGGGATGTTCCTCAATTAGTTGAACTGTGTTTCCTCTTGCTTGCTAAGCACTTTTGGTCAAACAAGGAATGGCAGAGGTCCACAATTAGATCAAAAGATCAATCCTAATGTACCATTTTCTCCTCACCCTCCTGCTTTAATAAAGTGGCTGCAGTTCTCCAGGGGACAACTCAAAATCCGAGTACTGATATTTCTAAATTAGCTGACTCTGTGACCTTGCTAGTAATTGCGTTAGTTTATCAATGTTCAACACAATTTATTACTCTCCAATATGTACCAAAACGTTTATCTCTCAACACTAACAATATTAAAAACCTAAAGAATCTGTTGAGAAACAAAGGACTATTCAATAAGAAAGATGCATAATAAACTGGAAGAGACTTCACTGATGGGTAACAGGATTAATCTAAGAAATAGTCATAAGTGAAATAAGAAAAAAAGTGTTTATTCTATATTATGTTTACCACACTTTTAAAATCTGTAAACAGCAGATCATTTAAAGAAAACCTTTCTTTGTGTTCCATTATAGTATCTTTCTCTCTTTTTTTTTTCTTTCTTTTAAAACCAGGAATGAGCTACTGATTTTTTATAACACTGAGCATATTACCCAGGATCCAGTGAGAAAAAATGAAGACTGATAAAACCTTATCTAAGCATTTAAAAGTCATTTGGACACATTGATCAAAACTCACTCTGAAATTAAACATATTAAATTTAGATGGAGGAAAAAAGGCATTAAGTTGATGGAACCCAATTTTTGTATGAAGCAAACAAATGGCATCATTTCACCAACCTTCTCATCTTGATCACATTGCTATGCATTATTTAAAATATGCACTTGATTTGGGTAGTTAATAAGCTATCTGTAAACTTGGAGTAAATTTGATCATGGGCAGTGCTCGTCTAGTTCCTACAGAAGGATTATTGATTTGTTTTTACTTCTGTGAGATGTCAGTTTGTGGCGTTGTGCCACCAACCATGAATCAGTGTAACTATCTCTGCTCATGGTGAGATAAGAACGATAAAGAGCAGAAATGCACAGAGTATGTGCAATCTTTTAAATTATCCCATTTACTTAGAGCTGTCAGCAGCTCAGCACTTCTCTTTGCCAGCAGCAGACATACACGATTCTGCTGTTGTGGGCATTGAATCTTCTCTCCTCTGGGGATTTCAACTGAAGCCCCCAGTCAAATGGAAGAAAACAATTAAAATTTACCCTAGCCCACAAGTTAAAGCAGTGAAAATGACCAATGTGATGTTTTAATTTCTGCTGAAAACTTAGAGTCATAAAATCATACTTGCAAGCTTCTGCATTCCTCTATAAATCAGTCTTAATTTACTTCGATGAAACCAGTACTTTGCCCCTTTTGGATTCTATGGGGCTACATCTGCATTAGAGGAGGTGTGAAGTAATAGAAGCAGACCCACAGGAAAATTCTTCAAACCCACTTTGAATTAAATTTTTAACTATATGCCACATAACCTTTCTAAAGAAAAACAGTTGTTTTTCTTTTTTTATAATCTCCCTAATGCTTTCACAGAAAAACCAGTATCTAAAGAATGTTTTAAAAGTGGTATTTTATCCATCTATTTATTACCAGATGGAGGAGTAGGGCCTTAGAACAAGAGTAAGGGCTCTCCATATTCAAGTGATTTTGTGCTTTTCCTTTTCTGCAGGAAATTACAAAGAGAAGAGAGTGTTATGAGAAACAGTACTGAGCATATATCCCAGTTTTGAGTGCTGCTGTCAGCTCAGAGAGATCTGAATCCACATTTAGTAAAAAGCAAAATTAGTTGTAATGGCACAGAACTAATTTAAATGGTTAAATTGACATCACCTAACTTAAAGTTTCTTACATGGGTGGCATGAGCTAAATCCCAGAGGTGCTCATTTTCCTTCTTGGGCAGAATCTTATACAGTTGGCTTAGAAGTCAATAAATAGATTTTAAATAGTGAGACGAATCCTTTACTACAGGGAAGTGTAAAAACCTTCACAACAGGAATAGTTATTCCTTCTTTCAGTGCACTGTCTTGGAGATCTTTGTGCACATCAGTCACAAGCATGTCCTTGTTTCTCCATACCATTTTTAAAAGGAATTATTTTGAAGAATACGGATTCTATATAAATCAGATTTGCACAACTCCAAGGTGCTCCAACAAATTGTTTTGCATGTGTGCAAAGGAAAATTCTAATTTTTACTCTGAATACTCTTTTTGATCAGTATGTATCTTATTTCTCTGAGCGAATATTATCTCTTTTCTAGAACTCCACCAGTTAACCATACGACATACAGTCTTTTTAATGCATCACCATTTTATTTTGTATCTGGCTTGAGATCAGGCTTTTTCCCCATCCTGTTTAGACTCAGTTGGTCACATTATGTTACTGTGGCTGGATATAATAGGACATGACACATTCGAGACACATGACACATTTGAGACACACACTGAAAGCGAATGTGTCATGGGGGTGGATATTTTTTTGAGATAAAAGCCTCATGCTCTGCAATTTCAGTCCATTATTTACTTGCATTGCCATACTCTGTGATCTGGTTTGGTTTGGAAGGGACCGTGTCAAGCCTGCTAAGGTCTTTCTGGGTGTCATCCCTTCCCTCCAGTGTTCAGCCACACCACATATTTTGGCAAAGTTGTCAGAAAATTTGCTGTTGGTGAACTCAATCCCACAGTCCATGTTACTGCAAAGATGTTAGACAGCAACAATCCCAATACCAATAATCCCTGAGGAATGCCAGTAGTCTCTTGTCTCTGCCTGGACATAAAGCCATTGGCTGCAGTTCTTTACGTGTGACCTCTAACCAATACACTGAGTGTTTCCTCCATCAAATCCTTGGTTCTCCAATGTAGAGACAAGAATGTTAATATGCAGGACAGCCTCAGATACTTTGAACAAGTCCAGCCCCAGGGACTCCAATGAGAGAACAAAAAAGTGAACAAAATCATACATACCTCTACATATACCTCTAGTAGAGAGTATTGTGTGGGATCCATTACACCAAACTTTAGGCAATCAGATGAAGTGCCTGTGTTTCTAAATACCCCAATGTCCTTAAATAATTCCTGTCAAAAAGAGATGAATTATTATCTTTGGAGAGCAGCTAGGACCTGGTCTACCTCTTTTGTTTAGAGATGGAACTAAATATTCTAGGCTTGTGCAAGCACTGTATGATCTTGAATAACCCTTGAGAAAGTCAGTTATTTTCTTCCTAAACTGAGCTGCTGAGATGTCAGCTGACATGGCCTTTGAAAATAGATGTTTGGCAGGTTAAACTGCTTCAGGATGATTTATGCAAATGGGGTACTTCATGAGTTGCACAGTGTTTGTGTCTTGCTATGTATTAACCAATAAGATTTTAAGGGGTACATTCAAGGTCACACAATGGTTTCATACGTCTAGTTGGTTCTGATGGTGATGATATCACTACAAAGTATGGAAGAACCAGGGTAGCTGTTAACTGGCACATATTGTTTGGGGAGTTTGTGAAATCTTCATCTCTGATGTTTTTAAAAGCTAGCTGGACTAATGACTGTCAGGAGGGATTGAGTAAAATACATTCAATGCTGCCTTCAGTCATATCTGTGGATCTATAAATGCATTGACTCACTATGTTGGAGTTCATTCTAAAACCTGTCTCTTATTAATAGAAAATAAATTGCAGCCTGGGTAACCTAAAGCTTGACTTGGGGAGTTAACATCATATTTGTGAAAGAGATTGAAAAATAAAGTGGAGCTTGGTGGATGTATGAAAGCAATTTTGTTATTCTGCTTATGCAGAAAGTATAGCAGACAGTGTAGGTAGATTTATATTACTGTACCCTTGCCCAGAGCATAGGTAAGAGAGACTGATTTGTGTTACAGTGCTGAGAGCCAGCTACTTCTGAAACTGGTCTGAATATCTGTATCACACAGTGTTTTTCCTGGGTCTCCTTTGGAGTACTTTGGTGTCTCACTTTATATAAATCTTGTGGGGCTTGGGCTTTTTGGAGATGAGAAGGTGTTCAGTTGCAGTTTTCAAAAGGAGTGTAAAACTACATGTCTTGGGACTGTGTGAGATGTCTAGGATTGTAAAATTTGCAGGAGTCAGGCTGGAGGCCTGTAGGTTGAGAAAGAAGCCAAATCTGTCCTCTGTTCTGTAATCCATGCAGAGCAACAGATCTCTTTGAAGGCAATTCAAACAAGGAAATCAGATATCCTTGTGTTCCTTCTTCATCTTCTCCCATCCACTGTGCACGAGAAGAAAAGTTCTGGTCATTCCAGCAGACATTGGAGAAGACTGATTGTGTTCTTTGTGTCCAAAATCATCAATTCAGCCACAGGTCAATAGATTTTGGGGTCCTGTTTTTCAGGAATCTCTTCCTAATCACAGATATTAATTCTGGGTTTTCTTCTGTTTTCTTCTGATTCTTATTTGTAAGAATCACAAAGTGTATCTCTCATTATGTTCCACTCATGTCAGATCTACTGGATGTGTCTCACAGAGACGTAAATATATTTCAGGATTCACAGGTGGAATTGCTGGCTGCATGGATGTTCTCTGCTCCTGAGAAAGTAAATAACAGTTTCACAGCTGACTTCTCTTGAAAGAGGGCTCAAATCAAAGCTCAGTGCTTTTGAAATCCATACTGTACATATTTAATTCCTCCACTCCTTCTTTATGAACTTGATTTTCATAATGGTTTTCCTTTTCAATTGGGAAGATATTACTATGTCCCTGTGACATTATAACAATACAATTTTAAAAGTAATGGTGTCTGTGTTCTTTTATCACTACTACAATTTATAAATTACTTCTGCTATTGCTTGAAATCTGTCTCATAGTGTTATGTCTTGCCATTGGTTTATTTTGTCCCTTTCCTAAGTATATAAACATATATATAATAATGTAATAAACTTCATACTTTAGAGTGCTTACTACTGAGCTATTTGTAAATCAAACCGATATAAAATCATAATGAATCAACTATTTGAGAACAAATCTTGATACAATAAAATACTAGTCCTGCAAAACTCATTCACTTGTCTTGCAACATTGTATTAAAAGCAAGAAGTCAGGCAGCATCCATTTTCTTCTGATGTAACTAAAAGCAAAATACTGCTACATTAGTAGCATTAGTGATTAAAATACTATGGACTGAAAGCAGTGTTACTTTTTGTGTTAACTGATAAATACACTCATATTTCTTCCTCCTGAAGAAAATTTTATGTCATAACCTATAAGTTTGTTTTATCAGTCTCCTGAGAATCAATAAGAGCAGCCTGAATAGAGCCAGAGCTAAACTACCAGAGAAATCTTATAGGTAAGTGCTCTGTGCTGCTGTCTGTTGGTCAAATTGTAGAATGAGACTGAAATCATTGAGTTCATGCCCATGGCAGGTACTCAAGCTTTCTTCTCTTCATGTCCTAGCAGCTTGTGCCGCATGGTTAAGCTGTTTAATATCAGATGTTGCATTGCAATGGAGGTTAAAGCTGCTGCAATTTAACTGAAAAGAAATTGGATTAATTCCTCAATATATTCGATATTTAGTACATTACTCAACATATTGTGAGTAGCTCACCACAGCTGAACCTGTCTGGATGATGAAATCAAGGCAGAAGTACCAGAAGGTCTTTGATGGTTTGGGGTGGTGTGCTCACTTCAGGCTCAATGTGCCCCCAGGACTCAACCTTCTGTACTCTGCTGACATCTGGCATCTGTCACCTTAGTGTCACAAGACACATTTTGTTTCAGTGATTTGCAAGAGATGAGCTGAAAGACCCAAAGTCAGACTCATTTCTATTTGTTTTAAAATCACTGTGACAGATAGAATGGTTAACTTGAGCAGGGAGACAGCATTGCCTTATCCCAGGTGAGAACAGAGACTCAGGTCTTGAGGATGGAATCTCTGAGATCTTTGGACTGTTCGAGGTGAAGAAATAAATGGTATAGGTTATAGCAGAGTTTCTTTTAAATAGATTCAAGCAACACTCCCCCTTCTTCAAATTAAGATGTAGATATTTTAGAGGATTCATAGGCTCTAGGGCTCCAAGGTGCTTTAAGAGCAAGCCATGAGGTGCACACGTGTGAAAGTAAAAGGAAGATGAAAAGGCCCAAAGTGCTAAGGATGCTGGCTGAAGATCCATTTTTCAATTAGTTCTGCCTCCATGTCCAGTTCACTCATTATTTTCCAGATACTGTTTTAAAATGCAGTCTTCATGTAGAAAGTACATGTTTTTGTTTCTGTAAATAACATGAGGTAGGACAATTTGAACAGGTGAAATTGAGAGAAAATATCCAAAAATATGCTATAGCAGTGCACAGTGTTCTCCCTTAGAAAGAAGTAAGTATTTTGACTAAAATCACTGCTTCTGATCAGAGGAATATGGACTTGACTATCCCTGAAATATTGAAGAGGATAGTAGCATTTCACCTCAGTTTACTTCCAGAAATGACTGATTTCATGCCTCAGCCAAATTGAGAGCTCAGGATTATGAATAAGAGATAGAAATAGATCTCGCTCTTCACCTTAGAATTAGGCATAAATTTTTCAGGCCTGATGCATCCTTCTCTTCAGTAGTTCTGACTATTTTAGTCCTCCCCCTTTTTTGTACAACAGCCTTCCTCATATTCCACCTTAAACTCTTTGCATGTCAAGCAGAGTGGCCCATTTCAGTGGTGCAGATATCAACTGGTGTAAAAGCCAATAGGTGCCTACATGTTCAAGTTAGCCCCTGTGTCACTATTTTTCAGATGAGAGCTGGATTCAAAAAAACTCTTATCTAGGAAAATCTCAAGATTTCTAGCAGTAATCTCTGTTCAGAAGAAAAACACTTCACCCATCACTCTGATCAAACTTTTTGTAAGTGGTAGCTAAACAAGAGATTTCAGATGGAGTTATAAATTATTTAATTTTTTAAAAAAATATTGTGCTATCTCAGCCACTATGCAACAGGCTGCAGAGAGGTGAGAAACTCCCAGTTCTGTGACAACAGGAGCTGTGCTTTGGGCTTATTCAACACCAAAATATCAATTCCAGAAAAAGAGCCCAACAACCCAAACACTAAAACTTGTGCACTCTTACTGGCCCTTCTAAATCAGGAGAAATTTGGACCTAAAGTTTCTGGTTCATCTCTTTTCTGTCTCTGAACTGGGAGCATGACTGTGGTCTTCATATTCTTATAAGGACATTGTGACATAGCATTCATAGATAGTTTGATCACTGCAGTGATGGAAAATCTGATGACAATGGCAGTCCTGTCTTTGACAAGAGTTTGAAATTTGAAAAACAGGTTTTTAAGCGCAGTTTCACCTGGCTGGTACTTTCAGCAAAGTTCAATATCCTTAACTTGCATGCATTTACTGCACCGTGCTACTGCAGGGTGTTATGAGCAGTTGCTGTGCTCCACTCAGTAAGAGGTGGCAATTTGGCACCACAGAGTTACCTCAGAGAAGCATTGTAGACTGTAATTACTCTGTGTTTGCTTTTGTGTTTTGACACCACCAGGTGAGAGGTGTTGGTGCTGTGTGCAGCGTAGTTGTCATTAAATACAACCGAGCTGAATGTTTGATGAAGTGAACAAAAGATAAAGCAAACTAGGCATGCAGTCAGACCTTTAAAAACAATCCTGATGTAAATGAGGAGAGGTTTTGTTAGTAGATCAGCAGACTGCAGAACTGTTCAATCCCCAGTTTGCAATGAAAGCCTTTCATGCTATGCTGCTGTAGCACGGTAATTTTTATCCTATGGTTTTATTGCTGAAGCTGTGATAGTGTGCGTGCACATATGCATACCCATACAGGCAAAATTTGTGTAATGAGATTAATGAAAACAACAATAAATATGTTTTCAACATCATGCAGCTGGCAAAAAGAAGAAGATTGTATCTAGAAATGCATTAGATCTACAAAAATAGATTAATTTTTAGAACATTTATTGTTATTATTTTTATTGCTATTATTTTTATTTCTAAGGCTTACTAGACTTCATTCTTTCAGACAAAAACATGCATATCAGCTTTGCAGTGTGATTGCCTTATGGGCATAAAGCTTTGCATATTTACTGCCCATGAATCATACAAGTATGTGAAATCCAGTGAAGATTCAATTTTTCCTGCTAGATGCACCTCTAGCCGTTTAATTAAAATATGTATTATTAATAAAACTAGATTTAAGTCATATTTTTTACAGATATGACTGAAACATTAAGGGAAAATTGTTTGATACTTTCACAGTAATTTGCTTTTAATGTTTTGTGCCTTAATCAAGGTAATCCTGGGATAAGGTTTGTACTGCTTGTGACTTCATGATGTTCAACTTACTGAAAAGAGATTTAAGAGTTTCCCAAGACAAAGTCGCGTTTGCTTATGAAATTGGCTTCAAATTTTTGCAGCAGAGGGAACCCTACGTATCAACAAAAATGCAATAAAACTTGGTTATTTATAAAACTCAGCTTGTTGCACAGATTGCAGTCTATTATATCTATCTTCACTAAATAAGTGTCAGGTTATTATTTTATTCCAACCCTTGTGAAGCCATAGATGTCACAGTGCCCTGTTCACTGAATTTATCTTCCATTTCCTAGTGAATTTCCCTGGATCCCCTCTAATGTTTGGAACGTGGATATATTGATAGCTGTGCTGGTGCTGTGCATACCTGTTGGTAAGGGATCAATAACACTCTCAGCTTCATCTTATCCTGCCTATCATTGAACTCTGCATAACTGTGGCTGTTTGTGTCTAATAAAGCTTTTGGCTGAAACAAGCTTATTAATTGCTTTTAAGAAAGATTTTAATTTTTAATTTTTAACTTCCAAGTTATATTATAATCATAATGGAAGTGTGGCTAGTGGGAGTTTGAGAGGATATCTTCCCTAAGAAAGGGGTAAAATGTAATTAAAAATATCACTCAATTGTGATAAAAAATTGCAAGTATGAAAGTCTTAGGTAAATTTGCCAGTCAGAGAAGAAGCAGAGATTAAAAGAATAAAGGGAAGAATTTATATATTTTACCTTCAATTTATTCTTTTTTTGACTGTGGAGGATCACTGTATTCTGCACATATCTTTTGGAATCCACGGTGAATAATTTCATCACATATTACTGAAATCACTGCACACCAGTAGTTTCTCAGACATTACAGGTGTACATAACACTTTGACAGATGAGAAAAAATACAGGAAAATCTGTGAGATGTCTCCAGTGAGGAAACCATAGCTCTGTCATGAAAACAGCCTCCAGAGAAGTAATGAGAACTACAGGACAGAAAATGAAAATCTTATCTCAATTTGGCTCCAAATTTTAACACTGCTGGAAAAAAAAAAAAAAAAGTAAATATTTGCAGCAAAAACAATTTTGAAATTCAAGTACAGAAAAATCATTAGTATTCTAAGATGTGCCTTTGCCACACAGTTATCGAAGCATAGAATGGTTTGGGTTGGAAGGGTCCTTTAAAGATCATCAGTTTCCCAGCCCTGAAATGAGCAGGGCCATTCAGCTACATCAGTTCTCCCAAAGCCACATCCAACATGGCCTTGAATGTTTCCAGCAGCTGGGCATCACCCCTTCTCTGGGTGACCTGTTCCAGTATTTTACTACCCTCATTGTAAAAAATTTCCTTCTCATAACTGCATATAGAAAGTACACTTTATATTTTTCATATACTAATATGTTTCTGATTTTCATAACTATTTTCTTTACTCTGGCCATTTAAAGACTTATTTAACAACACGGCATATAAAAAACAACCCCTAAATCCATATACTAGCTTATGAAATAAAAATTGTTTCAAAAATCTTGACTCATGTCTTTTTATTAAAAGTTCAAAATTTGCAGAAATAACCACTTATTACAAAGCAGAACAAAATGACAAATATATTTTCTTTTTGTTTGCCTGCTTGTTTTTGAACCTTTGAGGGTTTCATATTCAAACTTTTCTACAAAAATATTTAATTAGGAGAACCTTTATTTTAGAAAGGGAAAATCAAACTTACCATCAAATGACTTTTGAAACAGGGGCTTTAGTAAAGACTGTCACGAGAATGACAATAATATTTTGATATTAGCAGTGCTGGCCTGACTGGTGGATCTCTGGTCAAACATTTATTTCCATAAATGAAAAGACAGCATACACTATCTATATGGATAAAATATTATAGAATTGCAGGCACCCCAAAGACAAAATGTGTTCCAGACTAACCAATTTGATTTGTTAGTGGCAAACTGTTCTTTGCTGCAGGGAGTCACACAGCAAAAAAGCAAGACACAGTCTTGGAAATTTGAAACTGTGGTGCAAATTAATCAAAAGCAGAACTGGTGTTAGAATGATACATATTTGTTATATAACTATGTATACTGCACTGGCATATTAACATTACCATATTTTGTAAAAATGTATAAAATACTTACATGTTTTCTCAACTGACTTGTTTAAAGTAACACAAAATTTGTTACATTTACATAATACACTGCATAAATATCGCACCCACTACACAGGTGTCATGATATTCTTAAATATAGATTCTAGCATTTTTATTCTAAATTCAGGACACATTTAATGTGTGGTATTATTTCTGATCTTTTCTGTGCTTCTGTGTTTGAATTATTAAGTTGATCTCTCATAGATGCTCAAGGATAGTGAAAATTAAAATCACATGCCTAACACCTTTTGGGAAATTTTAAAATAAATCTTTCATATACATTAATTTTAGAATTTTGTTCTCATAGAGTTTTGCAAAGCAAACCTCCTGCTTAATTTTTACTTACTGCAAAAATTAGTCTTTAAAATGGAATTGTTTAGAGTACTGAAATAACATATTCCCTATTCACAAATCACCAGCAAAAAATCCACATTACTTTTTTAGTAGCAGAGTATAAATTCAAAAATGGATCAATATGCAAATATTTATGTTATATTTGAGGTCATCGCTTAAATAAGCAAACAAAAAAAGAGATCATATTCCTGTGGTTCTGTTTTTCAGCACAAGTATGATATGGGAAGGATCAGATCCCATTTATCTGTAAAATTCTTCATTCCATTACCTGGAAACGTAAGCAGAAAAAATGAACTTTTAGAATGTGCAATATTCTGAGTAAAACTATTCACACACTATATTTCACTTTTAATATGACTGTCAGATTAACAGATCTGTTAAATTCTTGCTACTTCTCCATTTATATTCCTACATTACTATTCTAAAGAAAAATAATGTTTGATGTTTAATTTCTTTTCTACACTCTTTAACCTCACTGCATGGAAAGAGTAATTAAGAATAAGAACTGCAAAGAATAGTTTAAAATACTAAAATGACACTGAAATAGGTGTTGAATAATGACTACTCCTTCTCCAAATAGTGTTTAGTTTTTAATATCTGCTAATAGCTGAAATAGGGGATGAGCAGCAGTTGGACAGGTAGGCAGACAGACAGCAAGTAAATTTTGGCAAAAGAAGTTGTGATTCCTCTATCTGAACCCTACATCTTACTAGGTCTTTTTGCATCCAGTGAAAAGAAAGAGAGAGAGAAAAATTTCACACTTCCAGTGTGAATTTAATTTGATTCTTAAAAAGATATCTCTCTTAGGTCAGATTAGCAATACCCCAGAATAACTTATTCAGACACTTCTTTGTAGACACCTACATAATTAACATGTAGAGCCAGACAGAAACAATATCCTCCCTTCTCTTCATACCAGATAGAAACATCTTCATTTTATTCAGTATGTTTATGTTTTTTATTTATTCTGAGAAAGGGAAAGAAGGACTGTTTTTCTCAGCACAATCATTCACATCTGGAAATACAAGAGAGAGCATCCGCAGAGAAAATCTTTGTTGGGACAGAGGAAAGTCCACCCTCTTACAAAGGAGGAGTGGATGTCACCTGCTGGATTTTGTACAATTGTTCCTGTAGCTCATTTCTCTTTAATCAGTGCACTGCTGAGAAGCCAGGCTCCCTCACGAAGTCAGCTGGCCAGAGGGGCTGTGCTATGGGTCACAGGACTAAAGGGGTGTTGGTTGTTCATGCCAAGGCATCTGCACATTGCTGAAGAGGTGTCCACTGTTACTGATCACACACAGGCATTGGCAGTGAGCACACAAATCAATACACAAACTACTTCTCCTTGCACAGCAAATTTTACTGCAGTGCTTGTGTTTTGAACCTCTGGGAGTGGTTTAAAAGTGTTTTAGAACTAATTCACAGCCAGAACAACTTTCTGCTCTAGTAGAACATACTCTGGTAAAATCAAATACTGTCTACTCCAAACATTCCCACACAGAAAAAACCAAACTGTCCCATCAATAGTGGAACTAATGAGTTTATTTTCCACTGGGTTGTTTTCTGTATACTCCATACCATTCTGCTGCAATAATCTTCCCTCCAGCTGACACTGACCATAATACCTCACCTGTCCCTCATAAAATGACAGATCTAGAGTAAACTCAGTTCCACACTGAGCCCATACTGTCATATGTGACTGTCATAAATCCTGCTGAAGGAGCAGAAGATTCATCCCTCAGCTCTTTTTCTGCCTTATACATTTATGCTTGTTCATTGACCAAAAACCAAGGTTCATATGGCTCTCCCTGTTCCTTTGTGGGTGGATTCCTCCATTATTTCTGCCTCTCTTTTCTCACTGTATGAAAACCGGTATATTAATTACATGTTTTTAACATATTTGATCTTAGATTCAAATGTCAGAGGCCAGCTGAAGGACAAATTTTACATTAACATATAGCAGAGCCTTCTCCTGGGAAAATGAGTGAGGCACTGGGAGAGTTCTGTGGGCTGTCTTTACCACCTTCTCACCTGTTCTTACCATTCCCTTCTGCAGAGCCATTCTCTACCTCTCTCTTCACAGTCATTGACTCAAAAATAATAGCTTTCCAAGGGCTGACAGGCCATACAGTGGTTTCCTTAAGATGCTGAGAACAGCAATTTAAAGGAGCTGCCATTAGGGCAATATTCCATTTTGTCTATGGGGTTATGGAAGCACTATGAAGTCAAGCATGCTCATAATGAGATTCATCTGAGCAGAAGTAGATACCTACCCCACTGATAAATAAATATGAGGTAGTGACTGTAGGCTTCCCACATATGGAAATAAATCAGTGTAATTATCTTATTTTCTAATTGCCAGCACCAAAACTTATTTGATGTACAGAAATCTGGGGGTACCTTTTCTGTACTACTGGCTCTGAGGTTCCACTAAAAGTTGCTTGCAAATGTAGGTATCATGAATTCAACCCTGAAAGTCTTCACTTCTTGCATAGGCAACCTAAACTGAGCCTGAGCCCCAGGCAACATAAGAGTCTCATTTTTATTTGTGGCAGGTGATGCAGGAGAACTCTTAGGAAGAAACTTCAAGCCAATTTTTCTGACTAGTTCTGGCCAGGCACCATCTCTTACTTTGAAAACACTTCTGAGCAGCAGAATCACAGAATCACACAATCATTTAGGTAGGAAGGGAGGTAATGAGAAACTCTAGATAAAACTCATTGCTCAAGCAGAGTTACAAGACCAGGTTGTTCAGGACCATGTGTCTCCTCAGGTGGAGACTTCAATATCTCTGAGGAACTTGTGCTAGTGTTTGATCACCATCACAGTAAACGTGTTAGTCTAACATATATTATATTAAAATATCCTAAATTTTAGTTAATTTGGGGGCTTAATAATAAAGGAATTGTAATCTGATTTTTGTTTACAGGGAATAAAAAAGACAGCAGATATCTGTTATTATTGGCTCAAAGTTTTAGAATTTGCTGCTGAAAAGAGTGAGAAGGCATTAACAGAATTCCCTGAGATAAGGAAATTCACTTTGAATTCATTCATTGAATCATTGAATTCATGTGTTGAAGAAAAACATATGTGCGATGTTTTGATGTGATAAAATCATAGAATACCAGAATTATTTGGGTTGGAAGGAGCCATAAATATCATCTAGTTCCAAGCCTCCTGTCATGGCCAGGGACACATTTAACTAGACCAGGTTGCTCAAAGTCCATCCAACCTTGAACACTTCGAAACTTGAGCCATCCTCTCCAAATGAGAGAAAGAGATGTAGTTCCAAAACCTTAGGTTTCCATCCAGAGCCTGGCCATGAGTGTTTCATTAGCAGATGGCTTTAAGAGGTTGTTTTGATCATGCAAGTGGCCAGGTGTGTCTCCTTCCTAAGGACACGTGTGTTTCCTGGATCCAGAGATTCCTTTTGCCACTGCCTGTTCTTCATATGGTCACAGGGTGCAGTGTTCGCAGGAGTAAATTATTACAAAGATGTGTCCAGCCCTTTTATCTGCCAATAGATGTAGGTTTAAATCTATTACCTTACTGCAAGCCTTGCAGCAGCTGTGACTGCACTCATCTCTGGATCAAGCAACTTCAAAGAATCTTGAACTTTTTGTTGTATTTGTTTGTGTCTGACGTTTGCTGGTTTTTCATTTGCTATTGTAGATAGGGATTACTCAATATTGAGCTTGTTTTGCATTTTTTGTTTAAGTTTGCTTATAGTACCATGGTAGAAATTTCTGTCCTCTTAGAAATGTTGATATGCAGAACTGATGACCATGAGGTCATCTGCTCTCCTGAGGTCACTGAAGAAGTATCCAAACCAAAAGAGCAAGGGTTCAGTTCTGCAAAATCTAGGAGATTTTCATTCCCAGAGAATTTTCATCACAGGAGAGTTAAATGACTTCTTTGGTGAATAAGCCCTTATATCCTGCTATGTCACTGGATATTGCACTACTCTGCAGTCCAGAGAGAGATTTACAATTTCCAGAAGATTAAATTAACTTTCCTCCCATAAGAGTGTAGGGACAATTGATCATTGAACATATGGATATTCCAACGTTTTGGTCTTCCCTTGTTTGCCCCCACTAGGAGGCATAAACACAAATAAGAATTATTTAAGAAATGCTTTTGGAATAAAAGTGTTAAAACCAGAAATGGTACACTGCAATAATGGAAATACATCAGGTTAATGACATTTTTAGAGTCCTCACAGAAACAGCTGGACAGCTTTAAAAATAAACAAATAGAAATTTGTTTTAGGAAGAGGATCTTAACTATAAAATCATCACTGTGTTATCAGAGAATGACACATCCCACTAGCAAATGCCCAGCTTTATATTTCTTTAATAGTTGGAACTACTGAAAAGCCTGAATTGGGTCAGAGTGCTTTTAACCTGGCTGAAAAAATTCTAAAGATGGGATTGTTCAATTCTATCAATTCTTCATTTCCTATTACCAGAAATCCTGTTTGGGGGTTTCAATATATGAAAGGTAAAAAGATCATGAGGCAACACTGAAGTAGGTAAATATTGACAGACCCAAAGCACATACCAGTGTCCTACTGAGACTTAAAACAACTGCCTGTGCTGCTCAGGGACCGAGTCAATCCTACAGATGGGAGCTGCCAGGTAAAACTTTCACAGTTTTCTCATTTTTGCTGTATAAATGTATTCCTTCTATTAGATTTCTTTATCCCTTTTAGCCTTTCTAAATGACAATTAACTCTGCCTACCCTATCAATAGCAGGTAATTTATTTGTTTTTACAGCTGAGCCTGACTGTCATTGATTTTATTGGAGTAATTTGCTGGAAATGATTTTTTAATGTTAGATTTATTACAGAGGCACTTCATTGTCCGATAAATGAAGTAAATTGTATTTTAAAAGTAGCAAAATTAAAGAACCACTGAAATTTGAATGAGTTTTTTACAAGTGTATTCATTCAAAAGGTCCCTTTTGCATCTCTTGTATGGACCCCAGTTTTCACACAAGAGATTTAATTCTGGGCTTGTGTGGGCTCCCAAAAGCAGAAGCCTGCACCACACAGAAACAGACCTGGTTGCAGTAGAGACTCAGTGAGGGATTGTGCCCTCCCTTCTCACTCCAACTGGTTCTGTGTGAATTCATCTGGTTCAATGGGACCGACACTCAGTGCGAAGAAAGATATTGAAAATGAGTCTTTTAATTTATTGATGTATTTCTCCTTTTATTGTCTGTCTACGTCAGTTTTCAAACCTCTTGCTTACTCTCTTTTAACCAGCTGCAGTTGGAAGTAGGATTTGTGACTTGCTCACCTTTTAGGTCTGCTCTCTGTAGTGGTTCAATTGCTCTGCATAAAGATGCTGCAAACAATCCTGGATAAAATGAAATTACAAATTGTCACCTCTACCTCTCAGTCAGATTTTTAGCTGAATGTGACACAACTTTCCATTATACTTAGATTAAAACAAAAGGATTTGTTATGTTGTGTACACTTCATTCTTCAGGCCTTTTTGTGCACCCAAAGCATGGCCACACTGCTGTACCAAGCAAAGTATATTTTTTAGAATTTCTTCTGAGGCACTGCCTCTCTGTGTTGTCTCAATGAAGAGTTCTTCCTTCAAGACATGAGTGCAGCCCCACAGGACTGACAGTGGTCCTGAGCAGTATTGGCACATCCTGCACTCCAGCCTACCCATCACTGCATCGTGGGACTAATATATGACATTTTCTGCCATCATATCATTCTTGTCACTTAATATACACACAGCTTTTATCTGCCTTGTTTACTTAAATTGCAAGTTCTTTGGCACAGGGATTGTCTGCTAATCTGTATCTGTGCAATGTTTAAAATGCTGGACACAAAAAGTGAAGGGATACCTTTCAATTCTTTGTATGTGCACTACCAGGATATAACATTATTACCAATAATAGCAATAATATCAATAATAGCAATAATAATAGCAATAATAGCAATAATAATAATAATATAATGTAATAATACATGCAATTGTAATTATTTGCATTAACAAGAAAGTCCTCCCTTTTCCAAATTTGCACACTTTTTTTTTTATTTTTAAGTTAATTTTACATTTCTTAAGACAGATGGCAAAAGTCAGTCTTGTAAGAGCTACATTTTGACACCCAAATAAAAATATCATATCAGTATCAAAAATACCAGTAATTCAGACAGGATCCTGAGTGCTCAATTTTTTTTTGCTGGGGTCAAAGATACTATTAACAGTTTAAATGTTATCTTGGTCAGGTGTCTCTGAGGCCTTTATGTGGTGCTTCAAAAGAGGGAGTCCTCTGAGTACCCTGCTACACCTTCTATGTTCACCTGGCTCCCAAGCCAGCTTAATTCCCCTCAAACAGAAAACTGATGCCCAAGTGTTTCACACACAGAAATTGAATCTGAGCAATTTGGACCTGAGGGAAATGCCAGGACTAGTGACAGCTGTTTTTTTCTCTGCACTTCTATAAAGGATCATATGAAAAATTAAATTTCAGGCTTTGTTTGAGAATAAGGGATTCAAATCTATGATATGTTCAATCTGAACAAGGACTGTGAAACAGCATCCCAGTTGAGTGTGTTAACCAGTGGAGTTACAAACCTTACTTATCCGTGAAAGGAAAAACAGTTGTTTTTTTAGGTATTGTGGTGTTCTGGACACGTATGCCTCTGATCTGTCAGTGACTGATGAAGTTCCTGATCTCCTCATTCTACTTTGCAGTTCTTCCAGGTTAGATTGGACATCTTTCTGCCTATTTTTCTTTTGAGGATTCTTGATGTGATCCCTAACTACCCACCTGGCTGGATGATGTGTAAAAATAAACTGATTTCTGACTGACTTGTCTGCTGCTCTATTGATGTGTCTGGAAGAAAAGCATGCTCAGTACTTTTGTAAATAAGGTTTACATTGAATTTGACTTTAGCCTAACTTTTGGCATCTAGATACAAATATTTTTAGGTTTTGCAGGTATTCATTAAACGAGAAAAAAAGCACAACTATGAGGACTAGCTGTGCAATAGGCAGGACTTTTTGCTATTTAAACAAACTTGAAGCAATTTCCACAAAATGTGTACCAGTGGTCTCACTTTATTTCACGCTATGCGTTTTTTGAGGAACAAACCAGTGTACGAAGCAATATTTAAAAATACAAACCCATTAAAATATTTTAATACAGAACCTAGAGTGCTTTCCTTTTAAATTTCCTAGCTTGTTTCCTGCCTCTGGTTCTGTCACTATTATTGATATAAGGAATCCATCAACATATTTTTATGGATGATTAAGAAAGGCTGACCTTTCCTTTGCAGGTACAAATAGGTAGTTCTTCAGAGGCTCTAAATGAATGACAAGATAATTCTATCCATTTAATATTGAAGTGATGTTGATAGTATCATTCTTCTCATGTTTGAAACGGGAAAGTATAGAGACTTTCTCCCTCACTCTGTTCTGCTTTATGTGATGGATTTTCTCTCTGACTAATCGCTGTCACATTAACCTGCACTATTTCATCCTTCAGAGCTGTCAAGATAATGACGATAATCGAAGTGGCTCATTGTAGGTAAAGGAAATTATATGAGCAAAGTAATATCATAAAACAGTGTTTAAATATTTTAATTTCATTTGTCAGGGCTGCCCCAACACTTCATTACACATATAACCATCTCTCATCAGTGGAATTAGTGCATTATTCATTACTGTTAATTATTTTCACATAATGGCTGCCCTGATATATTTAACCTCCACATTATATCTCAGATAATGGGCCTGTAAAATTGAATTGTGTGAAGAGCGGAGTTCTAAAGCTCATTTGCAGAACATCAAAGAACAAAGAAGAGGAAAAGAATTCTAAATGGGACATTTCACCCAGCTGGGGCCAAACATTTGTTTCTGTCTGATTTGCATACAGAAAATAGGTGGTTCAGAAGTGGTTTAACATTGTACATGCTGTCTGCTCCTATTATATAGCCAATTAGAATTTGTTAATGTCCCAAGTGCTTGAGACAACTTGCAAGCCAATCTATTGTCTGAATGACAATGAGCTGGAAAGTTAACAGAAGAAAGCAGACCTTTCTGAAGGACAGACCACAAAATCACATGGCACATTAAGGTGTCACCAACACCACAAGTTAATGCTTCTTTTGATAAAAGTCTGTATTATAGGAATGTATTACCAAAAAGTGCTGCTCAGGTCTGAGAACACCCAAGCCTGAGGAATTCCATCAGTACTCTAGTAATTACTTGGTTTTCCCTGGGACAAATTCTCTGGTGCTGCCTGTCATGTAGGATGTGGAAATGGGCGTGGAGGAGAACACAGCCCCTGGAATTCAATGAGGGGATCTGCACCGATGCAGCAAGCTGGGACAGCAGCCCTGATGGACTCAGCACCACACAGCACATAAGAAATGCTTGGTTAACACCAGGCCCTCTCCAGTGGGGCTTTGCCAAGCTGGGATTGATGTGTCTGCACTGCTCTTTCAGAAGATGGGAAATGCGAGACTCTTCTCCTCTGCTTTACCACTTGTGTTGAACGTACACTCCAATAAAACATAATCAGTACAGGTATGGGACTTTATATGCATAATTTAGTGTTTGAGGGTCCAGCTGAATTACTAGAATTAATTTCAGCCCTAAGTTGCAATTTAGAGGACACAGCCTGTCTGCTCTAACTCCATGGATTTAACTGAATAGTTGTGGTTTTTTCTCATTTAGAAGCTTATCCATTATTCACAGATTACAATGGACCTGAGAAGGCATTGAAATCAAACACTTCAAAATAAGAACATTTATCAACAGTTTAATGTGCTATAAGGCTAAGGTCAGTTCAGAAAAAAACCTGATTTTTTAAACAGAAAATAAATTGGAACTTTCTTCTAACTTTAGTCTCAGACTGTTTGTGAAGTTTTCTGTTAAGTTCCCACATAGCTTTGTGAAGCACTCTTTTGCATTCATCAAAAACTTTAACAGAATAACTCTTCTGAAATTCATGAGCAAAATATTCCTTTGCTCTGTTTCATGTTTATAGTAAATTTTATACATCAAAAAATTATTTCAGACCTACTTCTTGTCTGTTGCAGAATAACTTATAGCTGATGATGGGACTATGATCTCAGAGGTAACTCAGCAAATCAGAAGTCAGAAAATGTTTAATGAATAACAACACAATTCACTTGAGATCATTAACATACTTTAGTCTCATTGGCTAAAAAGTCATAATTCTCAGTAATGAAAAATGTCTTTTTGCTAAGTGGCAGTAGGTTTTTGGCCATATCATTAAATATTTATACAACATATGCATAAATCTTCCTCCACTTGGCATCATCTGGGATTCATTTGGAAGAGACCCATTTATTTCACTTTGCAATGTTTCAAGTTTGTTGCAGGCTTTAGCCTCAGCCTCCAAACTCTACATACAGAGTTGTTAGAAAGGAGATCCACTTTTGCATGGTCCCATCTTAGAAGGAGAAATCCTCTCTGCTTTATCTGTCTTTTCTCAGACTATGATTTTTTTATGTATTCATATACAGTCTTTTATTCATCACACAAGCTGTATGAACAAAACCTACTGATTGTCTCTGCTTTCTAAACAATTTTTATTTCATGTTATATTTTCAGGGTACCATGGAATATAGATAAATAGAGAGATTAGAGAGATCACTACATGAACAAAATAATTTCTCCATATTTAAGTATATTGTATGGGCTTTGGTCTAAGACATGAGAAATATTCAGGCTTCCCACAAACATTTGGGTATTTTCAAATAGGACTAGGCTGACAGGAGTGGTCTGCCTTTCTATTGCTGTCCAATCAGATTTTTTTTCTCTCCTGAAGCAGCTTCTACTAGGGGGTTAAGCTAGTCTTACATTTGAATTTCATTCCATTAAAAATCACAAAGTCAAAGTCCTTTATTCAGATAAACTTTTCTCCATGTCCCTTAAATGTTATTCTGGTGAGACGAAAATATGAATGTTATCAAAGATGCGTATTTTGATAGGAGGACCCTTTAATATTTTCTTTTGACAAAAAAAAAGAAAAAAGCAACAACAAAAAAAACCAAGGGCTGGATGAGGCCATCTGAGAAAGTCCTCAAAAATGGGATGATACTTCAAGAAATACAAGTCAACAGAATAAAAATAACCTGTGATTTTACATACAGTGTCTTTGTATCCTGGATACCCATCATGCATCAGGTATTCTTCTCCTCAGAGGTGTATTGGAGAGCCAAGAAAGTAAGAAACTGAGTATTTCCTCTATAGCAAAATAGATAAAAAACAATGGATGAAAAATTATGGCATCAAGACATCTCTTTAGACTGACTTGCTGATATGGTACAAAAAGCCAGTCTCAAGAAGGGTTGTTGAGATGTGTTGGACAAAGCCTGGTGGTCTCAGTATTTTTAAAAATGAGATAATCTTTTTCTCTGGAGGTTGCAGTGCTAGAAAATTTTGCGTAGTTGAAAGAAATGCATGCATGGAAAACAATGGCAATAACTAATCTTATAATAGTATTTTTCTTAAAACTCATATTGATATATATGCACAAACACATACACACAATTGGGGTAGTTGTTTCTGTTAAATTGTCTAGAAAGTGAGTTACTAATTGAGTAGAACTGGAATGTAAGGGAGCAGGATTTCAGTTGTTATCTATGGTGTATTTCCTACCAAATAGTGCTGCTGAAAAATGATTCTGTTTTGAAATCTGTCAGAGTCAAGGCTTGCAAGATCATATTAGAACTACTAAAGAACTCAGTCTACTCTGTAACTATTAATGTTTTTCCATGTTGGCAGTCTCAGGTATGACTCAATTCCTGTTATAATGTGACCTAACATTATTTCAGAGCTATACTTAACCTAAGACATACTCTTCACAGGAAAGATACACTGTTTTGCAAGGGACTAGCACTTTGAAAGTGGTTAGGTGTCCTAAATCTTTCAAAAGCATGAATCAGCTTGTACTTTCAGAATATTAAGGAATATCTGAATACATCCTGCAGTGAAACAAAAAAAAAGGAACTATTGCATAGATTTCTATTATTATTTCTATGGAGTTGCAGTGGATGTTAGGTGCCTTGAAAATTTGCAGGATACTGCAAAACTTTCCATGAAAGGAAACATGCTGCCAGTGTAAGTTTAAAAGCAAAGCCTAGATTTGCATTTGAGTAGTGATGAAATATGTCACTTCCTGCAGTGAAGATTTTTAATTAGTTTTGAGTAAAACACATTTTTTTTTTCCAAGATGAAGAACATAAAATCCCAGATTCTCTTTCCAGTCTCAGTCTATATATATGTCTGACCAAACTTTCTGTCATACATTGCAAAATATTTTCACAAATGGATGTGTGGATTAATATTAAAATACAAGTGTGGAAAACTGAATGCATAGATTTAACAATCAGCTATACTATATAGGGTACCAATGAAAGAACCCAGCAGAAGAGTATGAAAATAGGAAATAGTTGTGTCAGAGGTGAACATCTCAGGATTCTGTGGCCCCATGACACCAGCACTCTGTGCTAGAGGTTAAATCCTCCTTCTTGCATTGCAGAACCAGCAGGGAAATTGCACAAATAATGCTGAGAGGAGGTAAAGATGCTCTGCAGACACATCTGAAGAAGCAAATGGCAGTCAGGCTTTCTCTAGATGTTTGTCTCTTCTATACACAGCTATTAACACAGGATCTTGGTTTTTGTGGGCAGAGGTCCCAGCAGACCCCACAAGTGACCTATCTTGTCCTTGAGCTGTTCATCTCACTGAGAACCTGCACCAAGTTGTGATCTACAGCTCTGAACATTCTCCTAAGTTCTATCATTGTGTTCCACCACAGAAAAAGAAGCAGCGTTCTGAGTATGGTTCAGTTTGCTGAGTATTTTGCAAATATAAGATCCAGAATTAACTGTTCTGTTTGAGAGTTTGAATACAGTCCAGACTGTACCAGAATACAGAACTATACATAGAATGAGACAAAAAGAAACAAAAAGGAATATCTTCTGGGCAATTTACTCAAACACCTCTTCTAGTCTATTCAGCATAGTGGAATGGAGGCACCTTGCTTAGGTGCTCTGAATTTCCAGGCTGTGTGTGATCTACATTAGATGTTTCTATCAGCCGATGTGCATCCTGTCACAAAACCAAAATTTCTGAAATTGGCAGAAATTTGTGTCTGCTCATGGCTAATAACTCTGACCAGATTTATTCCTTAGAAGGATCAGACAAGTTTCAAATATGACAGAAGTGAGATGGTCTTCAGCCTTTAAGTTTCAGCAGAATGAGGGCCATCCTGACTATAGATCTTTCAAAAGTGAGTTGAAAGAAATCTATCACTCCCATCTCTCTTCTAAATTAAGAGTTTCAGAGAAGGAAAATTGTACAGTACTGTGTCAGATACCTTGAAAATTGAAAAAATGGAAACTTCAGGGAATGGCTGTGTTTTTAAAACTGGAAAAAAACTTGAAAGGCTTAGAGACAATAATGAACATGCAATCTCTGAATGTTATCAGGAATACAACCCCCCCCCCTCCCTTTAAATTATAATTTAAAGAGCTTGGTAGAAACATTTTTAAAATTCTACTTTTATTTTATTTTTCTCCAATAAAGCATAGCTGTTTTATTGTCTTCTCACATTTCTATTGCAAGTTTATGTAAGGAAAATTTGCTTCATGGAGGCATTCTGACTTCATATAGTTTCATATAATCTTAAACAAGGGGATTTATATAATCCAGGATAAGGAGTGTACGGTGCACTCCTTAGGTACATGTACATTCTCCTTAGATACATGCACATCCTACTAACTGCCCAGACAAAAGATGTCCTAAGGCTACCTCTTCAGACAGCAAGGTACTTGCTGACAGCTCTGGGCTTTGAGACAAATTAAAATAAGCCAATTTTTCAGTCTGTAGGTCTAATAAAGCTTCTGGCTTTCAGTCCTGTCAATGACTATGAATAAAATTCCCTGAATAGGGAGAAGACAGGCTGTTTAGTTTTCTGATGAGGGTGATTTTAAGGTGAAGATCAATTCTGCAGTTCCTATTTCAGCTCTCATCAGTGAGAAGCTCCTGTCATTAGAAACACAGGAACAAAAAGTTTTCAATTCCTGCCTCTCCATTCTGTCTGCTCAACTCTCTTTTCACTATTGCCCTGTTATCTGACTCCTACTCGAAGGTCTTAAAGTTTATTCAGGGAATTTGTTTGGTCTTTCAGAATGTAATTTGGTGACATCAATGTAGAGTTGTAAAAATTTCATAAATACTCTTTTACAAGCACTGTGCTTGTTTTTCTAAGAGCTTCAAAATATCACTTCAAGTTAATGTTCTCCCAATGGGGTGCATCCTCATTCCCTCGCCAGTCATGTATTCATTCCTAATACTTCCTTTTTTTAAAAGATGTTGTTATGTCATCAAATCAAAGAATCCCATAAGCAGCAGCAACTAAACTATATGTGGAGACCAGAAAATTAATTAAAAGAAAGGTTTTTACCTTTCTTTTGGTGCTAGAAATATTTACATTACTATTTTATATTAAGGCATTTTTGAGATACAACAGAATAACAAGGTTTGCAAATATCTGACTACTTTTTTTCCTTAAAAAAGTTCATTTTCAGAATTTCCTTTTTCTTTACTTGTCTGTGATCCACATGAGAAATCATGTGGTTTAATGGCTTATTAGTTAAGGGCTGTTCTTTGCAGAAAATGCTTCCTGACACAAAGGTGAGGAATTGGCCACCCATCCTCTGAAAGGGGGATATGTTTGTATTATTTAAGCTGGACTGCAAATGTACTGGAGCAAATTTTCCAGTCATTCCCACACAGCATGCTTTGGTTCACTTCACAGGAAAATGTTAGAGCACATGAACTGTGTTGTTCTTGGATGAAACCAACCAAAGTTTTGACAAGTGTCTGAGGTAAGCCCTGAAATGTGCAGTATGGATATCAAGGTCTCAGTGAGTCACCTAAACACTTCTTTCTGTAGTTCTTGATGAACAGAGAGAGGAAGCCAATCTTTACTATTCAGCTGTACCCTGAAGATGTAGGTTTGCACACAGACCAAGTGGGAAACCTGGTGGAAAAGGCAGATAAATAATTATGGTGGAAAAGGAGCAGAATTATTTAGAGTGTAATGTAAAAGACAAAAAGATTCACCTGTCCTTTGTAACTGTTTTTATGCTAACTTTAATCAGTGCTTTTCTATCTTCATTATCTACAGCTCTACATTCTGCACAGTTTTTTTTATTTCTGCAAACTCTTCCCAGATAATATATTTTCTGACTTTCCACCGGCTTCTATAGAAAAGACTAAAGGTCTCATTGCTAGATGTTCCTCATGCTCACTCATCCAGAAACAAACTTCTGTGTACATCTAAATATCAATGACATAAATTGTTATTTCTTTTTTGCTGTAAAACAATTTTTTTGCAGTTTAAAAAGTTTGTGGTTTCAATACAAACACATACACACATATTTGTCTTTAAATTGGTTTTATAGGCTGCAAAAAATTGTAGAATTTGCTGAGGACAACCCAACCAAGAAGGGTTTTAATTTTTTTTTTTATTATATAAAAATTTGTCAAAATCTTTTCAGCAAATTAATACACTTTAGTGTTTAGTCCTGTGCCTCGGTATAGAATTTTTAGGTAGAGAAAAAACTTCCCTTCAACTCTACTTCTGAAAGAATTCCTTTTTCTGGGAAAATACCCATATTCAGAAAGCATGAAAGTAAGTTTATATGTCTGAAAAAATTAAGGCCATATTTATATACTTAATTTTGTCGTTAATTATCTCATCTAATGGGGTTAGATTTTCAAATCAGACAAGCTGTATTATAATATGTTGCTAATAATGTCATATATTTATGGAGCTTCATAAATTGTTTTTAAGCAAAGTGGGCTTGAAAAATCCCAGCATTGCCGTGAATGTTGGCACTTGCAAGATCAGTAAAACCATCTCTCCTAAACAAATGGTCAGTGGAAAACAAATTTGTTGCAGTCTATGTTGATATAAAAACAGCAGATTGGAGCTGTTCAGTAGTTGTGTCTCTAATGTAAATAAAAGTTGCAGGGAGAGTAAATTCCTCTTTGTAGTATGGAAGCAGTCCAACAATATTCCCTTCCTTCGGCCTACATAAGCTTAAATTAATAAGAAAATTATCCTAATAAACTTGATAAGAGAGTATGCTTCTTAATTAAAAAAAACATAATAAAATGAATGCTTTAGTTTCAGTTATATAATCTCTCATTTCATTGTCCCATGGGACTTTGAAATAGTGATTTATTTTCATTACACTCTTTTGACCTAAGAGTAGCCTCTGTCATAAATCATAACCTCTATGAGTGTAGTGAAGCCAAGGAAGCTGGGTTACCCAGAGTCATGCATCTGGTGACTGGCAAGAACACAATTCTTGCTTGGACATCAAGTGCTCCAATTAGCAATAAATAATGCTTCTTTTAATGAGTGCTTATGTGTCACTCTACATAACCTAGAATAGAAAAGGAGAATTTCAGTTGGAAGAAGCCTAAAAGGATCATTTATTACATCTGACTGACCAATCCAGGGCTGTCCAACAGCTAAAGCACATTGTTAAGAGCATTGTCTAAATGCCTCTTAAACGGTGACAGGCTTAGGACATCAACCACCTCTCTAGGAAGTCTGTTTCCTTTACCTCCTGGTAAAGGAATGTTTCCTAATATCTACTCTAAACCTCCCCTGGCACAACTTCGAACTGCCCCCATGCATCCTACAGTTTAGATACGAGGGAGATATTAGCACCTCCCTCTTTACTTCCCCTCCTTAGGAAGATACAGAGGCAATTCCTCAACTTCATTTTTTAACAGGCTAGCCCAAAGTCCTTAGCTGTTCTTTGTAAGACATTCCTTGTGGCCTGCTTGCCAGTTGTTGGCCTCCTCTGGATGAATTCCAGGACCTCACATCCTTCTTAAATTGTGGGGTTGGGGACTGCACACTGTATTCCAGATGAGGCTGCAGCAGTGCTGTATATAATGGGATAATCACCTGTTTTGACTGGCTGGTGATGCTGTTTGATGCATCCCAGGATGCAGTTTGCTCTCTTGGCTGCCAGGGAGCACAGCTGGCTTCCACTGAGCCTGCTGCCAACAAGACCCCCCGACCCCTTTTCTCTAGCTTGTTCTCCAGCCACTCTTCTAAATTATTCTTGTGCTTGGTGTTACTCCATCCCAGGGCAGAATCTAGTATTTGGACTTGTTCAATTTAGTTCTTTAAATCATAGCCCAGTGCTCCAGTCTATCAAGATTCCTCCTATTAATAGACGATATCAAGTTAATTAAACATGTCTTTCCCTTTGTGAGCCTATGTTGATTGTGCACGATGATCACATTATTTTTAAAATGCCTTCCAGTAGTGCCAGGTACTGGGCTTGGAATTAGATGATCTTTAGGGTCCCTTCCAATCAACATCATTCTACGATTCTGCATGGTTTTCTGTGTGGGTGAATATCAATGTTGATCCCCAAAAGTAAGCCCAGAAAGATGGTTCTTCCAGGTCAGAAATCCCTCTTCCTATTCCATAGTTATTCCCTTCCTATAAAAGTATTTTTGCAAAGTTATCTCAGACTTCAACCTCATCTTCGTTTCTGCGGAGGACTGAACTTGGATTCAAAAAGTACAAAGCAATTCCTGTCTAGGTTTATCTGGCTTAAGTATTCAAAGTAAATATCACCACTGAAAAGGATACCACCATGATGAGATGAGAAGTTGGATTTTGGAATAATCCAAGCATTTCTTCCCTGATGGCTGCAGTAATTTCAAATTAGAGATACCTAGAAAAAAAATTATTATTTAGGGTCATATTCAGCACTTTAGAAATAAAATGTGCAACACTGATATGTGCCTCCCCTAAAGATGCAGCACTGGTACTGAGGACAAGGTGTGACTTTTCAAAGTTAACCTGCCTCTCTCACAGAGAAGTTTCTCTGGAAGAAAGCATTGAGAGTAATGGGCCTAGGAAAGCAAATTAAATCTTGCCAGGAAATTAAATCTATCTCTTTGTGGAGAAAGAACATATCCCATTTCTCCATCACAACTTCTACAACTTAAATGTGTATGTGGTATAAATATGATATATGTCTATATAAAAGGTATACTTATATTTTTATATATATGCATATGTGTATACACATATGGTAAAAGAAATGATGGAGAAGTGAGATTTTTTCTTCTTCCCAAATAGACAGAGATACAGATATACAGTAAAATAAAATAATTCTGAAATGTTAGCCTACTGGAAAGCAGAGGGAGAAATAATATATCTTCTATATATGTTTTATAATACTGGGAGGTACTCAAGCTGGAGTGATGGGGGTTGTATAAGAAGTGGCACCGATAAATAAATTATAGTTTTGCATAAAAAGATGGGAATTTAGATACACTGTTAAAGTAGTTTGGGAATCACTGAACGATTTCAGTGAGTTGCGTTACATCCAGCCACTGGAGCCATCTGTCAGTTAAATGACAGCTCTTCTGGTAAACACAAATGATGTTGCTATTGCAAATGTCTGTGCCAACAGTGGAAGTAGATGTCTGCAAAAGAAATAGATTGTATCCTCTCTAAATTCGTATAACTCACAGCCCTATTATCATTGCAGGGAAAAAATACCTATCACATTTTAATACTTACATGGCAGTATTCCTTATTTGTGTAACTGTTAAACATCACTTCAGTCTTTTCAAAAAGTGATATGATGATTAAAATGATCATATCTCCAATCTCACAAACTGTTGAAGCGTTTATTCTTTGATGAAAACTGTTAACTTTTTACTTGCCTTGAGTAGCCCCAATAACATTTCAATGTACTTTGACACTCCTTGAGTTCCAGGTTCTTATGAATTTTTATACTTATTGCCACATTATTTGTAGTAAAATTAATTTGATAGATAATGTTGGATAATTGCCTTTTCACACAACAGTTTTCAAAGCGGCTTGTAATTTTACAAAAGTATTTATCTCTAGTAATTAATTTTTAAAAATTTATTGAAACTTTTAATTTCATTGGCATTTCCCAAAATACATTCAGCTATGATTTTGTCACTCATTTATTCATACGGCTGTGTGGACAGTCACTGATTTACTATTGTTTGCTCAGACTTTGATAATAAACAAGAGCAAAAGGTGGTAAGTGCAATTCTTCTGAGGGAAGGAATTTGCATCACAGAGGAAGGCTAGCAAGGTTACAGATGCTTTTGGGTATTAAAATAGTTACCTCTTTTTTTCTCAAAATAATCTACCATGACCGGTTACCTTCTTTTTTTTTTTTTTTTTTTTTTTTTTTTGTAGTTGCCACTTGATAGGTTTCCAGGGTTTAATTGACAGCAATTGTTAGAAAATCTCTCTATTTGAAACCAGATGTTCATATAACCTTTTTCAAAGGCTGTTGATAAATTTAAGGAAAATGGTAAAATGATCCCAGAGGCCAGTGCTGCACACTTGTAACAAGACATTGTTACAACCTGCACGCCAGTGACTGAGTGTGAGTGGTGCCTGTCACTGATGATTTCCAGGGGTGTGTGCTACATCAGATGGCAATTGGCCCCAATACTTCCTAAGCTGCTTCACAGTTTAACACACTGCATATTAAAGTTCAGATTCTTGAGGTAAAATGAGACACTCACATGCCATTTTGAGAGATTAAATCCAGCGTGGAAGAGCACTACCAATAATGACACTCGGAAGCTAAGGAAACTGAATATTCTGTCTCTGGATACATACATCTGAGTAAGCCTTGGCACTTTCATGTGGTATTTGCCCCCTTCTTTCACCCTCCTAATTAGGCCCCTCTGGGGCCTTAAAAATTAAGCAAGAATTTGCTTGCTTGAAGTGCTTGAACAGCCAGCTAAGCTACTGCCTCCAGAACATCCACATAGAGGAGAAAGAATTTTTCTACCTTTTCCTCTCATAGTTTCACCACTTTGCAGGGTGCAGGCTGTCCTGTTGCAGAGGATTCTGTTTTGTCAGAAAGCAGAAGATCGATGTACAGGTGAATGGTTACGAAATTCAGGCAGCAGGCAATACTGGTTCCCTCTTAGTGTTGAAGGACGGTCTGTTTTACACAAAGGGAAACAGCTAAACAAGAAGGCTGAGAGCTTCCAACTCCAGAATACTGTTGTTTATTGATGAAGGCATTCCTCATGTGGGTGGGAGGCATGGATTACTCTCCATCGGGCTGAGAGCAGGGGAACTCAAAGCAATGCTGTTAATGCTCCAATCATTCAGGAGCTGGTCCCAAGGGATATCAAGTCTTTCAAGGGTCTGAGCCAAATATAATACCTATAAGAGGAGAAAAGACACCACCATGGACTACAACTTTCTGTTTTTCTGATGAATGGTGTTGAAATTTTTGCCTATAGAAGAAGCTCCTAGGTTAGAGATTGTGGGTGATTGAAATGTCAGTCTTCCTAAGTCCACAATTTTTCTGGAATTTAATGCTAACCTCTGTTATATTTTACTTCTTTTAAGAGACACATAGGATTTCACGATGTGGTTTGAACCCATCCTTATCTCTACCTTTGATTCATTGCCATTTTTAATCGGTCTTAAATATACTGACTTAAATAGACTGAAGAAAAATTCTTGTGTAATACATCCCAGTTATTTGTTCTAGTTCACTTCCCCTTGTTTATTTCCCACAAAGCAGGGATTTAAACTTGGTTAGCCTTTCACCTTTTTTTTCTCTATGGCCATGTTGGTCTACAACAGGTACATGAAAACTGCCGAGGGGAACCATGGGAAACTCCCACTTGTTATTTAATAATAAACTTGACATTATACATCATGCAAAATTAAAATCTCCAGCTTGTTCTTGCCCCAGTTATTTTGAGAACATTCTCTTCAGGGTTTTAACAGCCCTTTGCCATACATGGCACAAATCCATGCTCTTTCCAGCTGATGAAATATGTTCATTTTTGACAGTGGCCTTCATTTTCTCTATCACCTCATTCTAGGAGAGAGAAAGTTACCACTTCTAGTTGGCTGAGTTTCAGAGATGACACTGTGGGCAGGACAGTTTCACATCTGAAATGTGGCTGTAACAGACATGGGAAGTCCAGGCCAGGATGAGGCATAAATACCCAGTCATCCTCCAATCTTGCATTTATAGAACCATAGAATGGCTTGATTTGGAAGGGACCTTAAAGCTTTCTCACTCAGTTCCCACCCTCTTGCCATGGGCAGGGACAGCTGCCACTAGACCAGGTTGTTCAGAGCCCCACCCAGTCTGATCTTGAGTACTCCCCGGGATGGGAAATGATATCTACTCTGTGCAACTGGTTCCAGTCCCTCGCCGCCCTCACATTTGCTACCCTAGTTCAGGTACTGGGAGGTGTCACCTCCAGAGGGAGAAAAAAGTAAGGTACGGATGGAACTACTTGAAGGATATTTGACTCTGGTAGGAGAGTGGTTTCCCATTATATAATTGCAGTTATAAAAAGTGCTAACACTACAAACTGCCATAATTTAGTTTCTACTAATTTGACCTTCCTTTTGGACTTTGCCAGAAGGCTTGATTCATTAAAGCTCATTGAGTTATTAGAGATATTTGGTTTAAAATTACTTCAGGAATAAAAAGCATTCGTGGTAGGCTGAATCATAACTTCAGAAGTGAACCTTGGTAACTCGGAAGAGATAGTGTTGACTCAGATTTCAACCCACTTCTACTGATCCATAAGTGTGCATGTTAAACCCCTGTACTGTGAGGAGTAAAAATATATTGTATTTTTTTCTGTTTAAATCTGAGGATATTTTTGTTGCCTAAATTATTTTCTTTTCCTACCTGTAGTAGGTTTTGAATTCAATAGCTTATGATGAACTGAGAAGAATGCCTTGTACTTTCTTCAATCATTAGACTCAAATGTTGATCTACAAGCATGATTCCTTTTAAGCTTTCATAAACATTTACTGTAGTATATCACTTAAAAATACCTAAGCATTCTGTGATATCAGTGCATGCAGCTCTGTGCTCTTATTAAATCAAGTGTGTCATCTTGTGCTCCTGCCACCTTAGAGACATGGGAGGCAGCACTCTGGAATTGTCAAGGGACATGAGAATGTGGCCATTATATTTTATACAGCCTGTTAAATGATTAATATTTGTAAATTAATGCATTTTAATTGTATGTGCATGAGACACTCAAAGCCTTGCAAATATATCTGAGAGGTTCATTTGAAAAAAAAATACACCTGACAACTTCCCTTTTCCTATTGGATTCTATCTGGGCTAGTCAAGTGAAAACACAAGGGTGGTGTGTAAGAAACATAATACATAAGGTATAGAGTATTTCTGAGCAATTATAACATGCCTAGGAAGGTGTTGCAAGGCATAAGGCTGAAAGGCCAAATGACTTTACTCACTTGAGAAATGCAATAATTCCCTGGAAATGCACCGCCTGGAGTATATTATTACTGTTATGAAATAGAATTCATGAATAGAAAGAAGGAAAATGGTGAGGAGGGGGACGGGCCTATCCATGCATGTACTGGCTAGTATTAAAGTGGGTATGACATCAGTCACAGCCAATCAAACAGGCTCAGTAATGTCCAAAGTACTGCAGACATTTCATAATTAAGTAATAAGACATGACAGGGCATGAATTGTGTTGTATTAATTCTCGCCGAGCGTGTTGTCGTAAGCCAAGAGGATGAGGGCTGGGTGCCATCGGTCCAGCCAACTCTGAATTAATCCCTTCCCATTCTCACAATGAAACCTCTTACTGTGGTTTTATGAAATGTTAATTTTTAAAATATTTATATTGTTAATTAAGTGATGAGTTTCTAAGCCATGACGGCAATCAGCACAATTTTTTCTGTAATTCTGAGCAGTGAATTGTGCTAGCTGCTACTCCCTTCCCACAGCTCCACACTCAGTCAAACCAGCTGTTTTCTATTGTCCGTTTGCTAATGTATTCTAATATCCTGTCTCCTAATGCCTACTCTCATATTTGCATTCATTTGCATATAAGAAGCATCTAGATATGCCAGTAATGCTTAGTGATGTCCTTTGAGTATATAAAGTGCTATGGAAGTGCTAAAATTGACTTTTGTTTACTATTCACAGAAAACACTGATGTAGTGGGGGGTATTGTGGATGTCCCTTGTCACTCAGAACTTTGTTCCATACACTGTGATTGGGAGCAGTGGGTTTTAACACTAAAAGTAATGCTATTGGGTTTTGTGCATTTGCAAAATTAGGACATCTATTTTTCTTTGTTGCTATATGATTCTCAGTCAGATTCCACTTACTCAGGTTATCCATTTTCTATAATATTTTATTTGGTACTCTATAATGCTCTTTAATTTAGTATAAACCATTTTCTTTGGTGGTCTGAGTCTTGTTTGGGACCTAGTGCTGGGGTTTTACATCTCCAGTAAATGTTTTTGCTTTGATCTCAATAGGAGCCACTTCACAATTTTTAGGCTCATAGAATCTACATTCCTGAACAGACTGCAGAAGATTTATCACCAGAGGCATCCTGAAAAGTACATCATGTTTTGTGATATAGAATCTCAAAGGCGGATGCCTCGGCAAGCAAGAAAATCCACTTTGGCATTTTTCTGTGATTGCTGTTCTGCTATTATAGCTGGAAATGCTCAGTAACATATAAAAGTCCCTGAAGTGCTACTGAAGTGACAGAGATGGTTCTGTGACATTCATGTGTGGGGCAGGGTGTCAATGTGACCTACCAAATGTCCACACCGGGACTGTCAGGGCCAGGGGTTCCTGACAGTAAGAAATCTTGAACTTCTGCAAAGAAATTGCAGAGGTGAATGCCCAGACACTTATTTTGTAGATCAACATGAAGATAGAAATGACTAAGTAATATCACATCACTGGAACAGGCACGAAAATCCTGCACTGGTTAGTAGATTAATAACAAGCTTTTCTGACCCCAATACCAGTTACTTTATTTTGTGAGCAAAGATATGAAAAAAGTAAGAGTTTCTTTGGTAAACATTAAGCAAACACACACTATTTTAAGATGTTAATAGAAATTACACGTCTACATGTCGCTCCTTCCCAAGTCCTTACACATTTAACTTGTCTCTGATGGTCTGTTGTCTTTGGAGAGAGCAATTGCTTCATGTAGCAGCCCAAAAAAGTAACTGAAACTGGAAGCACCAGAAGGGATTACTGATATTTGAAACTACCACTGTAACCACAGGTAGAAAAACTATAATTACCAGGACTGAGATTGTTATTTGCTATTACCATCATCCTAGGATTTGAGCCAGATCATTTATCAATGGTGTTTCTGCAAGCAAAAGAAGAAATTCTCCTTATGGTATGGTGTAATCATGCACTTGATGTTCAGTGCTTGGGTCCTAGCACTTTATAAAATCTAGATTCATTTGTACCTTAACAGAAAAATATTTTATTTTTCTAGACACATAAACATTTAACTTTTTTCCAAAATTAAAAGATGATTCAAATTTTGTAAATGTCTCATTCTGAAGGTTGTTGAGAGATTCCATTACAGTAAGGAACACAGCAATGGCCAGGTTACAGTTCAGTAGTATGACATTTTGAAAATTATATTATGCAGTGTCTAATACAGGAAGATAAGACACTAATACTAAAATGTATTTAGTATTATACTAAAATGTATATGCAGGTCCATATACAACCCAAAAGAGATATGTACAATGTTATTAAGACATATTGTACTAAATTATTTGAGTAGCTCTTAGATACCCACTTTGCAGGACCCACCTTTATCCAGACACTTTACAAAGACATGAAGCAGTTTTTTCTTGAAGCAGGCAGTCATGAATCAAGGCGGTGTGGCATTTCTCTATAAAGGGAAGCAAAATATTTCTTCTCAGCATGAGGTGGCTTGGACCCTCCCTGCCTTCTGGTCCCCTACTCTGATACTTTTTTTGCATGCCTTTTGTGGCTAAGGCTTGAGCACACTGCCAGTCCAGGGTCATTCTGGACAAACCTTTTAATTTCCATCATTTACCCCTCTGGGTAAATGAAGTCAGGCTGATGCCTTGGCATCTGGAATAATGGACACAGGTTATATTTTAACTGTGAATTATTTTATGTGTGGCATAAAGATGCTTCTCCGTAATGGCCATGCAGTAAATTATGTAAACAAATAAATAAGATAAAATTAAGAAATTTCTACATATCCATGAGCACAGAGCTCCAGACTAATGTGTACTTACTCTATATAATTTGTTTGGCTGCGTGGTTCCTCAGTTCTTTAAATTCCCTTGCCTTTGTTTTCATCAGGTTTTCTGGGAAGGTAAAAGACTGTTAAGGAAAAGAGCACTATTTATTTGGGTTTTTTTGTTTTGGTTTTGGGTTTTTTGTTTTTTTTTTTTGTGGGAAATTTGCACTAAGTTGAATGCTTATCAAACAGTATCTGATTTGGCTTACCATCGAGTGCTTGATAAACTTTAATTATTCCTGTGGAAAGACTGCTTCAGAAACATGTCTTTTCTGTTCAGTTTCTTATTTATCAGAACACAAAGTAAATATTTTCCTCTTCTTAGTGATTCTTGCACTTCCAATTCACAGCTCAAGCCTTTTCACATCTGTGGGTATTTACTGCCACTTAAAACACACTTGGTTTCAGCTTCCTAGGGAATGATTCAAAAGCCTAAACATAGGTGCCTAATACCATTTAAATGCCTAAGGATATCCTGCCTGGCATTCAGCTGCAGCTTCAGCAGGGCTCTGGGCTCCCACAGTTCTTGTGTTTTCTCTGTCAGGCTGATGAGGATGCTGTGAACACCCCAGGATGTTTAAAACTGCAAGGAATGGCTGTGCTGAGGCACCTGCCCTGCTCCTCCTGGTGCTCCCTGTTGTCTGCAAGCTTTCCTGGAGCAAGCAGCACAGGTTTGTGTTCATGTTTCTGTATTTCTAAATGCCCCATGTAGGAGCAAGCCACGAATGATGGGGAGCGTTTGAATTGTCATGAATATTTACATCGTTCTACCTATCGTACAATAAAGCCTCATATTCTCATCTCTTAAACAATCAAAACATACTTGTAGACCAGACTTAATGTATATATTTTTTCCGTTTGAGTACATCGTGATTAAAAGTTCATGACCTTGATTATATTATGCAATTTGAAAAATCGCCAACAATGTCCATGGTGATTAAATATTCCACTTTGTAATTATTTTGTAACTTTTGTTCTGCTCTTTGCTCACTCCAAAAATTATCATAAAATTTTGAAAGATGTCCTCAGTGCAGAATATGTCCATAAAATATTAAATATTCAATTTTCCTCTATCATGGCTTGAAAAATTCATAATTACATGATGATCCACATAATAACTCATTCTGAAAAGTCATATATGGCACTCCCCCTGTGACTGAGTTAATAATTTACTGCTGTGTGGGATTTTCACTCTGCACTGTTAGTCTTGGGAACATTTATTAAGCAAATGTTCATTTGCAAAGATCAGAATGTGAATGAAGAGGGTAAGAATTTAATGAGGAGTGACAGACAGGTGAACTGATTCCATATAGTTCTTTACTACAGGAGAAAGCAGATAGCTTTATCTTTCATAGCCTCGATAGACACATGAAATGAAATATAGAAGAAGGGGAAAAAGGAAAAAAAAAGGTACTTTCCTCGAAGGGCCACTGGAAGGATAAATCAGTGCAACTCATGAATGTGATTCAGACCAGTTGCAATGGCTGATCTTAGTCTAAGCCTTTGGACGTACATAGAGGAGATGTTTAGACTTTAGTTTTTGAGATATTTGCCCATTTTTAAAATAGAGACTTTAGCAAAAAAAAAAAAAAACAAACACAAGACAAGTTTAAATTTTGGTTTCAAAATGCATTCTCATTTATGGCTCACCTTTATAATTTTCAGGTGTAAGAAACGCAACCAACATAATATGAGAACAGGTTTCACAACTTCATCTCCATTTTTATTTCAGTAAATAATGAAAAGGCTTACTACACATTAATTGTGTAGATTCTTTCTATTTTTGGATGTTGTCTAATCAAACCTAGGTTAAATAATGTTGATCCTGGGTTTTATTTGTAACACAAATTCTAGGAAAAAAAAAGGCACAGAAAGAGTTTTTAATCTATTCAGAGTTCAGTTTTGCAAAATACTGAGCATGCTCATCCTGACACAAACAAATATATTTATTCAAGGCTTTTGAAATATTCTCTTGGTTAAAGGTAGATGAGTACAAATTTAGGTATTTTACTGACTAGGGTACACTTCATTAAACCTAAAGAATTTCTCAATCCATTGTCATTGGATGTGTAAGGATAAAGCACACTACTATACTTCCCAAAGATACCTAAAAATAATGTCCCAAAGATTAAAATTTATATTATTTTATACATGGGAAAAAAGTTTTGACACAAACCTGGATTTTCCAGTTGACTTACTTCATTTACTTTTATTCCTATGTGGATGTTTTTTTCAGTAGACTTTTCTCCTCCATAAAAGTTTAAATTTGCTAAAGTATGATTGTTCTCCAGAGGCCTGAAATATTATTTTTGATAAGTGCAACATTTATTTCTAAGATCATTGGCAAGATAAAAAAAATCTCTCATACAGACAAGAATTATTATTTGGGTGTGTTATATTTATTTTTTTAATATTTTGGGGGTTGTGATGGATGATTGAGTAATCAATGACACACAGCATGTTTGTATTTTTGAAAACTGAAATAGTACATAAAAGGAGCTATAAGGAAAAAATTATCCAAAACATAATATTCTGAAAAAAAGGTACAAAAAGTAATTTTATTTATAAGTTGCACATTTTTAAAGAGAATTTTCAGTCAGCATCAGAATAACTTTCCTGGATATAAAGGCTTTGGCTGAGGATGCTCAGATTTGTTTAGGCATTTGACTTGATAATGGCTTTTAATTTTCAAAGGTTGGTCCATGGATGTGCTGGAAATGACACGGTACGTTGGCTTACATTTCTGATGGGGAATACTGACTCCCACCTTTATTAGTGGGCAGCTATCTGACAATAATAAAGACATGCACAGGGAAGATTTAGTTCAAAGAGTCTGAACTGGGATGTCATAAAGGGAGAATGAGGTGACATTGAGAACTGAAGGAAAAAAAATCAGATTAAATTTAATCACACATACTCAAGATGTATAAGGAGAAATTTTCCTAGAGCTTATTCACTAGGTATGACAGAGACAAGAAAGACCTAATCACTGATTGCAAGAAAAGAAACTCATTTGACCAAAGACAGATGTATGCCATTACACTCAATTGAGAGAAATAGGCAGCACTTTTATGGTATAGTCCATTTCACCCTGAAATAGAAATTTGGTGAGATTAGTGATCCCTCAGTGCCTGTTTCTGTAAATGGACCATAAAGGGACCCTATGTTGTATACTTAGATACATCTATGTGAGATTAATTTCATCTGAGGGAACCATGTGATGAAAGGTTGATGTGATGAAAAAAGTCCGGTCCTTAGGTATGTCTGTTGTGGTATTCCTCAATACAGATAAAAGGACTTTTGTCCTTTTGTACAATGCCTTTGTACAAAAGATAAGATAAATTTTGTCTGCAGTAGCCTGGGCTGCTTTCAATGTTCATTTTCTGGAAAGAGTAAGTTCAAGCTGGAAGATGTATAACAAAGGGTAGCTATGGCAGATGCATGGGTAGTCCACTTTGTATTAATTTTGGGGTTCATCAGAGGTTAGCAAACCTTTTAAATGGAAGCATAGCATTTCCCCCAAAATATCATCACCCTAATTTCAGCAAAGAAAAAGTGGATGAGAAGTGAACCAAGAATGTCAGCCCTGTTTGGGGGAACCCCCCCCCCTTCTTGAAGTGAGGTTCTGGTGAGCGGTGACTTGTGTTAATGCCAATTTTTTTCACCTTGTTCCTAGGTCCAGCTGTCATTGGGCTTGTGTCAATCATAAAAGCAACAGCATTCCTGGTTTCCCAAACCATGTTACTTCCCAGCCAGGGAATACTAACCTCTCTTATGCTGAAGTCCCTCTCTTGTCTTCCAGAGCTTATCTGCATTATCACTGTTATGTCAAATATCTTGTCCTGAATTTGTAATCCCAAAATGTTTCATAAAGATAGAAAAATATAATAACACATTAATAAAGAAATAAAATTGGCTGAAAAAGAATAGTGGGTAGAAGCTGTACAAAATGATTTTTTGATGTCATGGACACCCATTAATGGGACTTGCTTATCCAAAAGTCCTCATCCAGATCCATTTATTAAATATATGTTTTAAAATTTACACATATATAAATATATTTTTAAACATCATTTAAAATGAATGAGACATTGAGGCAGACAAGGTTGTTGCAAGTGTCTGGGATTAAAGAAGTTCACCAGCATTAAAATAATACACAAATTAAGTTCCTGATAGCTTTGATAAGTAAATACATTTTTTAAAAAAAGAGTTGCTTGAATTTTATGTACCTCATTTGAAGACTTTACACCTGCTTGAGGAGGCTTCTCCAGATATAAGCTCTTCTTCAGCAAGCCCCTTCTCTTCAACTGTTTTCATCTAAGAAGGTTAAATCCAGCTGAGTTTTGTGGTTTATGTATTTGAGGATAATTTCATTTATTTGCATTAGATCAGAAGTTGGACTTTGATGATCCTGTGTGATCTCTTGTGGGGTTTCTCCGAATTCAGGATATGCTATGACTCCAATTTTTTTTTTTTTTTTTTTTGTGCACAAAATAGCAATGGGAAAGGAGAAAAAGATGGGTCTGACCCCAAAACTTTGTCATAGACAATTTTTTTGAAGTAGAGCAAGCACTCACTCTTCTTTCCTGTGCAGACTGGGAGCAGTAGTCACTGCCAGCCCCCGTGTGAGCTGTGAGCCCTGGTTCCTGTGATGGGAACAACATCATCCAGACCAGCCAGGCATCCTGTCTCCTGAATTATACAAATTGTACTATCCCATAGTTGATATAAATCAGTTTTGCCACGAGGCCTGGGATTCAGCTCTACTTTTCTACTGAGTTTAGGCGTCTACATGAAGATGTGAGTCCACAAGTTAAGCGGTGGCTCCCACCACAATCAAAGCACACCCAGTGCAGGATTCAGTTGCCTGAGCAGAGAAGTTTACAGATGGGGCAGCTGCCAGGCAGGTCCATGGTAGGTTTGTGGCTTTCTGCATCAGCAGCTGAAGGCCATGAAATCTACAGCTGCTCTGCAAAGTCCCTCCCCAGGCCTTATCAAGTGCACAGGTTAGAACTCCATGCTTAGCTTGCATTCACCTACACAAATTCCTAAATGCAGAGCTCTTAATTTCAACCTGAATCTTGCCCCTCAGACCTATTTCTGCTGCTTCAATATAGGCATCTAAATAAAGACGTTTCAAGCTGGATTCCACTGGCTGTCACCCAGGATATCCTATTTGGTCTCTATTCCATTTGGCACATTCCAGGGTCTGCCATAAGTTCTGTATCAGGTTTACTGTCTTGCTGCAAGTGACTTAAGGTTTCATATCTCAGGCTGTGTGAAATGGCAAAGAGTTTCTCTGAAGTGACAGAAAGTTTTTTTTGTATTTACACATTTAAACCAAGCCTAAGCATTTCTTGGTATGTATTTGAGAGTAAAGGGTAGAAAAAGCTCTGAAGAGTTTACCCTTAATTTCAGGTGTCATAAACAATGAAAATAAGGACTCGAAGCATTTTCAAATATTTTTAATATTTTTTTTTTGGTTTTTGTTTTTTGGTTTTTTTTTTTTATTTACATCATTGCCATTAAAATGAAATGTTTCCAAGAGCTGTCAATATTGAATGTTTTCTTTCTAGCTCATGGCTTAAATGATACTCAGCATTAGAGAACACTGCAGGCTTTGTGTTTTGCCAGTAAAAACAAAACAAAACAAAACAAAAGCCAACATGTTCTCTAAACAGCTTTAAATTGCTTCTTTTAAAAAGAGGCTTCATTATGCCATTCATGTACTCCAGTACTACAAAAGAAAAGCAATTGGTCAGATCTCCCCAGTAGGCACAAAGCCTGTTCTGCTGCTTTTATCCCACCTTGTAAAAGGCTTAGCACAAAGAGTTCTTGCCAGAACTTAATGCTTTGGGCTTTCTGCATGTAGTAGTGGATGGTGCTGTGGGACCAGAGCTCAGAACAGCACTATTGAGCTTTAAAATCCACCAGGGTAAAAAGGGAAAAGTAAAATGTCAGGATTAGCATTTGGCAGCTCCCATTGTTTGTTAAATGTGAGAAAAACCAGGCAGAAGTAGGAAACACAGGCTTGCTGATTATATTGGGATATATGTTATTTATACTGTGGCATTTTGCAATGGCACACACAAACAGAAGTTTGGTAGAGATTTACTAAAAGTCTTGATTGCATCTGTTGTGCATATAAGAGTATCTGGAACTTGGACATAAGAATGAAATAAACATGTCAAAACTCATTAGAATTAAGAAAGGCCCAAAACACTACTGTTAATATGGCAGTAAGAGCCATAAACTATGTATTATAAATAGGCCTGAAATGTTCATAACCCAGATAGCAGAACAATGTGTGATATAAACTGCTCTTAAGTTAGGGAAGCCAAACCGAAATTTCCAAAGTATTGGTCAGGATAGGCCTTGACAGCGTCCTTATTCCCTTAATGCTATAATGAAAATCAACATACTAAGGCTATTGTGAAGTACTTAATCAAGGGATTTAGCTTACAAATACATGTGAAAATGATGTGGCTGAAGGGAAAATATATTTAGTGAGAAGAACAGCTTATTTCTGCAGAAGAGCCCCCTGACCTCTGCTCTGTAGTTTGTTCCCAGATAAAGAATCTGCTATCAGTATGGGATGTATCAAGCCTTTAGAAAGTTTACTCAATAATTAGTATTAATGCATGGTGTAGCTTTTTCTTTCTTAGATGGCGTGTCACAAATTTTCCGAGACCTTTGACAATTATCATGAGACTATTGGAACAGCCTGCTGAAGGACAAATATCTGTCTAATTGGCCTATCTTTATCCCTGTTTTAATCTAAAAAGCTACAGAACATATGATTTAAAATTACAATCCACTTTTGAGCTCATAACTCCCTTTATTTAAGAAATTAATAGAATAAAATAGAATAGAATCATCACCAAGGTCTTAAATTACCTTGCAAAAAATAGCTAAATAAAAAAAGTTATTAAATACAATAATAAAAGAAGGAAATACCTCAAAAGTAATTTAGACCACATGGACACTGTTAATGAAGAAGATGCACTCAAATACTTTCAACCACAGAATAAAAATATTCATGACATGATGAAATACTGTCAATTCTATAGTAAAGAAATTCTTCAAATTAGATTGCACTAAATGACTGTCTTTGACAAGACAAATCTTGTCTTCCTTTGATCTTCTGATAATGCCAACATATACTTTTGAGAGGTCTGGAAGGAAACCCACAGAGGATCCTCACTTGCCAAAGTCAGTAACATTCATTTCCTTGCCTGAGAGACAGAAATGCTGCCTAATAGGAGAAACGTGCTCACTGGAGGCTGGAGGAACACTTGTTTGTGCCTCATTCAGTATACCAGAGTGACTGCTGAAGAATGATTCAGGCTGGTAAAACTCTTATGTGTAACACTGTCACACTTGTTTTCTGTATCTGCCAAACTCAGTAAGGTTCCATTATGCTAGTCTGCTCTGCCTGGGGGCTTTTCTATCTTGAACATTCAAATTTCCAAAACAATTCTATTTCTTTCTTTCATGAATCAGTATTTGTATTCTATTTTTTCAATTTTACTTTTTGTCTCATGACAGAAGGAGTCATGAGTCTCCTTTTTGGCTTGTAACACCTCTTTGGTACAGGCAGATCCAAATGTGATGCACAGCCAAATACATGCTCTTAGCATATGAAAGGTAGTGATGTGTTTTCCCTTTGCATATGAATTTTTTTTTTCTACGCATGCAATAAGCATGTTGGGGATGGCAAAATCTCTCTCTGTCTTCCATGTACCTTGTCTGTAATGCTGGGGTCTAAAAGTCATGAGCAGGATTCTGTCAGGTTATTTTTTAACACAGGTAAAAATAAAGTGTGATTACATGGAAAATCTTCCTTATTGTGCACATCACAAAGTAAAACTTAGTAGAGTTAGCAAGCACCTGAGAGGTATTGACCCACGCAACGTAATTAATTTGCTTATGCATATTTTTAAAGAAATCAGGTTTAAGTATATGATCACATCATGTATTTTCCAAGAAGCCTAGACTCATCCTGTGCACAGTGGAACAGTCCTCCACTAATGAACAGCTGGTTAGTACTTTTCCCTCTCCTTATACCACACCCACAGCTCAGAAGATAAAATTCCAAATTTTCTTGTGGGCTTTCTTAAGTTGCTTATCGACACATGCTACCACGCTGAAAAATTTTTAATTTATATTTGCAATATTTATCAGAATTGAGAGATGTTTTACCAGGGGGAGACATGATTACATTTTCCAGTAATCTGAGATGCCTAGGAACTTATTTTTTAAACATTTAGCCTTTTACCATGCTGTATTTTATAAGCAAAATTGTGTTTCATTTTCTCAGTGGATTATCAGATATTATACATATCCTGTTTCTATCCTTTTCTCCTTGTCTTACTCCAGAACTTTTAATGCTTTCTGATTTTCACCCAAACTTTGGTATCATGTTCTCCTTTTCCTCAGTTTCTTTTCCCTGTCACTTTCCCCAGTCAAATGTGGGAGTGCTGGCTCCTTCTCAGATGCTCTCCACACTCCATTTGTTCTGCTCATTCTCCCCAATTTTTCAGCTTTCCCCTGCCTCCACCTCCCAGCCAACCTGGTTACCCACCTCTCTTTATTTTGACACTGGTTTCCTGTAAATGTTTTAGATGTTTTGCCTGAAAAGCCTCAGCTTCAATCATCCAGGTCTTAAGTAAATTTACAAACCAACTCTTTATAACTTCTGCTTCCTTTGTTCAATGTTTGTTAGTAGAGCTTGCTGCACTGATAAGAGGTCCTCAAACAAACCCTGAAGAGGTCTGAGTTGGGAATTTTTACTGCAGCTTTCCAAAAGTTTATAAAATGCTCAGATGGGAATAGATGCTCACAAAGACAACCAAAAGCTCATTACCATTGCCTAAAAAAATGTAACTTTCCTTGCTGTGCTTTTAGAAACTCAAAGCCTTCAGCAGGAAAAAGCAACCAGCCAGCCAAAAACCAACACAACTCTGGGCTCAGTCTAAATGCAGTCACTCCTTACCAACACATTAGGCCAAGCAATAGTGAAATAATGAAATACTGGCAAGTATTCATCCATAAAAATGAATGAGCCTTTGCCAGAAACATGAAGTCAATTTTCCATTTTAGGGTCAAAGGTGTTGGTTAGACCCCGGCTCAGGGATTAAAATTTGGAAAAAATAAGTCTGTGAGTGTAGAATGGGAGTAGAGAATACTACAGAATAGAACAATTAGCCTGGAAGGGACTTACAACAATCATTTGTTTCAACTGCAATTAGATTTGTTGGAGGAACTGTTGGACTGAGATCTCAAGGACAACAGGAAGATATGAGGAAAATATTATCTGGTTGATTTTGCTGCAGAAAACATCCTGTGGACGTTCTCCTACCTGGGAACAGTCTCAGGGCCATGGGACTGCAATACAGAGACAACATGGTAGGGGGGGAAACTGTGCTTTTATGCCTTGTGGAGCTAATTTCCAGAGGGACTGGCATAAAATCCCTCACACTATGTTTGACATTGCTGGCTGTTTTGAGAGGAAGAACATCAAAACAAACCACATGAAGCATGTAGGTCAACAACCACATATACTCCTTTTGTTCTAAGTACTCATTGAGACCTCCAAGGAGATCATGGTCCAGGAGAGGACAATTCTGTAGTGCTCTGCTGTCTTCAGAACTCCTTTGAGCAAATCTGATTTACTCAATCTTGGCACTGAGGCCAGAAACAGATCCCCACTGTACAACAAAGAGGGCTATTAAATCATTCATGGTTTATTACAAGGGTTCTCTTTTCAGGATTAATACTGTTAGTCATTCATTTATGGCTAACAGCATACAAAACTCAACAAATCCCTTCAACATAATAAGACAAAGCAGTTCTGGAGACCTAGAAGCCAGTTATAATGCACAGAAAATCAATGGATATGTGTTGATATAATGGGCTGATTATGTATGTTATAATGAAATGTATATGTTGAAGAGGTCAGGAAAATAATTTATGCATGTCATTGAGGAGTATATCTAGAACTTTCTAAGTGTATTTATGCTATATGTTTCCAGAGAGAGATTTTATTAGCCTCAGTTAAATTTATTACATAGACAAAATAATTTCTGATACATTCTGTATTTGATTCAATTTTCACACGCCATTAATTTTGTTTTGTTTTGCTCTGGCATTCTGAAAAATTTGTTCCAATTGAAACATGAGTTCTATATATTTAGTTTTTAGAAGAAAGATATATTTCCTGTACAAAAATGTAAAGTTTCTGGCCTTTGTGGAGTTGGCACTTTATCTACATTCACATGGTTACAGCTGTAGATCACTGTTTTGAAGAAGTCTCTCAGAGCATATAATTGGAACTCCCTACCCCCTTTTTTTTCCCCTTGAAAACAACACATCTTCCTATTTCTGGAATGATTGATGCCGAGATTAGTCTCATTTACCAAAAACCCAATTATAAATTATTTCTTGAGCTTCAAAGGAAGGAGGAGTTCTGAGGGGAAAAAAAACCAAAACCACACCATAATAAGAGTAAATAATTGTAAACAAATTACTGATTATCTGAATCTCCCTACTTAATGATTTGTCAGTATGTTTCCCTATCTATTGAGTCCCAAATAGGTAGAAAGGAATTCAGTGTCAGGCAGCCTGGTTAAATAATTGAGGTCAGAAAATGTATATACAAGTGCTAAAAATCCTATGTGCAATGTACAAACCCTGAAGTTTATACCTCTGGTGGAAATATGAGATATGTATAAATTGAATATCAATGTAAAAAAATATATTTACATAGACGCATATGCATATGTTCAACAGCATATTCACATACATGTAAATGTTTCACTAAAGATTTTATGTAGAGTAATGCCATAAAATAAGCTGTGCCTCTAAAAGGAAAATATTTTGTAAGATATGTAAACTGCAGTGAAGGCTGCATTGAGGTACTCAAAAATTATTTGGTTAAAGGGTAAATACACCTTGTACCTCATAATGAAAATCTTATAGGTAAGGGTGGAGATTAACACTGCAGGCTGTCTGCAGAATATTAATAAAATTCAATATAGTTTCTAAAAGGTATAATTTATATTTTGTGAAAATGAGTCTCTTTTCTAATAAAATTCTTCTGTCCTTCATTCTGTTCATATAATTTTTCTATAAATCATCCAGTAGGAATTTTTTCTAAATATTCATCTCAGAGAGAACCTATTTAAATAAGCCCTCTTAGCAAGGTATTTCAGAATTAAAATTACACCATGAGCGATGCTTTATCCAATATACTTCCTTCTATAGATTTTTTTTGTGACTAAACCAATATTTTGCAGAATTACATTATGTTAAAATAGCTGATCTGAGGTGATGCTTCTAGTATATAAACACTATGTAGAAAAGATCAACAAATTACCTTTAACCATTTTAATTTAACTGGTCTCTGAACCTGTGCAAAAGTAGCTGATTTTGTCTCCACATCTACATATATAGTGATAAAAAACCTAAGGGCATTGCACACAATGAGAGAATAAGAATAGAGAAAAGTGCTCCTGGTTATACTTTATTTTCTCAGATTTGCAGCAAACCAAAGCCTTATGTGTTTTGTAGTTGTGTAGAAATAAAGTCTGTGATGTCCCTGAAATTTTTGGGGAGGTTTTATCAAAACAAATGGGTAAATTGTATTTTTAGAGTGAAGGCTGGAACCAAAACAAAAGAGAAAACCTGGCACCAGTTGCTAGATGGTAAAAGGTTATATTCCAGTTCTGAGCCATATTTCATAGTCACTTCTCAAGTCTTAGGTTGGGTATTTGCCTGAAGCAGAAGAGGGTTTGCATGTGCTTTTCTGAACTGGGATTCACCAATGAAGTGAATTATTGTCACTGAAAGTTGGAAAACAAGTAGCAAATGGAGGTCAAATTTTAATTTCTTCTTTGAGTTCATGCCTCCAGAATGTGTAAAAGAAGTGTGCAAAAGTAAAAGAAAAGATCCTATTTATTGGAAGAAAGGGCAGTTTTTCCCATGACACACATAAATCCTACCAGAGAATGCTAAGTTTCCAGGAAACTTGGAAATGAAATAGAGTAAAACTGTGTATGCAACACATGGGGCTTGCTAACAAAAGACTTAAACTTGAGTGGAAACTGACTGATGCATAAGAGCAGGCAAACAAATGTTCCACTACACAGCCTGCAACACAGACCCGCATTTCTGCTGAAGTTAGACATTTGGTCAATAATAATATTATTACTATGCAATATACCATATTTATATGTCATATACTACATTTAATAACACAGCAATATATAATGGTATATAATGACCCAAAAGCCTCACTCCTAAACATTATACCAACATTATACAAACAGCTTCTTGCTACAGTCAGTTCCATACTCTGTGAGGCTAAATGCACACGTATTCCCATACCCAGTGCCTGTAAGAGCAGCCAATAAAGGAAGAAATGTGAGAGTGGCTGTGTGCCAAATGCAAATTCAGCTGCTTCTGACATAAGAACCCATGCTCCATTGTACTACTAGCTGTACAATTGTCCCCAGCTTGTTGGCCTGTAGGTTTCAGGCACAGAACAGCAGCACATGATGGACTCTCCAGGATTTATTTGCTCAGAAGAGATCTTAATATGAGTTATTGTTTTAGGATGTCTTTAATGAAAAGAACAAAATATCTACCAAGACATTAACCTAATCTAAAGTGAGAATTTAAAATACGCCAGATGACCCTCCCTGAGGAATGTGATAAAAGAGGTAACTGCTGACCTTGTACTGCCAGATAACAATTCTGTGAAGGGGCATGGGCAGTATGTCTGAAGGAGGAAAAAATTAATAAATAAGTTAACAAACTCATATTTGACAAGTGGAGGAGAACACCTGAACCCCCAGAATTCAGATCAAGCTAAGGGTGTTTTTCTATTTTTACTGTGCAAAGTCCAAACATATTTGATATCCAATCCCCTCCAGAGCAGTGTTACTTTCTGGACAGTGTTTCTGCATGTATATCTCCTCCTGTGAGATTTTGGGATCTGTCTCTATTAAATCCTTTGACCATCCTCTGTTACTCAGATTATGACATTGAGAAAAGAGATATGGACCACATTTTTTCTCTCTATCTTCCCTTATTTTATTGACTTTTATTGACATAATCTCATTTTTTCTAAATAATAATTTACACATATACACCATTTTTCCCCCCCAAGTTTTTGTCATCAAAAGGTCCTTTTCTGAATCTTTTCTTAAGTCCTACCTTCTGCTGCTGCCAGAAACTTCCTGCTAAACAGGTAGATTTGGTAGATTTGACCAAGGGTTTGCAGAATACAGGAATTTGGAAGTTGTACAAGTTACATAGGAGGACCTCAAATGACAATAGATATCCTTTTTTAAACAACAGAACAGGAAATATAGAGTTTAAAAGCAGTTCCCATGTCATAGGAACCTATTTATGTATGTTTTAGATGTCAGAAATATATCTCACATGTCTGCATAGTCCTGGCATATGTGACAATCTTTACATTAATTGTGTACTCCTCTGGAGCAGTAACTTGAGGTAAGGGAAAACACTGAGTCTCTCAACCATCATTGAACGTCAGTGTATTGACAACGAAATGGAGCCCAGAATCCTATATATCCCTAATTTAAAATCTGGTAAATTCTGAGTGATTTGATTTAATTTAATTCAATTTAATTTTCTTCCTACATCCTTTTCTCCTCAACATAGTGTTCTGCTTTTTTTTTTTCTTTTTTCTGCCAGAAATGTTAATCTTCTGCTTCCTTCTCTTCATGACTACAAATGCAAGAAACTGTGACCATAAAATCTTTATGAGAAATTGATCAAAATATAGTGAAGATCACAGAGGGTAAAGTTAGGATGTTTTTTTGGTAGGAAGCATGAAATGCCTTAATAATTACTTTAAACGGTATCTCATAATACTCAGCTTGTGCTGTCTAGATAAAGAATTTGTACACACAGGTATTTCATTCTATTATTAATGTTCTTTCAGTGTCCAGTGGCAGCTTCGTCTTGAAGGTTTTTATTTCTATTTTCATTCTTGTTTATTGTAAGAAATAATTATGGCTTTGATATGCATCATCTGGAAGGAAATATTTCTTCTGGGAACTATATTTACAGTCCATTTAGATTTGTAACTTGTGATTCAATATTCTTGTCATTTAAAATGCAGTGTATTCTTCAGGTGTTTTGACTGGACTTGAACCTTAGATTTGGCAAGTTTGGGATTTGGATACTGTTTCTCTTAGCTATATTATTTCAGTTTAAATAATAATAATAATAATTTTGCTGTTAGCTCAAAGTTATCTTATCCTCGGGGACTAATGAAAAAAGAAATGGAATTTTGAAATTTGTATTAACATTTTAAATTTGTAATCCATTATGAAATAGAGAGTCCTATAAAAAGTTGTAAATTTTAATTTTCTTTTGGACTCCTATTTACATCATGTAACATTCACCATGATCAATCAGAGGATAGTACTTAGCCTGTTGCAAACTCTGTGCCTTTGGATATTTTCCTTTCTGGAAGACCCTTAATAAGGCATTCAGTGAATGATGGAATACTTCAGGAGCTGACTGGCTTATATTCCAAAAGGCAACTGTAAAAAGGTAACATTAGTTTTTCCTATGTCTGTGGAAAATTGCCAAATCCTATCTGCATGTCCAATTTCCCGGAGAAAGTAAACCTTCCCAACTCAGCCATTATTCCATATTTACAAGGAAGCTGCAACATTTCAACTTCATGCTTTCCTTTGGGGAGACACTATGGGTGGAAAAGGAAAATTGTCTGAGAAAATGATTCAAGAAATAATTCAATCTCTTGGCCTTTTTTTTTAGGCTCTGTTTAGAACAATTAAAAAATATATATATATATATTTTTTTTTTTTTTTATAAGTGTAGACACTTCCCTGAAACGCTTGTCTTGGGAGTGCTGATGCTTGGGTTTTTCTGTGTGTATGAAACCCATGCAACTTCTTTAACTTTTTAGATTTATGGTTCAACTTCTTAAAATGTGGTTAGGTTTTAGTTCCTCCTAGCCCTTAGCTGTTCTCTGAGTCACACTTCCATCATCTCAAGAGTTCTCTTTGTTATACAGGATAAGGTACAATAGTTGAAGCCCAGTCATTTATCACCCCCTCACTCGCACCTCAGTCAGACCTAGCTTTGCCACAGATGTCATTCTATATCTGTCAACTACACAGGTGCAATGGCATAAATACCCTAAGGGAAATAAAATGCCAGCAGAAGATCAGGTTTCTGCATCTGAATCCACCTCTCTGTTGAGTCTATACCTGCCCTTAGCAAGCTCTTCAACACAAGGCATGTCCTACAAGGTAGTGTGAGTGTTCTCCAGCAATTGCTGCAATTGGTCATGCAGACTTTATGCAACTTTCTGCTTGTTTGGCACACTCTATATTTACTCATGGTTTTTTGTTTGTCTCTTTCTCTGAGGACAGTCAGGGGATCATACCACATGTCATATCCACCACCACCTACCTGATCTCTGTCCTATGGCTTTGCTGTCATAATTTCTTGAATTATTTTGCCATAACACTTGATTCTTTCCAGATTTTGCTGTCAATGGCATTGCTGTTTCAACTTTCTGGCTATACAAATGCCACAATTGATATTGTGTGGGTTTTTGGAGCAATTTTTCTTTGCACCATTTTTGTTCTGGTCTGAGCAGAAGGGAAGAACAGAAAGTGACTACTGCACATTATCTTAAGAAAATAGGAAGAAAGTAGGAAGTTCACCCTTCTCACAGTTTTAGAAAGCATATGTAGGAACAGAGCCCAGAGTACTGTGGAGAAGAATTCTTTTTTTTTTTTCTGATAATATGCACTGCAAGTATTTCCCCTTTTATTTTAAACAGACTAAGAGGTAAGCAGCTAGTACAAAACAACTTCTACAATTAAAAATTGGAGATAGGTGTCCCTAAAAGACAGTTTGTCTTGAGCAGCTGCACCTCAATTCAGTTGCCATGTGAAAATCAGATATCCAGAGCTGCTTACCAGGCCCCCAGGTAGCATTTCAAAAGGGCTGGTACCTCCTTTAGCTTTTTTAGGCACTGGATGTTAAAGATGCAGATTCTCTGAGGAGGTGTGGTCAGTTTCTAGATGTCCAAAACAACTCACCAATTCCTATGGCAGTGGTGTGAATTTTCCCCCAAAGCTCAAGATAGGATTGGTTTGTGATTCAATGTATAATTAATCTTTTCCCTCTGAGACCCATAAAAAAGGGACCAAAGAACCCCCAATAAAAGAAGAAAGAGTGGAGTGGGAGTGCTTGCTTGGGTTGGTGTTTTCTTTGTTTATATTCTCTGATTTTCTAACTTCTAGAGGTCCAGAAAAGACCAGTGTGCCCCATTCAGCTGCGTGCGGATGTCCTTTCAAAACCTTTGTTTCTGTTTCCTGCTTGAGCTGAGAGGTGCATTCATCCTTTGAACTTCAGCTACTTGCTAATATGGGGGATAACTGTTTTTTGGTTTTTTTTTTTTTAAATATCTCCGTCTAAATCTGGCCTGCCTAGAGCTTAGGAGGTTTTAAACCTCCTAAACCTATTATTTCAGTATTTCTGTAAGATGTCCCTCTTCCTGAGGGTTTCCCCTAAAGCATAAGTAATCCTTATTCAGTGTCATTTTCTCTCTGGTAAAATCATCCAAATGCATACACATGTTCTTTTCTAATAGGAGCACCTTCTAATAGGACCTTTTGAAACAGAACTAGAAACTTGAATCAAATAGGAAGATATTTACCAGTTTAGCATTTTACATGCACCCTATGATATTTATGTAACTGATATTCAAATTTTTTACTAATTTTATAACTACTATTTTGCATGGCTTCTTTTATCTCACTGGCATCTCTTACACATTGATAGATTTTCACTTTCCTCTGAGTTCACTACCTTTTAATGTTGACTTTACATTTTGACGTGCTTGCTCTGAATTTCTTTCTGCAAAACCTTTCCTCTTTTACTGTGTCATTAGCAAAATATAAAATGCTGTAAGCGTTATTCCAATTTTTATATTAAGCATGAATAAATGTTAGATTCACGTAATGAAAGACAAAAACTACACTTGTATATTCTTTATCAAGGAACAGATTAGAATAGAACAAAAGCAATCCAGCACTATTTGCTGTCTGCTTCATAGGCATATTTTTAATTAAGTTATGCTGCTCCAAAAATTCAAAAAGCTTAATCTTTTTCTTTCCTTAAATTAAACTCCCTGTGCTCCACAATGACCAAAACAAATAATCTATGACCTGCAAACAAGACACTTGCATTCCCTGAAGATTTACTCCATCTTCTCCTCTAGGTTATACATCTTTGAACCACTCTTTTCTGTAACGACCTTCTGGTGCTCATTAGCATGCTGATTACCATTAACACAGCTATAATCAAGTAATTTTCTTGGTGTATGTCGAGGAAAAATGCTCATCAGAATGCAGCCAAGGGACAAAATTAACTGCATAAATCTACAGCACAAACTGGATCTCATCCAACTTTACACGAGTCTTCCTCCTTCTGCTAGGTGTGACATCACCATCCTGCTCCCTGCTGATGGCCTAATAAGTATCCCCAGGTTCCACACTATTTGATTTACCCCTTCTCTCAGTTTTACAGTTCAAGCGAGTGCTGACCACCTTGCAGTATTTTCTCTTAATATGTGTTTGCCTTCATTTTTTTCTTCTGCCTCTTCTAATTAGTCATCAAGCTACAGATACATTTATTAAAAAGATTATACAAATGCGTATGCATTTTTTTCACCTGTGTGTCACTGCTTTCATATTTTGTAAAATAATTTACAGGGCAATGGAGCTATGTCCTACAAAGGAACATAGTTATAGAATTAAGACTTTGGGTTAGATTCAGATGTTCTGATTATAAAACAATTGTTCCAAATAAGATGTAGCAGATATTGAACTAAATATGTTGCATACTTCGAAGGAAAATATTTTCCTAGAAAATAACTAAGACAGCTTTAGAACTTCACAAGGACATAAACAAACATAAAATCTGTTAATTTTTATCACAAAGTGATATGGTAGACAGAGGAAGAGGATAATTCAGGCAGTGAAAGTTATTTTTTCAGTCAAAGATCCTTTTTTCCCTAATTATTGTTATAAATAACAGTAAACCTATACAGTTCTATGCTTACACTGATCTTATTTTAATTCACTTATTCTGGACTAGTCTAATTTGGAATGAGAGAATTTATTTCTCAAAGAGGAAACATAAAACTAAAAAAAAAACTGGCTTTGGATATAAGAAGAGGTATTAAAAGAGAGGAAAAATGGCATAACTGACACAGAAGGAGGTAAACAAGAAGAAGGAGGGGAAGAAGAAGTGAATAAAGAAAAGACCTGAAGGAGTGCAAATCAGATGGGAAGGAGGAGGAAACAAGAAGTAAGGATTATACTGAAGGGTCCCAAGGGCCTGGTACCATCTGTGTTCAGAGTGAGGAAGTTTTTGAAATACTCAGTCTTTCTTGTAAAGCTTAGGCTCAGGATTCCTGGGGCAGAGACAGAAAAGTTCTCATCCTGGCAGTGAATAAAGGATTTGGCAGGAGCATGGATCTGTACCTGAAAAGAAGTATTTTCCAAAGCCTCCTGCCTGAAATATGGCCAGAGTAAGCAGTGGGGAAGAAAGAAGTCAGCAAGGAGGAGTAAGTGTAACACACCAAAGAGTCTCATCCCCAACCCTTCTGGGCAGTACACACCCTTCCTCTCCAATTCCACACTCTCAGGGGTGACACTGCACTCCCATATCTTTTTGGGAAAAGAGAGAAGGTAGGTGGAAGGTAAGCAGGAGAAAGCAAAGCCTAACTTCAGCAGTGCAGTAGTATCACCTCGTGATAAGCCTCTGTTGCTTTCTGCTGTGTGTCTTTTGCATCATGACACTCTTGTGGTATTAATATAACTCTTGTGAGTGGTGGCCATAACTCATGCAAATTTAATAGACTCCTCAGGGCAGGTTCAGTTATAAGAGCACCAATCTCAGCAGAGGTTTGCTCAACCTGTTCTTGAAAACTTCCATTGATGGAGCTCTTGTGGCCTCCCTAAGCAACTTAATCTACCACTTTACTGCCAGAAATGTTTCCCAGATGTCTAACTGGAATCTCATTAATTGAAGCCCATTAATCCTGACCTCTTTCAGCATCTTTATGTAGTTTTAAAATATTACTACGTGTCTCCTCATTTTTCTTTCTACTTCACCATTCAGTTTTCCCTCATGTTGCTACTCATTTATTTAAAATATCAACAGTTAAAGGGAAAAGTAGGACTTCTTTTTTTTTTTTTTAATATGAGTAAAATAGACACCAGTGAAATTTTGTGGGATGAATTCTGTCCTATGAATTGTGGAAACATAAGCTGGAGACTGAAAAGCAGAGAAGTGGATGCCTTCAGAAAGGTCAGAGAAATATCCAGATGAAAGTAATAAGAACAGTGGATGAGCATGGAAACTGGTCAGAATGGAAAACCTGGAAGAACTGTGGAAGCACAGGAATGGTGTCAGAAGTTACCTATGAGTAACTTCTGACACCAGAGATATACAGTCAAAGGAACACACATGGGCTTTCACCTCGTTCCCTTAAGAAAGGATCAGTGTCACCCTTCCCTAAACAAGTGGGGCATGAAGGTCCACTGGCACTCTGTGTCTGCAGCAGAAATAGCTGTATCCACCTTAGTCGTGGTGGGCTCTTGTAGGTAATGGAAAAAGGCTTGGTTTGGGGTGTGATTTCTCTTACCTATCTCCAGGGCCAACTTTGTGATGGCATGAATCATTCTCTCCTTAGAACCTCTTCTTTTCCAGGATCAGAACAGAAGGTCAGGCAACAAGCTCCAACACAGGTGTCTGCAGCAGTTCAGGTTCTGTGAATTCCCTGTAAACCATGTGTTTAGGTTGTCCCAGTCCATTTTCTATGCAGGCAGAGTGAGAAGAAAGGCCCTGTATTTAAACCTTTTGCTCAGTTCATCACTGTGTTGGAGTGACCCTTAAATTTAATAGGCATGAGAGCAAAAAATTTTGGTGCTCTTTGAGACATACTCACATAAGAAAAGTATAAATTTAGTGATGACCATCTCTTTGGGAGTGAGGTACTTAGCTTTGTCATCATTTGCCGTTTAAACAATGTTATTCATATTTGTATTTACTAGCATTTCATTAAATCAATCCATTAAAAAAAAAATCTATATATGAAGGAAATCTCTTCATTTAGCTCTCTTCAAAGATGTCTAGAGAGATCTCTAATTGTTCTTTCCCTACTACTTGCTAAAAATTTATATTTTTGACCATCTAACAAAATTATCTGTTTACCTGCACCTCTGTTGATTTCAGGAGTTTTATTTGAATAGAAAGTTAATAGCAGTTTATCTTTTTACTTGTTGCAAATTTTTCTGATCATAAAGAACCCATTTGCGGTAAAAACATAGGCATGAAAAGATACCACAATATAAAGGATGGGGAAGGGGGAAGGGTGGATGTTCTGGGAAATACAGAACAGAAACAAAATCAGAAATATAAAAACATTTTTGAAAAATATTAGAAATGTGTCATGCTCAATAAGAAGTATGAATAGCTTATTTTCTCTGACTGATGGTAACCAGCAGGTAAGACATTCCCTTGTTTTTGTTAATACACTGACAAAGAAAAACAGTAATAAGTTTAGTAAGCTCCGTGAAAAATCAGAAATCAATATCATGTGAAGTCACCTAGATATGAAAGTCCTTCAAACACTTTCTGAACACAGAATGGGGCAACAGGATGCTGTGGTGATTTGTACACCATGCTGTCAGATAGACGAGAAGATTACAGAATAATCTTTTATTCTATTTCCTATGTGATTTGTGCATAAATACAGATCTCATAAAAGTATGGGATATCTAAAGCTCAGGTATCTAAACCCATGGTAAAGGTTGTAAGAATTGGTTCCCAAGGATTCTTGCTGTACACCTGGCAGAGGAGCACTGCTGTGTATCAAGAGGAAGCCTGAGGATCTGCAGCAGCCTTGATTGCACCTTTGCTTTCAAGGGATGCAAATTCAACACAAGGCTGGACCAGCACACAGAAAGGGACCATAGGAGATTTATGGAAACTAAGACGTGGTATAGCTTGAACCACATCCTTCACTATTAGCTCGTCTTTCTGCTGAAGTGATTAAACTGAGGCAAAGGAGAAGTCTTTGCTCTCCACCTTAATTCCTTAACACACAGCTCTGGATGCTGAGATCCCATCTGTTCCCTGATTTTCCATAGCTAGATCAAACACTGTGAAATGGAGGGGGGGAATAATCACAAGTTCAGGGGCAAACTGAGCATTAGGATCAAAAGGAAAAGGGGAAAATGCAGTCATACTTTACTTTTACAATAACAAAAACAAACACTAGTGCACATGTGGTAATAGGGAGAATAAGGCACTGCTAATGGCAATCAGCTTGTCCTACTGGTCCAAAGAATCCTAATTATTACACTTGGAAAAAGCTGTACAATACTCTGGAGGACCCAGTTACAGCAAACTCAGCAAAAGCATCTGCTGAACAAATGCTGGCAGCTTTTCTGTTAGAGCCTGTGATGAGTGTGGCTGGGGATACACAGATGCAGCATTATCAGCACTGGAAGACAAATTCAGTAAAAGGCTTGGGTGCCTGGTCCCAGAAGTGGAGCTTGATGCACAAAAGCCTGCAGACACCACAGAAGTATCTGAGACGCTCAGCATGCTTTTGCTTTGGTTATAAAATTTGTTTGAGTGACTAAAGTCTGTTGTCTGGACATGGCTGCAGGTGTCCTAAATCCATTGAGATTTCACCAGCTGAGTTTCCTCTGCTGAAGTCCCATGCTAAGCTTGACAAGTTAGATGCCAGATTACATCTGCTATGTTGTAGTAGTTGTCTTTCATAAAAAGTATTTATCCCTTTAATTAATTAATTAGTTCTTACAGTACTAGTTCAGTTCTGTCTCGATACTACCAATCCAGACACTCATTCCAAAGTAAATAGATCCCTGAAATGCTGCCTTTAGTGCTTTAGCTTCCTTCACCTCCTGCAGACCTCACCAAGTGAGGACTTCTGTGTCCGGGTGAATTGTCAGTGTAGAGTGAGGCAAGTCAACATTTCCTCAGAGGAATATCAGTCTTGTGCTTTGATATCGTGCAAGTGAATTCTACATTTTCTCCCTCTCTTTCCCATTTTTTTTTTCCTCAGGAAAAGCAAATCTTAGCTTTTTTTTCATTATTGTTATTCTGATGAAGATACAGATATTTAAGATCTCTTAATTTATTAACCATATGTTTATTTTTCTTAAAATCTTATAGGAAACTCAACCTCGGATAAAGCATATAGCACTATGAAGCATATGTATGCATATATATCTATATACAAAATATATATTTATTTTACATTTGAAGATGAATACCAAAATCAGACATCCATGCTGAAATGAATTGCAACCTCAAATATGGATAAGTTAATGTTTCTCCAAATACTTATGTTTGTTCACTAGTATCAAAGTATTAGGTGACTGTGAGATATACTGACTCCAAAGTAGAGATTATTACTGTATAACACAAGTAAAAAGAATTTTATATGAGCTGAATGTACATGAAAATTTAGAAACTGAAGGAACTGGATAAGGAAAGTAAAAGGACATAATGAAAAACTCTGAGAAGTAGAATTAAAGATAACAGAAAGCAATTTTTGAAGTGAACCAACAAAAGAAATCCTAACAAAAGTACTTGATTTGTACTGTACATTGTGAGTAGTAACACAGAAAAGGCAGAAATATCCAACAAGCAAATCTTTTTATAGATGAGAAAAAGCCAGATGATAGAGTCTCTTTAGAGGATGATGAAACACCTTCAAATGCTAAAGTCAGTTCAAACAGAGATATCAAAATTAATCAATAATAAATCAACAGGTGACTAGCATGCAAGAAATAGAATATTTCTAAAAGAGCATCTCTCTGAGCTGTAGGTACTGTCTTTTCAATGGCTCTTTAACTACTTTGAAGAACAAAATTCATAAAAGAAAACATAAAATAAAAGGCTAAGATAATAAGAGACTTATTGTTCTGTGCAAAGAAACATTATATTTGACTTCATTAACAAAGAATAAAGCAGAATAATATGATTAATGTAAATCAGTATGGGCTCTTGGAAATTTGGTCTTGATTCTGTAATGTGATTAGAAGTTTAGCTACTAAAGGTAATTGTGTATAATACACTAAAACTCCTGTGAGACATTTGACTTGGTGACTTGTGACATTTTGATTATAAAATTAGAGCAATATGTTATATAACACCAATTAAATAGATTAAAACCGGTTTAATTGATAGCTCTCCAGATGTAATTGTAAATGACTAACCATTGTTGTCTGAGTGCATTTTAAGCTAAATTCCAGTGGGTTTATTTCTACTTAACATTTTTATCAATGACCTGGAATAAAATATTAAATCACCACTAATAAAGTTCTCAGATGGCATAAAGATGGAAGGAGCAGCCAATAACGAAAAGATCACTGATGCAGAGTGGTATGAATCCCTTCTGGACTGAGCCTTGATGTAAAAACAGCTGCATGTATTTAAGCACAAGGATGCAGAAAAAGCTAAGTTTGGATTATCACAATGGGGTTAATGAATGACTGGAGCATGGTTTGTATCTGATGTTATATGGAAGGAAAACCATCCCAGTGATCCTGTAATAAAGGAGTAGGGACAGATGGGCATCTTTTCAAGCTGACCATGCAGCACACAAGTCTTGGTCAGGCAGAACACTCGCTCTGGTTGTGATGAGTGTGCCTAAACATCCCTGGCTGGACCCAGGTCTCTCCTGTTAGGAGCAAGCAGCTGCATTTTTCCATCTCCTGTGATTACATATATGACACTGAAATGCACTTTCTCCTAAAACACATCACTTCTGGGATTTTTCTGAGGTTAAAAAAGACAGAGAAGCTGATCTGCTCAGTTATCATGCTTACTAGGTCAACATACAGGAGTTACTTTGATCTTGGCTCATGCAAGATATCAGGAAAAAGAAGCCTCCTATTAAAATTTCATGTCTTATAATTAATGATCCCTTTCATAAAATTGCCTCTAATATCTTTGAATCTTAGACAGACTGAGTCTACCTGCAGGGAGAATTTTCTTTGCAGAGATGCATGAAGATCATAAATTGCCCTGTTTTAGTAATTTATTGGGTCTTCAAGGGGCTAAAACTTCCTTTTTCTAAAGAGCAGAATTCAAAAGAAATTTCCTGCTGTAATGAAACTAAGTATGGGAGCACTAAAGATCTGCAACAGAATCAAATATTTTACATATAACATCTCACAAGATACTTTGGATCTAAGGAAATTTGTTGTAAGATTTATTGTTTAGGATGATAAAAAAAAAAGAAAAAAAGATATAAAGCTTTCAGTATGAGCTAAGTTCAAACCTGCAATATTAGCTTACTACCCAAAAATCATCCAGGCAGTTGTTATGGAATGAAATCCAATTAAGCAACATGTGCACAGAACAAAACAAAAAGGAGTGCCCTTGCAAACAGAAATCTAAACAGCAAAGCACCTTGTGATGAGCAGCTGGGAAAGCCCCTCACTGAAACCGTGTCTGAAAGAAAGGTGCTGTGAAACTCAGAGCACTCAGTGGTGAGCAGGCAGGAAGCTGGCACAGGAATGCAGCCACCCCAAGCAAACATCTGAACAGAATTTAGGAGCCCAGCAGAACCATCTGAAGATCCAACTCCAAATTTCCTACTCTGCCAGTGAAATAAGGGCATAGATACAGCATGTTGGATGAGCATTCAAGCTACAGTAAAAAATGTTCTCTTTTGCTGGTTTTTTTGGGATTTTTTTGGGTGTTTTGAGTGAGATTATATATATAACCCTAAGCCTATTGCAGCTTCAGATAAAGTAATGTTCCCCTTTTCCTCAATTGACTCACTGGCCAAATTGCACCAGTACTTTTTAAATTTCTTTTTAATTAGAAGGTAGAGATCAAAATTCTCTAGTTTTCTTTGTTTTCTTTCCAGCTGAGTACAGTCTAACTACTGGTGCTGTCAGATTCAAGGAGACCTTCCAATGTTACCCCTCAAAGGCAACCAGAATTATTATTCCAGGTTTTTTTTTTTCCTATTCTGGCAGAGCAAAGCCTTCTTTGAATTTTAGTCTTGGGCTTCTAAAAGTACAATGGCCTGTGAAGAATTTACTCAGCTCAGATAAGGCTAGTTGCATCCTAAAAATTACAGTTAAACATTGTTTTGCACTATGTAATTGAATTGAGTGGGTGTGAAAGCCTTGGAGATTGAAATCTTTTGCTCACATATTCACTCAGCAAGTGTTGGAAGTGCAAGTTTTCCCAGATAGCCAGAGCAGTGGGCAAGACTTAAAAGAGACTGTGGTCTTCAGATCTGTCACATTCCTGGGGTTTGTGGGATTGAGTGCAGGAACCAGAATCAGAAGCTCATACTCATTCTTTCTAGTCTTAATGTTTAACTTAGAGACATGGCTCTTCTCCTTCATTTACACAGTTACAGGAGGAGAAAACACATAAAATGCAGGAGGTCAGCGTTCCAAGTGGTGCATCTGGAATCTCACGAAGGTGCCTGACTTCACATCTTCTACCTTCTCTGCCAGAGTGCATCAGAACCCCTTTTCTGGGTTGTTGGGCAGAGCAACCTTCAGAAGCTCCAGGCCTGAACTCCTGCTGAGACAGGCAGGAGACACCACAGCCCTCTCCTTGTCCCCCTGGGCCATCTGGTGCCTGAGAGTTAGTTTAAGCTCCATGCTGACCTTTTCATTCTGACTGCAAGTTTCTCAGAAGTGTATTGAAGCTGGTAGCTGAAGTGGCAAACTAATCACTTGCACGTAGTGCACACTGCTGCAGGCGCCGGGGTGATAAATTGTCCAATTTTACTAAGCAAGGTTGCTCAGATAAAAGAGACTCACAGTAAGGGTATGTACAGCTGTCTTTGTTATGGACTAAACAATAACAGGCATGGTTCTGATGCTTTTCTGGTTTTATTTTTAATTGTCAGAATCTTTCTCAAGAATAGGAAACACCTTCACTGAAAAGACTTTTAAATCTGTAATTTGCATAAATATTTTAGATCATTTTCGAAGTAACAGCTGTCATGAAAGGCTGTATTTCCATTTGTTTACAAAAATAGGAAATCATTACCATTTTGATGTCCCATGAGAATTGAAAAATATGTGTGTAAACACAGAGCAGATTAACACAGAGAATGAGTGCGTGTCCTTGTGTTCACAATGGCTTAGCTGCCCTCACTGCAGTTGGGAGCCATAAGTTTATACTTTTTCATTCTACCCCATGATAATCTCACTTTCATATTTAAATTCTCCTATATTTTAGTTTTCTATCAAGCCAATTGTTGAAGTTTTGTGGTTTTTTCTAACATATGACTACAATGCCTCACATACAGGTGCTCAGAATATTTGCAGATAGTCTAATATTTCTCTTCTTTTTATTTAAGGTATTTATTCCACATATCAAAATGGTTTGCACACATGCAAAAGAAACATAATGTATCTTAGTCATAATAAGACAAGAAAATTATTTGCACTGAAGTCCCACACATGTATTTCTGACCCTGACAAGACATGCATTCAAATGCATTATAAAATTGCATGAGCATCCTCTCATAAAAGTTGCAGGCAAAGAAGCCCGGCTTGCACTGATGCCTGCGGCAGCACAGAGCTCAGGACAACCTACATGCTAGCTCCTACAAGGAGTTCCTACAGTAACTTTAGTCATGACTTTTGTTGTGGTACTGATACCATAGATGTCATTTAAAGTGTCATAGGTGACAAATATCTCATGTGGTAACAAAGATTTTACTCGTAGTTTCTGAATCTGTGAGAGTCACTGTCATGCTTTGTGTTCAGTGAGGAGCAGACCTGGAAAAGAATTGCAAAGCCATCATGCTCAGTGATGCCATCCTTACCTTTCATATGTTGTCTCCCTGCATAATACTCACAAAATCAAATTATGGTCCAGAGATTTTTTCACAATGGGGTGGGAAATGCTTAACATCTAAGATTAGGATGCACAAGAGCAGGGTATTGGTAAGTAGAAAACGAGAAAGTGTTGAATGCCTGAAATAGCCAATCAGAATATTGAAAGTGAAATAAACATTTTCTTGAAATCCTATCTTTTTCTGGAGTTAGGCATCTTCACTAAGAGGTGAGTAAGGCTACCTGAGACCACTGTGTTACTCCTTACCATGAATCCCATACATCCCTTAGGGGAATAATAGCTGGATGTCTTTTTGTCTTCTAAGAGCAAACCGAATGAACCTTCAAACTATGCTGGTTGGGGAGCTCACACCAAACAGGTTCTGGGACCTCCTCAACTGTAGTCAAGTGTGCAAAATTCAGAAACATTTAAAACTGATGGCATCAGAATTCAGACACGAGGCAAAAGAAACCTAATGCCAGTGATAGCAAAAATCAAAGTAAAATGGAGGGAGAAGATTGCCTTTCTCTAGGTTGTCATGCCTTCTGTCATTTGTGCCATGATTCTTGCTGCGTAACACATAAACAAATCATGAGCAACAGGACTATTTTGTTTTCCCACTTTCTAAAGTTGATACCTCATCAAGATGGAAAACTAGAGAAGGAACTCTTCTGGTCTCAGAAGAAAAGAAAAGCTACCAAAATACAAAAAATAGGATCTGGACCAGCTAACCTCCTGCTAAAGGTTTTATAGCCGCTGTTTAGTAAAAGTATATGCAATGCAGTTCCTCTTGCAGTCACTGGAGAGAGACAGTCCTCTTTGAAAACACAAAAGTGTGAACTGCCTGAACTGGTTTTACTCTCCTCCAAATAAAGGAAAAATGGAACTATTGTATTTTTCCATAAACATTTTTTATTGAATCTGTACCAGATTAGATCTTCAGGATCTCACATCCACAGTGTTGTTGCTATTTACATTTTGTCAATAACAGGAGTTTTTTCCACTCAAAATAAGTAAGATACACCTTGTAGCTGAGTTTAAATAGCTCCCTCACTTTCTCAGGCTCTGTAGCAGCACAACAACAGGACATGAAAACATCAAGTAAGAAGCCAAAATCAGCAAACGTTAAAAGACATAAAATTGTACACATGAGCACATAAAACAACTAAAAATATTCACTGAATAACAGATAAAATCCAGGCAGCAGGGCTTGCACAGAATCATAGAATAATGATTATGTGCAAGATTAATGGATTGGAAAAGACCTCTAAGACCATTGAGTCCAACCATTTAGCTGCAATCTTCACCTTTACGGCTGCATTACAATTTGCACATTGACTCCACGGAGCTTGTTGGGTTTTCTGGGCAACATCCAGAGAAGGCAGGCAAAGATAACAGAGGGTTGATAGGTATGATAAATTAAGCTGGGAAAACATATTGAGTTAATTTGAGAAGGTAAATGGGGATATAAAATGTGACTGTCTCCAGGAACAGTGATCATGCAGGGAAGGAAAACAGTGCATGGAATAATAAGACAAAAAGGGAAAGGGTGGAAGGATGAACTGGTGGCTTGTGGCCAGGATGTACAAAGTACCTGTGTATGATAATGAAGTGTGACCTAAAGAGTGGTGTGGTAGTTTGGGATTCTCTGTCTAGGAAATCTCATGGGATATTTTGAGATATTGTCTCCACACCAGTTGAGCTTAATCTTTCAGGCTGAAGGATCTACTTGGATCATGAGTAGGGTCCAAGGTTTTGCCCTGAGGTTTTTTTTTTTATATCTGAATCCTCTTCACAACAATGTAAACTGAGGCTGAAGCCTTTTGCGTTGAACAGTGAAATCTCATAAAACAATAAAATCTGTTTTGATATTGAAATCACTTTCCAGGCACAGGTTCCTAAGAAGAAAATTTTTCAGTAAGAAGGGTTTCATTTGATCTGGTTGTAAGCAACTCCTGATGAAGATCAGCACTTGTCAAGAATGTACTTTCTTTTTAATTAAAATTTAAAAAAAAATATATATTTGTTGGTGTTTTTTTATGACTGGTTCTTAGGAAAAAACCAAGCAAACAAATAAACCAAATTATCCCACATTTAAGTTCTTTAAGTAGAAATTTTCATAATTTTCCATTCAGAAGTTTCAGTTTTTCTTGGGAAACTACTATAAAATATAAGAAGAGTGCTCTTTCACTCTCACATTAGGCTGCAGGATAATTTAATCATAAAAAATGTAACGATACTGCCAAGCCTTTTCAAGTGGTTTAAATAAGCCTAATTCATATAAAAAGTATATGCTCCCTACTCATAAATAAAATTTGAAAGGGTACATAATTCACTGACAGGAGGCCTGAAGACACATGTCTAAGGCTGGGCAACAGCCTCTCAATCTATATTGACTATAGCATTGATGCATCTCACTCATAGTTACGGTTAGAGAAATCACAATTTTTCCATGGTGCTGGTAACATGAAAGGAAACAAATGATTGGATGATACAGACAGATCTACAATTATTCTTCCCATAAATAGAAGCATTGAAATGGCTTTTTACTGAAATTCTATACTGCAAACAATAATGTAAACGTGGCCTTGGTGCTTTAAAATATAGACAGAGTCTGCAGCATGCACTATTTTATGGGAAATTAAATTTAATAGATGGGAAAAATGCTGGTCACATTTACACCAGGGTAAATCACAAGTGATGGAAAAGGGGCAGTGAATAGAAAAAAAATTGCTTCATTTCTAAAAAAAGAAATATTTCAGACCATCAGTTAAAAATGACAGAAGGAAAGAAAACACGTGTAACCTGGAGTATAAAAGGGTGCATGCAATTAGAAAATGTTAGGAAATTAAACACAGGGTTTAGAATATCTGCTGATTTAGAATATCTTAGAATTCTGAACAACTTACAATTTCTGTGTCCTGACATGTTTTGCTATGATAAAAGATTGGCAGGGCTGGTAGGTAAAACTTCTTTACACATTGTATATAAACTGCACAACCTTTGCTGTATCAACTTTATGCTCCAATAAACAAGACAATAATGACAAATTATCAAAGCAGTCCTCAGATGTGACCCTCAATCGGAAGAGCAGCAATTTAATGAAGACAAAAGCTAGGTGAAAGCTGCTAATATCATTTACTGATAAACAGATTTTCTCAAGAGGCTCCTAGCTCAATCCCCTGAGGCCCCATAAACCTGCATAATTCCATTTAAAATATTGTGCAATTCACTAAATTAGTCTTTGAACATCCTTACTATCCAATTACGAAGCCCCAGCATGGACAGAATAATGAAATTTTTCAAACTGTGGAATGCATGTGGCCTTAACAAACTTATGACAAACACTGAAATTAGCTTTCAGTTTTGAAGGCAATGTAGACTATTGCTAATGCTTCAAGTCAGAGATAAAACAATAAAACACTATTGCAGTGTTTAAGCAGGATGTAAAATAAAATAAATCTTTGACTGATACAGAATTCTTAACACATCCTACCTTCAGGTAAAAAAAATCATAAGAACTTGAATAATGTTTCTGCATTTGCAAGCTATTTGGCCTGCTTAAGCTCTAGTAAAAGCCTTACTGAATAAAGGGTACAAAATACCTCCTGGACAGTTTTATCTTCCAGGCAGGCAGAAAAAGGCGAGAGTTTCAGAAGTGAAATTTATTTCTGTTCAAGCATTGCAAGCTGCATTATTAAAGTAATTTGTCATGGTTTGAATATTTCTGCCTGATTCACCATTAAATTGGCCTTCTAATTACCAACTTTGTCATGAAAAGCAGTTGGACTTCTTCATTCACCAGAAAACTTCAATCCCTTAATAACGGCTTTGTTCAAATAGTGGGGGAAACACTGATATGTTCAAAATTTAAAATGAATAGGATAGACATTACAAAAAAAAAAAAGACTCCAAGCTGAAACAGAATCCACTAACGATGGCTTCAAATTCAAATGCTACCCAGAGAATATTTAGAATATATTTTTAATGAAAGTATTATTAATTTGAATGGTGAATATTTTACCTTTTAAAAATGCAAATTCTTCTTTTTTTTTAATGTATATGCAAAGCTGAAATGAGTCCATGTAACTTAAGGCAGTGAATATTCAAAAAACTCGTAGACAAAAAACTCATAGTCCCAATTCCCAGTGTTTCAAAGGTTCAGGACAACATGCAGAAGTGATTGTGTAATTATTTTTGCATCCATTTAGAGTGATCATGCATGTTGTTGGTCATGCACGTGATCACGTTTATAAATTATTAGGGAGATATCAAACTGTTTTACGTATCAATTGTGCTTATAAAATTTGATACTGAGCTTGTCTACGAAGCTCTGAATTACTTCCTTTGATAGTTGTGGAATGCCAGGTGTTTCCACCTGCAGTTCTATACTGTGACCTTCTAGTCTGACTGGAGTTCAGCTTATATGCCAAATCATATTTAAAGATTTTTTTCAAGGCAAACGATAACTTTTTAATAAAGTTCTTTCTATATGATAAAAAATTTGTCTCACCTTTGAAAAGCATTTAATTGCATGAATCAGGCCTTTATATTTGCATGCAGTCTGCACTTATCCAAATACAAAATTCACTAAAAATTTCAGTTATTACTAATTTATTTTGAAAAACAGGAAGCTGAGGGTTAGTGCCATTTTCTGTAAAACATATACTGATTGTTACTTTAATTTGCAGAATAAATCTGGACATTTTTTAGTGTAGGCTTTTAATCAAGACTTGCTACCATTCCACTCTCCTTAAGCCCTTTTTCTCTAGCATAAAAAGAAAACTTGCCATGCTATGTTATGGCAGTAATTCCATTATTTCAAAAAGCTCTCTTTCAATATTTGACAGAGTATCCAGTGAAAAACTGTGTACCCGAAGATTTAAGACTGTGTTAGCTATATCTAAACCCAGGCTGAGATATCATGTTGACCTTGACTTCTAAGGTCTAAGATGACCTTGCTTAAAGAATGCTCTAGCAGGAGTTAGGATGACTTGAATTCTTAAAAATCAGACTCACACATGTTGCTGTGTTGCTCAGATTTTTGCCAC
>JAHLSL010000062.1:11615840-11628852 GCA_025920805.1 Petroica traversi | reverse complement strand
TATCTTTCTTTGGCAGGTGAGGTAGGTCTACCAAACAAGTCCAAAGAGACATCAGTATGACATCAGAACAGATGACAGGATGAGGAACCAAAAGGCAAACTAAGGATTTTCTGTCTTTATTACTCAGGATTATTACTGGATGTGCCTGAGACAGTTAAGCAATAGGAAGCAGCAGAAGACAGGGAGGAACAGGTTCAATATGAAGATGAAAACATTATTGTAGAATGACTCTCTGCTGTCTTTCTGTATTTTCTTTAACAATTAGGTTTGGGCCAATGTGCTTATGAAGCATGATGCACTCCCTTTTCTGAAACAACAGTCTTAAGGAAGAAAACACACTTACAAAAGTATTCAGGATCTCAGTCACAAAAATTCAGGTTCTTCACGTTTCAAAAATTTTTGAATTGAGAAAGTGGATTAGTACAGTTCCCAGGTCAGAATGTACAATAACCCATGAGTGCCCTGGTAGGCTATGAGAAATAATAGGTCCTTCCCCAGGCTGCCTCCAAAGCACATGGGGTGGAACAGTTTGTTTTGCTCTGTACAGAGCCCTGAATCAGATTCTCTCCTCCGCTACAGACTGTGAGTTGAAATATATAATGGCAAAAATATCATGGATACCAACAGTTTCTGCTAAATCTTTCTGTTTCAGTAAGAAAATGTATTTAACTGCAGGGTACTTCCACAGAGGATGCTCTCGCTGACAGTTGTACATCACCCCCGGGATTACGTGCAGGAAATTGGTGCAGATTGCATGAAATTAAAAATAAGTGAATGAGAAATTTGGAGAGCTGGTAGGAGACAGAATGGATATAGGGATGTGGTACTAGCAAGCATTCAGAAGGTGACAGTGAGATGCAAATGAAGAAAGAAAGATAAATAGATAAGAATCTGACATGTCTAAGGACAGACAAAGGATTCAGTTTCTTCGATTTCTGTCTGACCAATATAATCCTCTTTTCCCCTTCTTCCATTTTATGTCTCCATGAAATGCAAAAGCTGTAGTTTGGTAGCTCTTCTGTGTCAGGCTCCTACTCTTCAGGGTAAAGTAGCTGGAACTAATGGCTTCTGGGTTACCTCTGTCAGTGTGTTTGAATGCAAGATTTGGGAGTTTGTGCCTGGGCATCCTTGCTGGAGAGGGCAGTTGGTCTGCTCTGGATTAGGGCGGGCACAGGAATCAACCTGCTGGTGACAGCTGGGTAGTTTGGGCTACAGTGCAACTTTGAGACCTCAGCTGATGCAAGAGCATAGACAGAGCCAAGGAAATCAGTGTATCAGCCAGAGAAGCATAAATGCAGGATGTAACTGTGACACAAGGCTTCCTGCAGACAGGTTTCTAGTATTTCTGACCAGGTAGCCAGAGAAGGCCTAAATTTTGTCACCTGAAAATCAGATGTCTGCAGGAAATCAGGAACTGCATCATTCTACAGAACATGGCTTCATACCTGTTGTTGAGGCTTGGCCTTTTTATTTTTTCCTTTTTTTTTTTTTTTTTTTTTTTTTTAATACTGGCAAAAGTATCATATCAGCATCCTGGAGGAGATGTGCTTGGGGTCTATACTGTGAAAAAAAAGAGGGAGATCAAGGGAAGAAAGAAACTCAGAAGAAAAAAGAAAATAGAAACAAAGATATTTCTGGTAGGGATGCTGTCATTGTACAGTGTCAGCACAATGGTGTCCTGACTATTATCTAGATATCAGCCTAATGCAAATGGTAAACTAAAATTTTAACAGATAAAAAGACAATGGTGAAGGGAAGACATTCTCAGAAATAAAACATATTGCCATGATTGTGAAAGATTAACATTTTTCTTATTAAATGATGAGCTTGCTTTTTAATATCAGCATTATAATAAAATATACTATGAATCTCTCTATCATACCTAAAGCACTGTTAATTTATCTTTCATGAATACATTAGAAGAGAGGGTTTTCCCATAGGCAAACACACCATACCATATTTGCAAATGTCTTACATAATGATGCAAACACTATGCATAGAGAGTAGCAGTATTATAGTGAAAGGGAGAAACAGCACAAGCACAAAAAAAAAGATTGCCATTCCATTTCATTAAATACTTAAACCTACAAAATAAAGTCCAATTTACAGTATAGAAATCTTGCAGTTGAGGAAAATGTTGCTGCTTAGATTTATTCTTTAGCTTAAATTCAGCTATTTGTAATAAGGAGTGGATGAGTGTAGATAGAGTGAATGATTTGTTAACACATCGATTGCAGTTGTTCTTAAAACACAACACTGTTCATTTTACAGTCGTTTCTGCTAGCAAATTCCTAAATATCTACTTATTTGGGAAAGAGTGCATGCACTGTACTCTGCTTTAAGAAATCTTAGTGATATACTACAGTATGGAAATTAAATTGGAAATCACAGTCACAGACAAAATAAATAGTAGTCATTTTATTTAGCTTGTTACCATCTAGTCTAGCCCAAGAACATTACCTTAACGGCACATTCAGAATCTATGAAGAGTTACATAAGGGCCCTGCTGTCAAACATAAAAACAACCCATTTAGTGCCTGTTTTGCATCTACACAGGAAGTTTTCTTTCATTATCCACCAGCCCCTAGATCTTATTATAGGCATTGTTTAATTTGTGCTCTGTTTTACAAGTGACACTTGTACAGGCCTCATGGGGCTGCTGCCAGAAGTGTGGCTGCCTCCTTCCCTTGTGTCAATTCTTTTGTGAACCCTTATAATTAGCCACTTAACAAATTGAGGAAAATGAATCTGTGATTGTGAAGTGTTCACTGGTGCTAAGTCAACCATGTGACAGTCCGAGGTGATATGTAAAAAAGTCATGGTACTCAGCTGTACAAAGGGTTAACAAAACCTCATTATGGTAGGTTAATACACAGAAATGAGGTATGTGATCACTGAGAGACACTAGAAAAGTTAGAACCACTTCCTACAGATGGGATATATATATAATTCTTTCAAAACTCTTTCAAAATTCTTTCAAAAGCATTTCACCTCTTGTGTTTTTTTTGGGAGGGAGGGGAAATTACCAAACTACACAAAAGTGAGTCACATATCATGGCTTAAAGCCTATTCTGTCCATCTCCCAATGTTTTATCTATGGCACTTTATAGACAAAACAACAACTCAGCACTTGTCTCTCATAGAGAAAAAATGTCCCAGCTTTCAGCACATCAGGTTTCCTATGTTCCCCTAAGATACATCACAGTTAATTTCATGACCTTACCTTCAATAAGTAATGCTGTTTCTAACAAAAATGTTGTCTTCACCCATACACACTTTTCCCCTAAAACCATGTGCTTTTATTTACTTTTTTCAAAATACTTGTCTTTTTTTTGGTCTTGTCAACTGAAAAACAAGATCTTGTTCTAGTTTTTAGTAATCAAAACCTAAAATTTTCTTTTCTTTTTTTTTTTTTTCTGTGCAAAAGAGATGTCTTATGGGAAAAAAAAACCCAACCATTTTTTCACAAATATTTTTACCAGGATATTTTAACAGGATTATCGTCTAGTGGTTTTATTGTCGTATTTACTGTATGTAAAAAGATTCAAGGGTGTTAATTTCATGTCTGTACATATATACACACACACATTCCCTTGCATGCATTCATATCATCTGTGGGTGTTCACCCAGAGTTCACTGTGCTCACAGCTCTTGATGTACCTAAAGGTGAGGAAACTGATTCAGATGAAGTGCCTCTTGCATAACTGCAGAAGCAGCCTTTGAACCAGGAGAAGGAACCAGAATCTCCCCTGTTCTCAAGTGGGTGATTTAGCTACTGAGCCCAATTAGCCATGACATCTTCTTCCAGTGTAGTGGGAGGGCACCAGGAAGGGAAGAGGACAAAGCCCTCCCCTACTTACTCTGAACAGATGGCTGCTCATTGATTAGGGTGTCCCTTGAGAGGTGGGAATGGTGGGTTTGAACCTCTGCCAATGAAAGGGGAATTAAATCCACGTCTTCTTTAAAGTGGGTCTTATAGCTGCTGAACAGGAAACCTGCACAGTGAAAACATTTTGCAAGAAAGACTGATTTTTGAAAGGGATATAAAGCAGTTATCTTGTGAGTTCAGGCTGATGTTGGCTCTTCATTGAGTGGCGCCATGAGCTTCTGGTTTATAAAGCACATTTCTCTTCTGCATGTTTCAGTTTAGCCAGGCAGGGCAGTGTGACCCTCTGTAAACTGGCTCTGGAGATTTTTGTTCTGATTACACTGTTGTTAGATATTTCAATATCTAACACTGTTCATGTACTATGGAGGGGTTTAAATCCAGAACATGGCTCTGTGGATTTCACTTCAAGCTCTTATATATCTGAAGTTTACATTTCCAAGATTAATTCTATATTATGGAAAACTCACCAGCAGTGAATCCAGCTGTGGAAGCATTCACTTTTATCTACATATATTATGTGTGTATGGCCCCATACCAACAGAATATATACAGATTTTAAGAGCTGATACCTGCATTAGAGTAAAGAAGTCCATCTGGAGCAGTGAGATGTCAATTTTAATAATGCGACTGTATTTGTGTTCACTGGGTAGCAGAAGAAACCTGAGGGGCACTGTTCCTTTAAGTGTCTAGTGAATCCAAGAAGTTCTGCAAGAAGGTGGAGCGCACTTCCCAGAGTCCCTCAAATTCTAACTTCAGTGACTGTACAGTTCAGTGGAATGTGCTTTACAAGGAACACATGCAGCAGCAAATGAGGGTAGGGGCTGTGCATGTCATAAAAAAAAAAGCTGGCACATAACAGGATATGTAGCATTCTAGCTCTGTTCCAGCCTCTCAATGACTCCCACTGCCATAGCATCACCACCTGTCATGAGATTCTTTCTTGGTCGGTGTCAGCAGGGCAGCCCTTACAGGCTGGAAAATGCTTGAAACAGACAGTGCAGTGTATATCCTTCCTAATGTGGAAACAGGGCTGGTGGACAGAGGAAGCACATGGATGAGACTGTGGACATATTGGGATTGGCCATGGCAAAATAGACACCTAGACATGTTTTATCACTGATTGTAGCAGTGAACACGATAGAAACAGCTCCACATGCTCAAGGTATGAAAACAAAACATGCAGGTGAGCAAAATACCACTCATCACTCCAGGAAACAACTTGGTATGGACATTTGAGCAGGGGTCTAGGAGAGCAGAATCTGAAGCAAGAGAGATGAAAATTAAGACTCACATGCCCCATCAGTAGTGGAACACATACTAGTGAGGATTCTATGTTGGGGATAGCAGGTCCTCATCTTACCTAAAATCCTGCCTTACAATCCCCGTTTGGAATTCAGTCTTTATTGTAAGTTCTTTCCACTTCTTTTATTTTCTGAGTCATAAACTTCTCTGAGATTAATGAGGGTGATAGAAGTATTATTTTCTCTGAATGCAGTAGGTACCTACATTTTCTAACTCGGTGTTATTTCACCCGAGTACAGAGAATTCAAAGAGGCTTCTAAGGTAAAACTAATCTAAAAACAAAACAATGGTAGAGATGAACTACCTCCAGAGAAAAGCCAAGTGACAAGGAAGAAGGCAGGGAGCTATCAACTACAAGACAGGCACCTGCTTGTCTCCAGCCAGACTAACAGGTGTGTTTTGCCTGACTAAAGCCTCTGAGAAAAAGAAAACCAAATTGTTTAGAAAAGAAATAAATCCCTGGCTAAAGGAGGGAGTGTTTATTTATAAGAAAATGCTGCAGGGAGGTAATGAAAGTAGAGAACGCTGCAACTGCCTGTATCTCCTAGGCTAGGAAAGGGGTGTCCACTACAAAAAAAAAAAAGTTAACAAAACTCACAGGAATAAGCAAGACTCAGAAATAGGCCTTCCACTGTTTTATCTCCCTTCTCAGAAAGCTGTGTACTCTGCAATGAATAAATGATGCCCTGTTTTGAAGAAGCAACCTTGCAGGCTCCAAATATGGCTGGATATGCTGCTTTTTCACAGGTGAAAAACAGAGGGTTGTAGCCCAGTGATCTAGTCTAGGGGCTGTGCAAAAATTTATCTAAAGAGGGACTGAGAAAGCTCTGACTAGCTGGATGCATTTGGGAGAGATGAAAAGGGTCTAAAATACAGCCGGCTGTAACAGCGGTAGACACACTTTTAACTGCTGAAAATAGTGCTGTTCTGCTTCTCTCAGATTCTGTTGAGGACCTGAGAGAAACAGATGACATGTAAGCTGGTAGCAGCGGCATCTTCCACGCTTTTGTAACTGTACAAATTGCCAGGAGGCATGAGAATATCACAAAAACACAAGCAGCAAAAGTAATGCCTCAATTTCCCACCTGCTTTGGAAATAACTGAAGAACTGATGCTGGAGACTTGCAATGGTTTGGGGGCCCTGGAAGATGAAAGATGTTTTAATGAGAATTCATTAGAGTTTTGAACATGCATGGACCTGATAAGCACCTTCACTTCTAAACAACTATTGAAATCCACTGCAAATCAATAATAACCAAAAGTGGCTGCTGATTTAGTGCCATCTATAGCCTACAAGATTCACATGCATCACAGGGGCCTTTTCTGCATTTACATATTGGAAGCCTCAGCATTGAAGCCATGATTAAAAGAAGAGAATAGTAACATTTGATTCCTAAAGATATTCTCACTATGGTAAAAAGCAGTGTGTTTCAGAGGATGAAATGCTGAAACTTCCTCTGCTACAAAATCCTTCATGCTTTTTCGGTGATTAGAGAATATTTATACCATTTTGATCCTCAACCTGAATATAAAAACTGAATCCCATTCTAAATAAATTAAAATAGAAACTTATAAAATGACTATGCACAAATACGTGCGCACACACAAACACAACTAAATGTATAGTTTTATTTTCCCCATTTAGTTGTTGCATTATTGAGCTGTATTGACTCCCATCTCTACTATGTGTGCAGCATGCAAGTAACTTTTAATTTTCTCTGTGTTATTAATTCCCCTTGGCAAGTTGAAATTTTAAATAAAATTGCCAGAATATATGATCATGATGAATTGATAGAAATGAGATATATTACTCTAGGTAAGAGGCAGTACTAACCCATTCTAAAATGCATTATTCAACCAATTTTAAATAGAAGTATCACAGCAATAGATCAGCAGCTGTTAGAATGCATCTCACATCAACACATAAATGTATTTTTTATATTGTTAATTGCGCTGTTACAAGAACTCATCTGCAGCCAAAATTTTGCTAACCCTCCCCCACCTAGCTTTAATATGTTTATCTGCTAATACTGACATGCAAAGGAGCAAAATCTCTGGACTCTGTTCTACTGTGGAAATTGCTCAGAAGGAAACAGGATTATTCAGGATTCACACAGGCTAATCAAGAAATGATGACTGTCCTTTGTGCTTCCTTTTAGAAGGAACTCTGCTGTATTGGATAAGAGTCCCTTGCAGTGTTATCCTTAGAAATAACTTCAAAAAGTCAAGCAAATAGAAGGGGAAAACTTAAGCTTTTCCTAACTGCTCAGCTGCATTTGTTCTGCAATCTGTGCTATTTGTGTGACTAGTCACATTAAAAAATTATTGAAAATCTTCAGACCACAAAGCTACTCAAAAGAAAAAAACAAATAATAAAAATCAATGTATTTGTTTTGCCAGTAACAGGAATAAAAGCATTTGGCATATTCTTTACAAAATGCAAGGTAACAACAACAATCACAGTTTATTAATCTCCTTATGCTCTTGAATTAATGGTCTTTTAGAAGGACTTATGATCTCTAAGAAACACACAACAATTTCTATCAATTTCTCTCTAATTTCTGTCAGTTAAAAAGAAAAGGTTGCTTTGCTTATAAGGGTAATATAGAAGTAACCTCTTCAGTTAAAGATTAAGGGGCATCTGAGCTAGAATTGCATGAATGAAGGTATAACAGTTAAATACACTGGATCTAGTTTTATTTCACAGCTTTTTATGCACAAATAGAAACTGTATGTGTACATACAAATTTTAAAAGTGCAATAAAAGGCATTTTTCAACTAGAAGGAGTTGTATTTGTCATTTGGTACAAAGCCCTTTCAGAGAAATTGTTGATTTTTTTCACAGAGGCTCCTATACTTTTCATTCCTTTTGTATTATTTCAATCAGCAATGGATATACATCTTTGTTAGCCTAATTTGGGGACCTACAAAGCACGAAGAAGGAAAGCACAAAGGAACACACTTGACATATTGGTCTATTTGCTACCTCTTTTAAGCTCAATGCATACTAATGAAAGTGATCCAAACTATTTTTCTCCACTCCTCACTTAACAAGCATAATAATAAATGAATATTTAAACTAGCTGCAAATATATTAAGTGGAAACAAATAGGTTTCATTTGTAACAAGTGCACACAGGTTAATTAACAAGAAGGAGCTTTTGTGTTGAAACAAGGCTCCCTGATGCTGTACATGCAGGTGCCGTTAAGGGCCAATTGAGCTCTATAGGATAATTATGAAGTACCATTGTGCTCTACCGTTTGTTAACAAAGTGCTGCCTGCAATTTGCCTAAACCTATAAACCATCATCTGTGATCCTCAGCAGCAATTAAGTGACAAACATCTTCTCATCGGAGACTTGGGAAAACAAAAGAGACATGATAGCATTTAAGGAGCCAGATGGATATTTCAGAATGTCAACCCTGACAGCCTCCCTTTCAACAACAAAATATAAAACGGAAGCCTGCTTGGTACCATGCTGAGGGGAAGAAGGGAGAAGTCACATCCAAATTATTAAGAGGAGAGTGTTAGTAATCACAGGATTGCTCATTTGAACAGCTCTTAGTGGGAAAGCCTTGGACTGGCAAACAAGCAACAGACAAAACCATTTTCTCTCTGAAAACAGCTGTGGCTACAGCTCTGTTCACTCTCGGTTGTTTTTCAAGTCTGGGGTTGTTTTTTTTTTCTCTTTTTAATTCTTCTTTCTAACATCTTCCTTCCTTCTGTCCTCACAGAAGAGGATTTTCTTCCACTGAATAGAAGTATAAAAATTCTCTTTTCTAAGAAGAGGACAAACCAACACACAGAATTTTCTCCAGGGCATAAGTTACTAATTAGTTCTGCAAAAATAGCCTATATTAGGAAAAATGATGGATCAGCACAAAGAGGCATTTTAAAACAAGGGATCTACTCCTACTGTAAAATAATTGATCTAAAAGTTTTGAGGATGTAATCTTTAAAATGCTTCTGTAAGCTCAGCAATAATTCCAGAAGCTATAAACTTTATACAGGCTTGTTTGAATTAGTTCAATTAATTGCCTGGTTGGGAGACCCTCCAAAACTTGGGGAAGCTCTTGTTTTCATAGATAAGGATCTTCTGGGCATTTTGTTGCCTACATTAAATGATGTTGTCTAGCTGATCTGTGTAATTGGTAGAGCTAAAAGGCTATTCAGTAACATGAAAAAAAAAAATTATAAATGCATGAGTTTCACTAGCTAGCCTACATTTTTTTTCCCTATTGCCAAAACAGCAGCATTTACAAATGTTTTTCGTAACCATTTTGAAGCTACAGCTGAGTGTGTTTTAATATACCATCAGGTCAACAGCTCTCTTGAAAGAAAAAATCAACCCAGGGCCAAACAGTCAGGCGAGCCTAATTAAGTACTTCAGGAGTCGGGGAAGTGCTCAGATAACTACAGCTGACTTGACCCTTTTCTTTGTACTTCACTGGGTTTCTGTATACCTTTGCCACCCTCTTTTGGATTTATGTTTTTATGAATTATTTAAAAAAGGCAACTTCAGATCTACAATTAGTTTTCAAGGAAACAGATGTGAGAAAATAATCACAACTTAAACAGCTTAAAACACCTCTGATCTTGACAGAATGCAAAATGCCAGGTTTCCAGTACCACAGAATTCATCACTTGGCAAAAGTGTCATTAATCCCTGCCTGCTTTCTGGCCTTTTCTTACAGTGCTCTGTCAAATGTCATGGATCACCTGGAAATCTAAGTCATGACAGAACTGGGTTTTTTCTTTAATGTGGAGGGGAAAAAAAAAGAGAACTGTTTCAGTTTTAGGGAAAAAAATATAAAACAAAGATAATCCATGTAAGCATGTTTTAGCTTTGTATAATATTGCACTGTGTTGTGATGGGAAACGCATGATAAAGCATTTTGTCCTGCTGGGGATTTATATTTTTTTTCCCACTGTGTATTTAAGAAATACGAGACCCATTAAATGAGGAGAATGGAATTCTTTTGTCACCTCCAGTGGTATCCTCAATGACCCAAGATTCCTGAGCTGATTCATACTTTTCCTACCAAAAAAAATTTTACCCTTTGGCTTTGGAGAAGTCCTGCAATGTTTGAAGATGCATCCTGCAGCTTTTCTTTAGGCAGATTGCTGAAGGCCAACTACCAGCACCATGAACGTCACTGGGCAGTCTTCCATCAGCTCCTGCAAATGTACAACCCAGCCTAACCAACTTGGCACAGTAAGACTTTGAAGTTTCATTCAGGGACATTGGACTTCAAAGTATGCGTAGAGAAAAAAGCCAGTCCCATGCACAAGGAGAGATGTACTGATGGACCACATGAGGAGACACACAATGTCTGATATTCCAAAATCTGAGGACAGTAGAAACTAAATAATTTCAAAAAATTTAATTTACTTTATTTCACTCTTTTCTTATAGAGAGACCAGGCCTTCACTGCTATTTTTAAGCTGCAGATCAAAGAATGTGAGTTTAAATTAACACACTTGATCTAACTATTTGATATATGAGCAGAAATGACATATTTTGTCCCTGTGTTTATGTTTTATTCTTTGCATTTCATCCTGATTATGTGTCTTAACAGTGGGTACATTATGATCCATGGTACTGGTGACTTTAGGAGAACTGAAGGCAACTCAAGCTTTTTTTTAGATCTCAGGTCACTGGAAACAAAGCATTTCAGAGCAAGTCTGCAAAGCCTAATTCCATATTCAAAATTATAATGGAGGTGTATTTTCTAGAAAATTCTGACTTTCGTTATGATTCTTCATCTTAAATGACCTTTGGAATCAGCTCTTGTTTCAAGTAATTCCAGGTGAATCTTCAAGAAACCTGGCTTTGTATTAACGCAAGGCTGAGCTCTAAATACAATTTAAAATTGCATACACCTATGCAGCAATCCAACAAAACTCTCTACCCTGGCTAAGGACACACCAAAAATGCACAATAGTGAGTTACCATTATTCATATGAAATTGTCTCTGTGATCAAACTTTTTACAATGTAGTATGTTCACTACTGGATCCAACATTTTTCCTGTGCAGGGAATATCTTTTTGTATGCAAATATCACCTAAAGTTTGATACTAACTAGATTTATTCATATATTTTTGGAACAATGGCTGAAAGAGAAATTCATATCTATGTGACTAGGTGAGAACAACTTTGAAAGTCTTATGAAAGGGATGTGTTATTTAAACATCTTTTCAGTATTTAGTTTGCTACTCTACTCAATTAATTGGGAGTTATGCAAATTCCATTCTGTACTTACAGGATATTTTTCCCACTGAAATTAAATTCAAAAAATACCTACCATTATTCTCTGCTGAATAGATAATTTAGAATATTAAACCCCATTAATTTATAAACATATGGATTTTCACAGCCCACACAAAATAGATTTCAAACTCTGTGAAAGAAAAATACTGCTTACAACTAGATGTTTTTAACCTAATTAGCATAACTAAATATGAAAAATAAATTATTGGAGAGTAAAATGTGAAAAATAATTGAAAACAATGTCTACATTTTAGGACTGTATAAATCATATCAATGGTTTGTCTTACACCATTAAGGGCCAAAGAAGAAGGATGGTAAATAAATGGGAAATAAGTATTGCAAAGATGTGTTTTGGGAACCTACATCGAGAGCATGCAATCCAAATTACCCAAGTGGTTATAAATATTTGAGTTTTATTTAGCTTTCCTGCCTATATTGGCTAGGAGGAGAGTTAATAACAATCCATTCATGCAGTCCTTACACATAAGAGTAGGCAGCACCTCTAGACAGTGATGTGGAAGTCAATTAGTGGTAACATGCACAGGTACTGTGCTTCCCCAGGGGTTCCTAACATCACAAAATGCAGCAATGAGAGCAGAGAAAAGTGATCAAGACCGACAGTAGAACTTTTTAAAACCAATTGGTTGATATAAGCATAAGAATAAGTAGAATTTGAGGAGCCTGGCAGCATGAAAACAATGGGAATGCAAGAGAAAGAAAGGTTGGGTCTGGTCTGGCTCCCATTTGAAATGATGCATAAAGTATCTCTCTTGCTATATAATCCTCCTGACTGAAATCAGAAAAAAAGAGAATTTGTCCCTAAGACTTTCTCAAAATAATTCAGCCTTAGAATTTCTGCTTTGGGAACAAAATCTGTTCCCAAATGTACCTGTAGTACCCAAATGTTCCCAAATGTACATCTGTAGAATGTACCACATTCTACAGTCTTGCTTACCAGAAGAAACAACTGAAGCTGAAGAGATTCTTGCAGGGGCAAAATTAATTTGCCCCTGCAAGAAAAAGTGCATTTATTTCTAGGAAAAAACACAGCATCTGTTCTTCCTTGCTGTTTCTACAAAATAATACTTATTATTAGGGAATAGCTATGGAAGATTAGGCAGCTCAGATGGAATTTCCATTTCAAATTGAATTTGAGGAAAAATGTATATTTAACATATAATAATGCTTATATTTAACATATAATAATGTTAAATGTTAATAATGTTAATCCGGGGATTAGTGTGGCAGGATTGCCATGAGTTACGCCAAATTCTCCCAGTTTAGTTGACTTGAATATATGAAACAGGCGCTGGGCTAATGTTCAGCTCAGCAAACTTCCCGACAGAGAAAAAAAAAATATATCCCATTCCTCGCCCGAGATAAAAAGCCTTGCACTGTACTACTCTCTCTGACGGTGTGGGAAAGCATTCAGCCGGGAGCACCCGACATTTAGGAGAAGGAGAAAGGGGAGAGCAGGGCAGTTTTGGGGGCTGGAGAGCAAGCCGGGCCCCGGGCGCTGGGCGGGCCGGGTGCGGCGACCGGAGCTGCC
>JAHLSL010000062.1:11482589-11615440 GCA_025920805.1 Petroica traversi | reverse complement strand
GAAGTTGTAGAGAGCCAACAAGCTCCTTGGGAGGTGGTGCCGGTGGGAACGGCTCCGGGAGCTGACTCGGAGCGCTCGGGGTGCCGGCGCACGGAGCCGCCTTCGCTGCTGCTGCCCACCGGCACCACCTCCCAAGGAGCTTGTTGGCTCTCTACAACTTCAGCAATAGGTCACCTACTTAGGTTTTAGTGTCAGTCCTCGAAAGCATCGTGCAATGTTTTACCTTAATTTCTAGTACGGAGTTCTTTTTTTCGTCACACAGGAAAAATAATCGATTGTCTTTCATTGTTGACTGAGTCATGCTGCCTTTCAGTCATTATGGACCTGATCCTGGAGTCAGTAGGGATTTTTTATAGCTGTCCCAAAGTAGTTAGGTGCAGTCTCAGAGTCACCTCCTACTCATCTGTTCCACTTCTTTCACTTCCAATATGGGAGTGTTTTATGAGGGAACTGCCAAGTCTATCTGAGATGTATAGACTGTGCTATGCTGTTAAACTGAGAGGCCTCACTTTGGGGTGACAAGGCTGACCTTTTGCCAGTCTCATGTATTCCCATTTAAGGACTGATTCCTAAAACCTGTCATCAGTTGCATTCACATTTTTCCCTGAGTTCTTCCTGCAGAGACAAGGATGTAAATAGCATTTGTAGTTCTTTCTTCTCTTACCTTTGGCAGTTTCGCATAAAGTGTGCTGTTTAAAAACAAATCAAGATGACTGTTCAGCGACCAAGTCTACTTCCTATAGATATAGTGATCTTTTAATTTGCTCTTAAATTGCCTTTCAATGAAATATTACTTTTATGTAAGAGGAATATAGTTCAGGGAATGTTTACTTAATTTTGCCTTTGAATTTGATTTCTTTAACTGCACTTTTGAAATTTGAACAGCCCATATGATTTAGCAGAGTGCATCTAAAAGGAAAGAAAATGCAATATGAAAATGCATTTGCAGAGCTAATCTACAATAAGGGGACTTCGGATCATTCATCTTTTTTTTCTTTTATTTTTTTTTAATCCATTAGAAGATTTAGAGAAATGGTCCTTCAAGTGTTATCATTTTCATTTTCAGAAATTATTTGGTCTCTAGATGAAAAAGAGAAGCTGCTGTGCCTGGGGGTTGGCATAACCCAGGTCTGCCTGTAAGCAGGCACAGCTCTCACACCTGTGGGGAAAGGCAGCGCAGGGGGGCACAGCATTTCTCTGTAACCTCCTTGGCTTTGATAAAACCTGCACAGGTGCTGGTGGAGGACTTCCCTGCACCAAGTTCAGCAGGGTTCCAAAACTGGCAATGAAAGGCCTTTAAACGTAGGAAAAAAATTGTAGTTTATTATCAGTATTCATAGCAATGGGAGAAAGTTATCAAATAGTTTGTAGGAATGTCTGCCTTGTTTTTTCTCTGCTTAGCAGGTACCAGAGGCAGTGATCAACAGTACTGCCATTTGTTTTCTGTACAGACTGGACACAGACCTGGCACACAGCTGTCACAGGCATTAACCAGGAAGAGAGCACTTGAAAGGGTTTACACTGGAAATCCAAATGACATTTCACTAGTTCTTGAACTGCCCTGAACCTTCCAGTTTTATGTAGAAACATGGGAAAGAGAAGTCCCCTTTTAAACCTGCCCACCACCCCCCCCAAAAAAAATTAGTAGATGTTTTTAAGAACTTCTAGTATTGATTTACTTTCCTGCAATGGGAGAAGGAAATTAATTAGAGATTTTGTCAACATTTTTTTCATTCTGCTGAACTTTTAAAAGTACATGGCCTAATTTTAAATTTTAGGTAACATAACCATCAAAACAGCTGGTAGCTACATATATGCTGCATTTTACCCTCTCTCACTAATAGAATGCTGAAAGACTGTAAAAAGTTCTATTCTTCAGATAGCCCAAATGCAAAATCTAACCTTGGAAATAGATAAAAAAACCCAAGAATAAAACAAAACAAAACAAAACAACAAAAACAAAAACAAACAAACAAAAAAAAAGAGGTGAAAACACAGGTGCTTTACTTTAGATCTTAAATCAGATTGAAGTACTCAACAGAGCCAGCAGTATGGCCAGGTGGGTGAGAAGGTCAATGTTATCCTGGCCAGTATCAGCAATAGTGTGGCCAGCAGGACCAGGAGAATGACTGTTCTGGGCCCCTCAATTCAGGAATGACATTGAGGTGCTGGAGTTAGTTCAGAGAATGGCAATGAAGCTGGTGAAGGGTTTGGAGGACAAGTCTCATGAGAGCAGCTGAGGGAGCTGGGGGTGTTTAGCCTGGAGAAAAGGAGGCTCATTAGGAACCTTCTCACTCTCTGTAACTGCGTGATAGGAAGTGGTTGTGACATGGGGGTCGGTCTCTTCTCTCAGGTAACAAACGACAGGACAAGACTAAATGATCTCAAGTTGGACCAGTGAAGCTTTAAACTGGATATTAGGAAAAAGATTTCACTGAAAGCATTGTCAAAGGTTGGAACAGACTGAGCTGGGAAGTCACCATCCCTGGTGGTATTTAGAGGTGTATATAACCCTGGGGACATGGTTTAGTGGTGGACTTGGCAGTGCTGAGTTAACAGCTGGACTCACTCTAAAGGTCTTTCCAAACAAAGATGATTCTATGACTCTATGATGGAATGACTTAAAGAATTAAGAAGTTGTCTTGCAAAATTATTCTACACACCTATTTTCACAGTTATTGGATCTACTAGAAAGAAAAAGTGAAACTAAACTTGATTGTAAATATGAAATAAACAGTCTGAAATTTTTGTTTTGAAATGGTAATATGAGGTCTTTGGTAAAAAAAAATATACATGAGTGTCTACATCATCTAAAAGCCTGAGTTATGCACTTTCATACTATTTCGCTCAGTTTTAGAAAGTCTTAAATTTATACCACGTAAAAGTTTCTCTCTACAGCCTGTTGAGAAGAGCTCTTTAAAAGTATGAGCACTAAGTCAGATATTCAGAAGTCCTTTATCTTTAGCTCTGCTTGGCTTAATTGGAGTAAAGTATCATTTTTTCCCCCTATAATCCCTCAAGCAACTCCATGTGGAAAACATCTCTTGTGCTTTGTGAATAAATCTTGAGGGTTCATACTGTGAAGTGAAAGCAATTGGACATTTTTTATTAAAAAAAAAAAGAGTGAAAAAACCTCTAGATAAGAAATCAGATTAACTAAATTAAGCTGGGTAATGAATAGAACTATCTTCCTTGTCTGTCTCTTGGAGAATTCAGGTTCCTTCCTTTTGTTTTAATACAAAATTCAAACTGTCACTGAAATTGTTTGATAAGAATTTCTGTGAAATATGTAGGCTTCAGTGAAACAGTTTTTAAAAATGTTGCAATGAATAAATACCAGGACTGACAATGTCTCACAGTAGCATCTCCAAATTCACTACAATCCCTGTTGAAAACACCTAAGTATCATCAGTGCAGATGTGTATCTCTGGAATCCCTGATAAACTTCTGACCACCTAGATGCTGTTTTGGTTTTATTCCTGAAAAATGAACTAGATTTTGCACTTAATAAGATATAAAATATTATTGACATGTACCTTACTTCTCATTTGTGTCAGACCACTGGCATGAGAGGGATGAAGACCTTTATAAGAGATGACGTTTTGTTTAACATCAGATGCTGGATTAAGTATGCCGAGGAAGAAATAACTTTTTAAAATGTTATTTTACAATTTATTTTTAATTTAAGATACTTAAGCAAGATCCCTATGCATTACGAAATTAAACTAATACAAGCCTTACAGATCAGCAAATCCTCTTTATGACAATACCTCCTTAAAGCTGGCTGACCATTTTTTCAAGTGCCATTACTTTTCAAGCTAGAACTTTTATTTTTATTGTAACAATGCGCTGTGCAATTAGTGTAATCTTATACTCTCCAGGTGAATTAACACAATTTAACTTAATTAAAAATAAGAGCAATCAATATAGAAGAGAATTACTCCTTGTAAATGTGCAGTTGCCAAACAACTTGCTTTTAGAGATCTGGAGTTAAAACATTATACTAATGATGAAATTATTTAGCTATCATGAGCCAGTGAAGCAATGATCATCATACAACAGGGGAAGTCTCATCTCTCTGGACCAGCCCCAAACCAGCTCTCAACAGAATGTGTTTTCTCCTCCACTTACCGCCTCTAAAGCCTTAGCTGAAGACAGGAGCATCCTTACCAGTTGCTGTTTCTGGGACAGAAGATGCAGGAAGTCACTTGAACAACTCAGCCCAAAGGCAGTTAGAAATCCCCTCCTGTGGCACAGGGCTTAGAGAGCAGAGCTCCACCTGCCAGAGATGCTGGCATTTCTGAGCACTTTTCAAGGTTGCCCCATATCAAGTGCGTTGCAGCAGTCAAGTCAGGAGGTACCAAAAGGACAGATCCTCTGGGACTGCTCATCAGGATAGGAAAGTTCCTATTATCTGGCTGCCTGGGGCAACCAAAACCCCACTTAATTACTGCCCTTCAGACAAGGTGGAGACCTGCATTTAAAAACTGTATGTGCACTGATTGAGCAGCACATAAAGCTGAAACAGAAAACTGGCTTGCTGCCTCAGAGTTTCCAAGTACATGTCCTTGAAGAGCAGAAAACTATCAGGGGAAGCTGCCATCCTGCTTGCTTTTTTCCCTAAGTTTGTCTTCTTGATACAGACAGTCAGTCACCACTGAGAGTCCATTTCAGAAAGGGGGGATGTCTGGCTCCCTAAAATGTGAGCCGCTTATATCTTTATCTCCAAGAAAAAAATCTCTGGTCCATAATGTTTTTGAACAAGGCAAAATATTTATTTTTCTCCTAAGCCATTATAATTGTATCTGTATGACTTGATCTCTTGGCAGAATACTCCAAGCCAGCACTAGGCAGCCTGTGCTTCCCTTAGGTGAAGGAACTATAATGTGAAGTCACAGCAACTTGTCAATCAATCAGGAATGCCAAGTTATTGTCAGTACAGCAACAGTATTATTTGCAAGGAATATTAGTTTTGACCTGTGTATGTACCTTATAGTCAATAGCCCAAATGTTTTTTTCAACTAAAAAGAAAATATCAGTTTTCAGAATGTGTTTTTACACAAAAAATTAAAAGCTTCTTTTAGTACTGAGGTAACACACTGACTGTGTAATCTCCTGTATTGCTGCTTCTTCACAGATGAATTGACTCACAATGAAATAGAAAAATCAGGATGATTCTAAGATCCTTCTCATGGTATTTTGCTGCCCAGACCCCTGCACCTCCATTGCAGGCTGAACAAAGTATGGAAGTGTGGATAGAGCTGGGCAAGTTGATGGGTTAGGAACGGATTCATACACAGAAAATTCTCATCTGACTATGCTCTTTTTTATTACTTTGTCTCATTAGGATTATAAACCCATATTCGGATTTGGTGCTTAGTAGTCACCTGCATGCCTCCTCAACCCCAAGACTCCTGGTTTAAAACAGTATTAGTTTCCAAAAGTCAGGGTTTGATCTGAGTTGTACGGGAGCCCAATTATCTAGCGTAGTCTGACACAAAAGCTCTTCATCCTCAAAGCTGCAGCTACGAGCCTTAGTGTCTTGCTCTGGGCACATGGGGCTGCATGTAATGATGGCAATTGGTAATGCTGGGTTTCAAAACTTGAGTGACACCACTATGAATCTGAAAAGAAAAAAAAAAGGGAAAAGGGCATCCATCAAGGTACAGCGTGGTTACACTGTCCACTTCCTCTTTGTTAATTTAGAGACTGTCTTAAATTATTAAAGTTAATCTCTCTTTTCTCTTATGAAACAATGACTTTTGTGTAATACTGCTGACTTCCAGATTAACATTTTTGACGGTTCAGAGTCAGTTTTAAGAGGAAAGGCTTTGACTGAGACAAAATATAAGAAGATACTCATCAGACAAAACTGTCTTTGCCACGGAATGTAAGTGTTCAAACATATACAAAACACATATAAATTAATTTTGGGAACAGAAATTGTGATGTACAGTTCCACCTGATATATTCAGAAAACACTGTTATTATGTATGTGATGCAGACCCCTCACAAATATGAGAGGCGATGTTTTGGAAGGGATGTTTTGATGTATTATAAAGAGGGATTCACATTTTTACAATGCTTCCAGCATCCAAGACTTGCAGAGCAGCTTTTCTTGGTCCATAAAAAACAAACATTCCCTCCACCTAAATAATTAGTGACATTTGAAAGAGAGGACGAGTTGTCAAAACTGCTTTACTCTTTGAGAAGAGCATGGGAAGACATTTATTTACCTCCCAACTCCACAGTTGGTTTTCTGTGCAATTTGAGATTGCAGTGATATTGCTCAAGTTATCCCCTACAAACTAGCATTAATTATTCCTCACTCTTCTGATTTAACATTGCTTTCCACGTGTACCACAAAAAGGACAAGCACAGCGGGATTTTACTCTGTCTCAGTTCCCCTCTGTAATACATGCATTCCCTTACTGTATGTGCCTACTCCTTGATTTAAACACTTCTTTTCTTCTCTGTTAAGAGGCACAGGAAAAAAAGTCTAAGGTGGTTAGTGATTTCAACTGAGAATGTGGGCAGGTGAAAGTACGTGCTGTGGGCCAATTCAGCCAACCACTGGGACATATGTGCAGGGTAAAGCATGCAGGGACACTATGCATAGGAATTACTTCTATGCTAGCACTTAAACAGGCTCTCAAAGGATTCTGTAGAGTACAACTATTATCAGCAGACAATGCCCCTGATAGATATGTCCAGGTTTTCCATGCTGTAATGAGCACAGGCTGTTATAAAATCCCATCCTCTTCTTTCATCATTCAAAGAGTGTCTACTGCCATCCCCTTCTGATACCAAAGAAAGTTCCAAAGAAGGGGATGGAGAGATCTGTTAAGAAAGACATATACAATAACTAGAAGTCATTCTTCTAACAAGAAATTAGTCTCTCTGGGAAGAACTTTTTCCACATAGTATCACATAGAAGAAACACTGAGCAGCTTTTCAAAATACTTCAGGCTTTATTTTGCTAAGTGGATATGATATAGCAAAATTTATACTAATTGAAAGATGTGTGCACTGAAAGGGGAGATTCTCTTTCCTTTCACCTGCTGCTTGCACTGACTACATATCTGGGATTCATCTCACCAGACATGGGCTGCCTCAAGCCAGACCTCCCAGGACAGTGTCCTAAAGATAAATCTCCAGATTTACCCAAACAGGGTGGGTCTGATGTGTGATTCATCTCCCCTGAATTACAGAATCATTAGAAAAGGCCTCCAAGGTCTTCAAGGCCAACCATCATAACAATTCAACCATGTCACTAAGTGACACTTCCATGTTGTTCATTGGACACTTCAAGGGATGGTGACTCCATCACTTCCCCAGGCAGCCCATGCCAATGCTTTACCACTCTTTCAGTGAGCGACTCCTCCTAGCAGAAACAAACACAGCAGCATACATGAACTGCAGTTTAGGAGTGTGTATTCCTTCCACTGCTGTGCTTATATGTAGGCGTCCACTATAGGCATCTTTACATGAAACGTATTCAGTAATCCTAGTTTTCCAACCTGGTAAAAAGGAGAATTCAGAATTACTGTTTTTAAATCAAAAGTTATTGTGGGCTTAGATATTTTTTAATGAAGATTGCTTTGACTGAAGTTGGGCTGTTTCATGTCTTGTTTTTCAATGCATGGTACGTAACAATGTTATAACAAAAGTTAGATCACAGCAAGCAAGCCTCAGAAATTAGTTGCAACTACAGGACATGCAAAGAATATCTAACAGTCTCACAAAAGACAGGTCATTTACTGTATTTCCTTGAGTTATTGATAACCTTTAACTCATCAATAATGAGTGTGAGAAATGATGCATTCAGAGAATGACTTCTATGCTCTGTTTATGCAACAGTGTTTGAAGATGAATGTGTTACGAAGAGGAACATCTGGGCATTCAGAGCTGAGGAAGTTTCTGTGAAGGACTTTGCAGTCACCAGGAGGGAATAATACCACCCTACACATTTATTTTAACAGAATCTCTCCTGATTGTGTCAAGTTTTGTCTGCCAGTGAGTGACAAATAAACCCCATTGAAATTATCTAAAACTCTAGAATTGGAGCAGCACAGACATGTTCCCTGGTGTGGGTGAAAATATGTTTAGCTTAGAAAGACTCTTGTGTTCTGGTTCTTCCCTTGTCCTGGTCAATATAGTCAGAACTAAAAAATAAGGGAAAAAATCATCCCTGTTAGAAGAGTTTTCTACCATAAAGGACTTGTTGGTTGAGACAAGAAAATCCTCAGCCATCCCTCCCAACCCCCTGAAACCTTTCCTGGAAGTGAGCTAATTAAAACACTTGCTTCAGCAGAGCAAAATCACTTCATTTTGATCTCTATAATTTTGACTTTCAAATCATATGTTTCCATAGAATATCAGGCTGCATTTTCCTGAGTGTCTGATTTCCAAGGAAATTATTTAAATTCCATATTTTCATTTGAATTGGAAAGAGAATAGAAATAAAATATAATTCCTTACAGGATAATTCTGTAATTTCAATTATTGCTAATCACTGACAGGACTTCTTAGGAGTCAGATCAGATAGTGTTTTAGGAGAAAGATATATTTCTAGTGAGGGGAAGGTCTAGTAACAATAACATTTTTAGAATACATTTTTTCATTGATGAGGAAATAATGATAATAAAATTATTTTTCTCTGCCTCTTTTTATGATCTTGTTTCAACAGAGCACTTGCATTCATGCTGTGGATCCTCTTGGAGCATTTTAAATTAAGACTGTGTGCAATATTTTAACTAAATAAAGTTCCTTCTATCTGAAGTGGGCTTTTTTTGTTGTTGTTCTATGTAGGATAAACACAATATCATAGAATTCTTTCTGTAGAAATATCTAAGGAAAGAAAGCAGCTAACCTAGCAAAACAAGAATAAATAGGAATGAAGCAATTTTAGAGAAATATATAGGGCTATGGAAAAAGTCCTACATGACAAGTTACCTTTAGAAATTAAAATCTGAGCACTATATGAATCTTTCCACAGTAGTATCAACAGCCTATGTGAAAAGGGATATTTTGTGTCTAGCACTGTGATTTTAATAGAAATACGGGTGATTTTAATACTATGAATTGTGTCATTATGCACAGATCATTAAGTACTTGAGGAGCATGTGCGATCTGAGGCTCGGGACACTTAAATCTCAGCAGAGAGGAGGAATCTATAACCATCTACTTCTCACAGCTGGCGTGCAACAGATGAAATCTTTCAGCTGTGTGTGCTTCATGTCAGGCAGTCTTAGAACTGGAGAAATGGGTGGTTTGATTTCATAAGGAGTTCAATACTTCTGCTTGGACCTAGGTACTATGCCTATGACCCATCACAGAAAATCTTGAGAAATAGCTGCACCCCCAGGCACTGTTATTCATGAGGGGGAAACTGTCATTTTTCAGTTTTTATAAATGTAACATTAAGTTCTTTTCACAATTTTTTAGTGTTTTGTAGTAAAGGAACATTGAGAAAACATTTCACAGTTCTGAAATTGTAGGAATGAAGGACTAAAAAAATTAGAAAAGACAAAAAATGCAGAACATTTTTAATTTCTCCACCTCCTTAAAAAGTGAAAATCTCTTTTGTCTGAATTTTGAGAACCAGTGCCATCTTTGCTTATTTCTTCCAAACGATCTCACATGAAATTAAAAATAAATGGAAAGCTAGGAAAAAACAGAGCCCTAAAATCCCAATGACTGTAAATCACTAAAGGATTAAAATGACTTTCCCCTATTGTGGCTTGCAGCCTAGAAACAGGATATACAGTAAGTGCTGCCACTGTTAGCTAATGGAGATTCTGCTTTAGCTCAAGCGGTAGCGCTGTTGCTTTGGGATAGGAAGGTTGTGATGTCTTGCCTAAAGGGATATAAGTGTTGCAATTCAGGTCCCAAATGAGAAAAATTCTTCACATTGGTGCCCAATTAGTGATCTGATTCCTGGTGTTAAGTCTAATGCAATTTAGCACGCACCTGCTGAATAGCCTGCATGCCAAATACCGACCCCACTGCTCTGGCTCTTTGTCTTTGTTCACAGAGTTGAATGTTTTGTTGCAAGGTAGGGAGCAAAGCGTAGGAGCAAGAGGTTTTTGAGAACATTTGTGAGAACAAAATCTGGAGATCTGCTGCAGCAATGTTTCAGAGCTGCTCATGTTTGCTCTGCAGCAAACGGATGTGGATATTTACTGAGAGCATATAAAATTTATATTAGCAACCAGGCAATATCTTACTGTCCCAAGTGGTGATAATCTGACCTATTGACCTAAAAGACACCAAAAGAGTCAGTTCCTGCCCTGACTTTACGGTCTGAAATATAGAGAAGAGAGAGCCTTGCAGACACCCCTAGCCTATCCTATTTTATTCTAATGATTTTGTATTTCTTGTGGTCACTGTAGAAGAATGCAAAGTTTGGAACTAATTTAAATGAGAACTGAACAGAGGCTTTTTACCAAAATATAAGCTTGTAGTGAGTTGAAATGGTTTTCTGAGGGTAGCCACAATTAATTTATTTAGATTAAAATAGTTAAAAAGATGCCTGTCTAAGGATCTGAACTCCCTCACATACCGTTAATAATAAAATAAAATCCCAGAAGAATGAAGTAATCATACAACAGGAACTCAGCCAAACAGCATACTACAGAGACTCTATTCCAACCTCTTATCATTGTGGGAAATATACCTTCAGCCCTGTTAAAGAATGTTATTAAACAGGTGTCATTTGGAGACAACTGTGTGGAGTTACTTCGTGCCAAAAAGGGGGCTGAAGTATTAGTGTCTCAGGAGCCCTCTAAAAATACCCAATTACCCCTCCATGGTGGAATAAGTGAGAATTCAATTTGGGCATCAAGTGCTGACCAGAGGTAGCAACCCAGGAACACAGAGAAAAAAAAATCATATTCAAGATAGTTTCCAATTCTAAAGGTTTCGCAATTTTTAACACATTAAGTTATGGAGGTCTGTGGAGGATGTGCAATTCCAGAGTGCTGGTATAATATTTTTAATGAGATGTTCTACCCAGAAATCTAACTGCTACAGTTTTGTCTCTGAAGCTGCCTTAACTTTAGGCTTCATGCAACTTTAGTGGAGCAAAGTATAAACCAGACAGCAGCAAAAGCTCTCAGAGCATCCAAAGCTTGGATAATAATCTCCTGAGTATCAGTCTAAAGAAATGCTTGATATCTCCTAGCCAGACACAGCTGACAAGGACTGGCAAATTTTCTATCCGCAATGATTTTAAAAAATTGCTGGGGGATTCAACCAACCACTTAAATTTGGATTCTAAATGGAAGCAAAGGCACACCAAGTTCTTGTAAAGATTCTAATTGCTCCTTGCCCATTCTAGAGTGCACCATCATTATTTGCATCTTATCGGATTTGGCAAAGCCTTGGTGGTAGTTCCTTTTTTCCCAAGGCACCATTCTAGATGTTTGCTCAAGTAATCCAAATTAAGAAGAAAAGAAGTCAAATAGCATATGTTTCTAAACAAAATCATGGAGTACAGCAAAATATCCAAGTGGCTTATGAGATAGGCAGCAACTTAAAATTAGTAGCATGCACATTTCTATGATCTCTTAGCAATAATTGCTTTATGAGAACAAATCTGGGATAAAATTGGAGCATGCACTACATTAATTAAAGCATGTCCTTGCTGTTTTAGGAAGTGCAGATGAGAGCTTAGGCTTCTTTGAATTCTAATATATGGTCCAGCAGAAGGAATTTCAGATTGGAAATGGAAGTCTGGAAGGTACTACCTCTGGTCCAGAACCCTGAATGTCTCAGATGGCAGTTTCCTCCTTGTCTTCAGTAGTTCCAGATATCTGCTTTAGGGCTGAAGTTTCAGACTCCACTCAGAAGACAAAAGCATTCCAGCTAGTTGCCTAAAATGGAGCAAAACTCTCAGAGCTCCCAATAGCTTTTGCCATTCAAAAAAAGTTACACTGTTTGGGTCAACAGCAATGCAAAGTGGAAAAGTTTAATACTTTTATTAGCAACTATTTTAGCAAGTAACTAAGGGACTTGTGAAATTGTAAAACAATGTAAGTCTTCATTGCCTTCCTGGAAGACATATTTATTCAATGGAATTTGGATGTGCTGCATAAAATACAGCAGGCTGAGACATGAAAGAATTCAAAGTAGATTATTTTAGTTATTTAAATGATTTATTGTGATCTTTAAACCCATGAAGAATGAGGACATATTATCTAACAATCTAATGTCTATGACTTAATTCATAAAATCTTTGATTTTACCCAGCATTGTCACATGGCCAGATGTAACTTACACCTGTGTATTCTTTTACTGGACATCAGCCTGTAACTCAAAACTGGTGAAAACACTGAGTCTTCATGCCACAGCTGAGAACTCATCTTATTCTGTGCTTTCATAAGTAAAGCAAATAATATCTGCAGTCCACCCTCTGCAATACAACCAGGACAAATGGCTTTACTATTGCTTTTACATGCCCGCTGATTTCCCTACAGCAAAAGGCCATGATAATTAGCTGTGCAAAATTCAGCCCACTAGCTCTGAGAAAGAGCAACTTTTCCTTTTAATTTCTGGCCACCTTTTGATGAGCCACCCAGTACTGACTCAGCGGTGCTGGACCTTCACTGGGGGCCCAGAACTCTGCAGCTGCTCTAGCTCTGCACTTGCCTGGAGCGATGTGCCAGCTGTCTCTGACTGTATTACACCACAGTAATGTGAACAACTGGAAGCAATAATGTGTCTCCCCATTTGCCTAACAATACCAACATGAACAATAATTCAGAAGACTGAAGATTTGTGCTGTAATTTAATAAACCCCATGCAAATTTCTACAATTGAGTATCACATCTGTGCAATGGATCCTAGAAGTGTAATATTCTTTTATAAGGGACCATTAACCAATCTTAAGTTTATAGGTTTCCTTAAATCTTTTTCATCAGCTGTTAAACTACAGTAAAGAGAAAATTGCCTCTTATGAGACAAGGGATAGTAAAATACAAAGACTGTGATTAAACGTCAATCAATTAAGGATTATAATATAATAAAAATGCTGACTGATGATTAAAATGAGAACTTTCTGGCAGAATTTTATAAGCAATATTAAAAATTGTTTTTAAAAGTCAATAGAATAAACTCCATTACATCTTATTATGTATCAGGGACATTGTCTATTTAGAAGAGAGGAGAAAAAAAAGAATTGTTATTCTGACAAAAATACCAAAGAAGCAATTGGTTGTCAATCTTTACATTAAATAGGACACATTTCTTTCTGTCATTTATTTTATTATACCCCTGACTCCTCCATTTTAAATCCATAACTGAAGTAAATAGTTATGTATTTTTGTTTCAGCTGGCATTTGGCAAGTCCTTGCAACTACACTACCTTTCATGAAAGCAGGTAACAAATCATGCAGTAAACATTATGAAAAAGCAACATGCAAAATATTATTTTGTGTAACAGACCTAAGAGAATAGTTCACCTGGGGTCAGGGGAGTAGAAAATGTAATGTTTGCATGTGTCTCTTTACTCTAGACAGTTTAATACTCTTTCAAGGAAAAATCCTATGAAATTTAGGATTAAACTGAATGAATTCTACAGAGATTCTTACATAGAAAGAACACTAATAGCAAATAATAATCTTTTATAGCCCATATGAAACATCCAGCAAAATGCTGTAGCAGGAATATCGTTTTCTCTTAAATTCTATAGTCTGTTTCAAGAAAGCAATAGAAATATTTTCATTTCCATAAGGAAAACTCCTTCCCTCCTGCTCTCGCACTGCTGAGTGGCTGTAGACAAACCCATATTAGCATTAGTGTCTCAAGTCACAGCTCATTTTTGCTATTTGATGTTGTCTTTAACAGGCCACATCATGTTCAAGCAGAACATTCTCCTCCTTTTGAATGTCTCATCATAACTTTTAATTTAGGTTTGGCAAGGAAACATTATTTGCCAAAACTCCATCATCACTGTTAATAGCACTGACAATTTGCAGATTACCAGGACATATCAGAAGTGTCTTTTTAAGCCATAGTCACTACAGTAAGGAAGAGCAGAAATTTGGTCAGATATCTAGGTAATCAAAATGATTTTCAGTAATTCTCCAGTTGATCACAACAGGGCAGTATTAAAATCATTCATCTTTGAACATATTTTGCGGGAGTTATATCTAAGCTTATCACTTCATCTCCTTAACTTAGATTCCTTTCATGGACAAAGCATAGGGAAGGATTTCTAGAATAATGAGCATTTCCCTTAAAGACCATCACAGTGGGTCAACCTTCTGAATTGACACTCTGCAGCCACCCACTCTCTAGAGCCAGTACCAAAGACAGGAAGAGAAGAACCTCTGGCTGATGGTGGAGGATGGGACAAAGCAGACTTTCCTTTCTAAAGCAGAAAGTCTTTGGTCATTTAAACTATCTGGTCAATCCCTGCTCTAACTGGACACTGGTTATGAGCTGAACATGCCCTGAAGGTTCTCAGAATCTCTTACATGCAGAACATAATCACAGGGATTTAGGATTATGCTCATGGTTATGTGACATCATGAATGTGCTCATGTTACAACATAATGTCATGTGGACCTTAGTTTAGTTTGTAATAGAAATCACTACACAAATAAGCATCAGGTCAACCATTGCAAACTATATCTTTCAGCTCTGGAAACCTTTTATTCTATAAAATCATGTCTGTTACACATTAATTCTTTAGCATTAACACCATTTATTTGAATAGGAGTCCTGCTCTTAGGGGTAATGAAGAAACAGGTCCCTGTATGTTTAAGTTTAAAAAACAACTGCATTTGACTGAGAAGTCATAGACATCTGTTTTAGAAAGGCATTCTAACATTAAAAATGTAATAACATCTATGTGAGATTTTATTATTCCTTGCCCCAAACCTTTTGTAGTGGCAGAGTAAAAGCAACTCTGACCCTAACCTGAACAAAATTCTCTCTAGCTGACCTTTTCTCTTATGTGTCTTTCTCAGTTTTGGCATCTCGTGACAGTAATAACATGAAAATTGTCTTCATCTCCTGCCACTTCTTGAAAAGCATCCCAGAACATCTCCCAAGGGATGTAAGTTCACTGATGAATAATAGTAGTAGTGATGATCTAATAAAGAAAATCCTCTTAAGTCACAAGTGTATGTTGGCTCACTCCTAAGGAGTGAAAATTAGTTGAATGACTGTCTTAAAATAGTGAAAGATCTATACCGAGATTTCTTTCTTATCCAAAACTAGACTTTAATGTAAATTTTGATTATGTAAGAGTGAACAAAATAGTGTATTAAAATGCATCTATTTAAAAATATGAGCTTGTTCTTTATAGCCTTAAGCAGACAATCCTTACCAATAGAATGCTGAAATTTGACAGGCCTATTTTGTGTCTCCAAAGTCAACCTCAGACCATGTGTCAGTTGTGTAATAATTTTTGACAGATGGGAGGGGTTCAAAAACCCTCTTCAAAGAAAAAAAATCATTCTTTTTCAGTAAAAGTAATCACACAAAATAAAATAATTAGGATCATAGTTAAAAATAATCAGAAATATTTTTTGCGAAAATATTTCATTTAATAGTCTAATAATATTTGGGACAGCCTTTCTGAAATAGGATTAATTACTAAATTATCTTTACCATGTATCTTTTGTTGTAAACAGGATGGTGAGTTTTTCCCCTCCCCCATCTTAATGAAAGAATTCTTTACAATTTTATTCATTTTATTATTCATGTGCTGGACTGAGTTAAACTTAGGATAGAGATAATCTGAAATCAGAAAAAAATTCTTAGATTAAGAACTGAAACATTCTCTCCTTCTTTGCCATGGGGTCATTTTTGGCTGATACAAGACATATTATCCAGCTAACACAGTATTTTCTCACTAAAGATTGATAATTGAAAATGCTGCACCAGTCGTTATCCATCAGGTATGACTATGGATGACCACGACCTTATCTCTGATCTGTTCTTATCCCTAATAAATTTGTATCTCTGCCAGCTGCAGAGTCTTGTTTTGCCACTCAGAGAGAATCAAAGAACCTGGATGATTTCCTGATTATTTTAGATTATTTAACCCCTTCCAACCTACTCATGCTGAAGACTGTAGTTGAAAAAGACAACTCAGAAGCCAAGATCAAATGAGATATTTTAGGATCTGTTCTTTAAAGAGCTGTGCAATTTTACTGAGAGCCAAGCAATATTGTTTTGATTTGGAATGGAGGCTGCAGAGCTGGTTCAGGAAACCACCTTTAAAGAAGCAGTGTCATACTATAAAAGTGTCTTTTCCTGAGACTTTTCTTCTTTAGAGTTCCTTCTTCAGGCATACAAGCCAATACTCCTAGGATGCATGAAACTAACATTTCAAATAGTCGTAAGTATTTGGCCAGTTAGTGGTTAGTAAGAGTACAGTTTTAAGACACAGAAAAATCTTTTTTTCTCTTGATTGCCTCAGTTTGCCATTCCTTATGCATTATTCTTTGTAGTCATTTGTCAAATATGTTAAATATAGTTGTTCATCCCAAGAAGGAAACAGACATTTTGAAGAAGAATGTACTAAGTAGGCGTTAATGAACAAGGTTAAGGACTTCAGGTTTTTTATTTATCCCATGGTGACATAGACATAAAAGCATGATTGAATTTGTTGCCTCACTTCCAATAACTTGACACTATGCTTTACCAGAGATTTGATTGTCATTTACATTACGTTGGCTCTGCAAAGGGATCTAGGCAGAAGTGAGAAGCACACTCCACGTTGCTAAGTGTCTGCTTTGGGATGTCATATGGGGCAGAAAAAGATAAAAAAACCAAGATAGGTCTAAAAGTCTGGAGAAAGAAGTGGAATGTAAACAGGAGTGAAATGATTTCTCAGTTTTCTGCCAGTGTGGATGTTTGGGTGTTTTCAGAAACCTCTTGCTCCCAGACACTTACTCAATGGACCAGTATCCTGCATTGTACCGTGGATCTGAATGGCATTCCATTATAATTGAGGAAGGAATTTTTCCTATTGAACTGAACTAGCTTTGGAAATCTGTTATGTTCCTAGGGCAATGAAACTCGTGTGCACTTACTCTGTGCCTGCACCTGTCCTAGCTCTAGCTTTGATAATTTTGTGCCAATTTTTAATCACTTTGGCAGCAGTAGTGAGGTCTCAGATTTCTTTAGGGTTGCGCAGCCGAGTAGAGAGGAGACAACATGAAGCAAAGGGCTGTCACACAGAAGTATACTTTCAACATATGGGTTGATAAACTCCACTGGTTTGTCACATTTCTTATGACTTCAGGAATGTTGAATCCAAACAGTGGTAATAACTTTTTCACAGATTAATAATAGATCCCTTAAAATATTAACCATTAACTGTTAGCAGGCTGTGAAAGATTGAAAGTGCTATTTCCAGAAGAAGGTGAAGTGCATTTTGGAAAAAGGATACACAATGTTGAATGTGTCTTACAAAATTAGAATCAAAATTAAAATGTTCACATGTAGTTATGGATGTGCTCAGAGATTTCAATTCAGCTGCACAAACACTGGCACAACATTACTATTTCAGATATACCTGAGTACCTGAAACAACTGCATGAAGTTGACAGATGTTGAAAAGAACTTAGAGGAGAAAAACATAGTCTGGGAAGTCATCTGGTGGCCAAGAGGCACACAAGAGTCTCTGTAAAGCATAACTCACACACATTTTTGCAACTTAATAGTGTTATTGTGCTGATCTACTGACTTTTTTTGGATGAGCCAAAGAGCTTCTTTAACTCCATTGATTGAATTGACTAAATTGTCATTGAGATCAGTGGGAAGTTAGACACCTAGACAGTCAGATACACAGATGCCTACATTAGGGACCTTAGGTGACTTAATTTGTGAGCTGAATCTTGCCCTTCAAGAATCTCTATTTCCTAAGTCTTTAAACAAAGGCCAATGAAGTGATCAGCAATGAAGCAAAGACTGTCTTCCCAAATGGCAGAGTTAATCCATGCTGGGTGTTTAAAATGCTTGAAACAAGAGGAGTGGGCATGAACTTTGAATTAATGAAATTGTAACCTGATGCTTAAAATCTACCTGTTGCAGATGATGTTCAGTCCATTTAGTTTGTTGTGGTCACTCCTTGTGGAGCAACCCTGCTGTATCCACAGTGGAGGTGCTCTACATGTACAAAATAAAATGGGGACATCTGGTCTTCCGGACTTCTTTCCCCTCAGCCATTCTCTCTTCTGTCCCACCCTCCCAGGCTCCCTCTACTGTGTTTCACTGTATAACTGTGTGACACAATAGGTGTAAAGTGGTAATAAGGAAGACAGAAAAAGGCTTTCCTTAATGAAAATGTGAGAGATGGATTTTGAATTTATCAATTCATGATTGATATCGAACAAGAGTAGTCAGCTAATCAAACTGAATCACTGGATGATCACTAATCCCACACACATAATAATTAATACACAATGTCAACTGTCTCACAAAGTCAGCTCTTCAGTTCTTTTCTAGATTTCTGCATAGAAAAATATGTTTTCTAGTGCAATATAGTTACAGTCAGTATTTGTATTTTAGCTGTTGTTGCATATTCTTATTTCTATCTTGGGTTGCCATAACCACGAAATCACAGAATTGTAGAATGGCTTGGGCCATTCTTGGGACCTTAAAGATCATCTAGTTGCAACCTCATTGCATGGACAGGGACACCTTCTACTAGACCAGAACTCCATCTGGAATGAAAATACTTTCATAGATGCTCATGTGATCTTTGATTTCATATAAATGTATGTTTTGAAAATACAGAATAAATTTTGTCACTGTTAAATAAAAAAGAATGTCCAATAAACAGAGGTTTGGGGTTTTTTTTCCTCTGTGAAAGAAATAAGCTCCAGGGAAGACAATTTTCTTTACACATGGAAGTACATATGAAGAAGTCTAACACCTAAAGCATTGGAGATTTTTGATAGATTACAGAAAAAAAAGTTTTCCCTGGTCCCTACTTTGTTAAAATTATTTATGACACTGTTGTGCATCTTTTCACTTTATTGTAATAGGAAGTAGTAGTTTTCCACTATTTCTCCTGCTTTTCCAGCTTGAAGATATAGGCAAAACCCACTAATTCTCTTTTTGGTTAAATCAAGCTATAATGGAATACTTCCTTGGTGACTCAAACGAGTCTTGAAGGAAAAGACAGTAAAGGAAATTTCAGGTATGCGTCCTTTAATTTCTTGTTTCCTGATACCTTGCAGTAGATCCAAAGTGACTACAGCACTGTCCACAGGATAGGACCCTTAAATAACACATCATAATAATTTAAAACTGAAAGTTTTGTGCAGGGAGGGGACAGAAACATATGAAGGATCAATACAAAAAAAGATGCAACACTCAGATCACTTTTCTGATTTTTTGAAAAGTAATTCTAAAGGTCTTCACGGCCTTGATTGGAATGGTAGATTGCATTGTTGTAAAACACACATGGATGGATGGCTGAAACTGTGGTCTGCATACACTAGGTGAAATGTATCTATTGACTTACAAGCTGGCTGCATGTGTCAAAATGCAATCCGGTATTTTTGTAATAATAGCTAGCAGTCATAGTTGTAAATTATTTATGGAGACTATTCAGTGCAAACAGGTTAGTGCACACATCCTCTTCAGCTTGACTGCCCTGGTTTTAGATCACTCAGACATTCAACTCCTTAGAGATCTGCTCTTATCATTGCAAACCCTAAAAAGGTACCAAAACTGCAGTCATTTCAGCAACTCAAAGCAGCTCAGCCATTTGCTAAAGTTCTACCTCAAGGTTCAGTGAATAAACACCATTTCTGCCCACCTCTTGCACACCCACCCTGGCCCTGGCAATGTAAGTTAATACCAGACATGAAGAGAAATCGATCTCTAGAGCTGACGCTCCGGTGTGCTTCACTATCTTTGTGCAGAAACATGGAAGAATGTACATAGCAAAGGCCACCGATGAGATTAACACAAAGTGACATTTCACTAATGCTGTGTTTCAGAAGACACTGAAACAGCCACCCAAACAGTATTTATGGTTAGATTTAAATGAGGACAGCACCCTATTGCAATGCATTACACTGATTTTCCTGTGCAATGGGGTATTCAACCGCATTAGAATTTTGTCCTCACCAGTCCATTTCAAGCAGCTGTGCCTACTCTACACAATCAAAAGACTAGAGGTTACAGAATTTTATATTTAAACAACTCAGTGCCAGACAGAACTAATCTGTCACAAATGGAAAAATCCTAAGACTTGACTGCTCTGACAGATACAGTATGTCAAAATATTTACTCTGTAGTAGTCACTTTCTAGGAAGAGTTTAGCTAGAAAAGCTTTTAGTGACTGGTTTTACCACAAAATATTTCTGATATTTCTGAACTTGAGACACTTAAGCTCTGCTTGACCATTAATTTGTAAATGGAGTAATGTACTATAATAATTGATAATACATTAATAGAACTGACCTGTACAAGTTATGGACAAATTCTCTTGCAGACAGTTTTGTTAATTCCATCTCCTGTCTCATTCTCAGGAGCTTGGATTTTGGCCTTTACCATCCACGACATTAGGCAACTGTCTAGGTGGCAGAAAGAGAAAAAGAGGACAGAAAACCTGTACAGAGACAACAGACATAATTTCTCTGCAATGCTTTTGCCTCTTTGACTGGCTGTTGTGCTGCTTACACCACCACCAATTGCTCCAGCATGGGTCCCCTTGGGCCAAGAAGAAAGATCCTGTCCACATATAAGCAGCTGCTTGCAGACTAGCCAAAAGTAACTCCAAGGCATATTCTCAATGAGAAACTTGCCCGGGGCTGAGGAGATTAAGCAACTGAAATCAGCTCTTCCTACTCACTCACATCTCAGAGCTCTTCGTGTCACACAGATAGAGTCTCTAGGGGAAAGCACCGGACTGATAATGCTCATCCTCCCCAGGGATTTTGTCACCAAACCTCACATAATTTCCAATGTAGATAGGGCAAAAAAGTGCTTTGTCAAAGGCATGGCGTGCAGCCATGAAGGATGGAAGTGTGTCCAATTAAATATACACAGTGTGGCATGATGACAAAGGCTAAACACACTGTGGCAAGTAGCTCTGTCTGCAAGAAGGAGAGTTATCACCACACAGTGCAGGGTGTGTGTGATGTGCAGCAGTGCCAGTTAAATGTGATACTGAGTTACTGCCTCCCGTGGCATGATAATTGTCCTGGGTTTCAAATGGACCCCATAGCAGGAGGTCAAAGCCTATGCATGCCAGAAACTACCATTGCATTCACTCTTTCTTTTTTGTCCTTGTTTTTTTTTTTTTTTCCTCATGGTAGATTGCTGAGAATATCAGATAGAAATTCTGGCTGGAAATGCACACTTTCCTCTGTCTTACAGATTTAATATCGATGAGACAAGGCAAAAGACCTAAAAGCAAAATCAGAAGAAAAAACCCCACAGAAATAGATATAGTAAAAAATTTATGTATTTTAAATTTATAATTACTGATATAGAATTATAAAATTGTCCAGTTAATGACAGCTGAAAAGTAAACCTAATGCCCTGAATAAATTTTGCAGAAGTCTGGGAAGGATTCCACAAATCAGAAACAATTTCTGGGGCAGGTTCCAGGCATAATTACAGAATCACAGAATAAATAAGGTTAGGAGGGACCACAAAGGTTCATCTGGTCCCACCTCACTGCTCAAGCAGGGTCATCCCAAAGCACACTGCACAGGACTCGGACCAGACAGGTCTTGAATATCTCCAGTGAGGGACACTCCACAACTTCTCTAAGCAATCTGTTCCAGTGCTTGATCATCCTCTCAGTGAAGGAGCTCTTTCTCACATCAAAACTGGAACAAGTGACAAATATCAGAAATAAAAAATGAAAGTGTTTTTCCTCATTCCTACAGTGTTCTGGCTTTCACTACCAAACCAAACATACTGAATCTGTGTTTCAAGTTAAGCATACAATTCCCACTGCCTGAGTGCCTGTCTATAGCTCTGTGTCAGACCAAAACATCTCAGCATGGGGAAAAAGCTCAATACAGGAGGGTGTGAATTCACATTATACCACACAAAATCCTTATTGCGAGTATTTCCACCCCATGGGTCTCAGTGCTAAATTATCTGCAATCCTTCTTTAGAAAATGGAGAGACACCAGCATCTTCTGAGGGACATTTATTGCACCTGAGAAAGTAGAAGAAATTAATTTCCTTCTGCAGGCATCAGAGGCCAGTTCAGTCCACATATTATCTGGAATTGCTTTTGGAGCTGCCCACATTTCTCTGTCCCTACAGTAGGATATTTCAGTGACTAACATAAACTGGAATTGTTAAAGGCTGAAGTTAGATAAGAACATTTCATCTCAGTGATTAAATGTGCATGCATGGAAATTATTTCAACAGAGATGGGCCATTTTGTTCCTGTTCCAGTTTGGAATTTATCTTATCTCATGTATTTTTATTTTAAAGAGAATTCCTTTTCAACTGCAAAATTTAAGGCACTTAAGCTGTTTTGAAGATTAGCTTCAGCTTTCATAAGAGATTCCCTAAATCTCATTTTGTAGCTTCTTTAGACTACTGTACCTTTTAAATTTTTTTTTATTTTTACAGTACATGACACTGAAATGGAGAATAACTTTTTAACTGAATTTCAGTGGTTTCAAATACCATTTTCTGCAAAAATAATGGCCTGCTCTTACTCATATCTAACTAAATAGCAACAAATACAGACATTTAAATAATTTCCTTACACTAAATGTTTTGTCTGGCTTTATGAACTCTATTGGACATTTATGAGGAAGACACTTGGCGATGTTTAAAAAAAGAAAGAGTTCTTCATATGGGATTTTGAACATTAGATAGCTGAAAAGCTCAAGTAGTACTGAGAAGGTTTATTAGTGCTCTCAGAGTGAAGGTATAATATATGCTCACCTAATTGTGATATCCAAAGACAGGCTTAAGAAAAAGAAAAAAATTCTAAAACTGACAAAAGTATGGAAAATATAGAAAATTTAAGACAAATCAAATGTTATATCCATAGGCTACTTTCAGTCTAAGAAACTCAGCCCCTCATATTCAATAGTATTTTCTGGATATAAAATTGTGGCTATAAATATATACATGTGCATCAGTACTCATGTATGAAGGTCTAGGCTCATATATGATAATTAAATCTTTTGGTTGCTTTCCTCTTTAGAACAAGGAATTTATATTACATTGAAGCAAGACCTTACAGCAATGCTAATGCAGAAAGCTAAAGAGGTTAATATCCTCAGTAGACAGTATCATTTCATCAATAAGAGAACTATTCAATGACCCTGTATTGGAGTGAACTCAGCATAATCAATTAGCTTTGTCAAGTAAACAGATCTGTCCCTTTGGCTGCTGTGTAACTTGATATTTCTTCCTGTTCTTAGTGACTCTGTGAATGGGGAAATAAAATACCCTGAAATTATACCAGCCCTGGCTGAGGGAAGAGAGCTATTTTAAAAACTGTTTCACTGAAAGTGTCTGTCATTCTTAATCAGAGGTTTTTGTCTTCCAGCAAAGAAGGGCGGTAGGACAGGCCTCAGCCCAGCAACACAGAATGCTTAAACAAAAACAGTATTTTTCATGTTTAGATGAATTAGATGCAAATCAGTTGGCAGGCAAAATAAAATAAATAATGTGCCCTGCACCACTTGACATAGCCGACTTGAGTAATTATCTTTACAATTTACCATCCTTGGCTTGCTTTACCATTTTTCTTTCTCTTGTTCATGTTTTGTTTTTTAAAGAAATAATAATGTAATTACTATAACACTAATTTGAAAGCAATGATTTCCATACACTTAGCAGGCTCTGAGACACAATCTATGATAGGTCATGAAACAATGGTCTCAGACTGGACTCGTGTAGTTTGCATTATGAAAAAAAAGGATGGGTAGGAGAGATCATTACTCTGCATAATTAGCAGGCTTAATTAAAAAATGGCCTGAGATATCAGCTGTAGCATCAGCTCAACAAACCCCCTAGGGCTTGTTCATAGATTCTGCTGCACTCTGATTATACGAGTACGAAGCTAGAAATAGCCACTTGGAATCACTCTCTCAGATGGGCATTTGCTAAGTGCTCATACACTGTTATTAAATGGGTTTGTTTGGCACAATTTTGTAAAATGATACGGGCTTTTAGACCTTTAGCAATTTGAAAGAAAGCATGGCCAGCAAGGTGGAGTAATTCACTCTGTGGCCTTTCAGTGTTTCTCCTTTCTATCAAATGAAGGCCTTTGGAAATATATTTGTCCAAATTTCTCAATTTCTATAAACTCTAATCCATTTGGGTTTGTCAAACAAGCTCAACTATGAAAGCTTTAAGAAATCAAATCACCTCGGGTTTGAATATCTACAATTCAAATAAAGGTGGACTTCAATTTGAATTTCTTTGTACACTTTAGATTTGTGATAGTCACATAAAACCATATTTAAAGTTTAACACCTCTCTTCTGGTTTTATTTTTGGCTATGATGAATGGCACATCATGCTTCATTCAGAGGTAAAGTAAAACCTTTCTAGCCCACCCCCAACCATGTAAACAGGCCATTTATGTGAGACAGGAAGCAGGATTTTGTAGACTAAAGTGGTGGATAAATAGGAGTTAGGAATATAAGCAGACATGCTAGGGATGCAAGATTTTCCCGTATCAGTGAACTAGACATTGGTTTGATCTGGTCAGCATATAATTGTCCAAAGTGGAATGTCACTAGAGCACTAGATCTGTGACCTGAACCAGGGGAAGGTGTCCTAGCATACATTAGGGGGTTTGGAACTAGATGTTCTTTGAGGTCCATTCCAGCTCAAGCAGTTTTATGACAACTTTATGATCCTGTAATGATGATGATGATTAAAAGACAAGTCCCTTTCAATAGGTGCACACTGGCTGTTAAAAAGCAAATTTGGGATCATATCAGAAAGGCAGACAACTAATGTACCTTTTCAAAGGACTTTTGTAGGCTGATCGTGGGGGACAATTTTATGATTATTTCTGTTATTTTTACCTCTTTTATAAAGCTTGCTACTGTAAGAAGGAAACCAGAGATACTGTTTATTAAACAGTGAAGATAACTTTGAATTCTTTCCTGCAAAATGTCTAGGGCTATGAACAGGCAAGAAATAGGTTCAAATCCCTCAGGCCTGGGGATTTGACACCCTGCTGGAAATGGGAGAAACTCCATCACCCTGGGGCAAGTTGGGCACATCACTTCTCTGTGGGGCTGCCTGTCAGCCCTGGAGGTGGGGAGCTCTCATCACCACTGCTCTCATGCATCAGGAGCCTCTCCTCTCTAGAGACCCATCTAAGTACAAATCCTATTAAGATATTTAGATAATATGGTAAGATGCTTTTTTTCATACTGAGCCCTTCGAGGTGATTAGACAGGGAAATCCTTGCTATCTATTCAAGAAGGTTTCTGGCATGTTTAACATCTTGGGAACATATTTTTGTGTTTCTTTAGGTTAAAGATATCCTCCTAGGAACTTATCAGAAGAAGGAGGAACTAAGGAGTATACGTGTCTGTGGGGAACAGACAAAAGTTTCTATTCCATGGGAGAATACTGAACCAACAAAGTCCTGAAAGGGAAAGAAATATTTCATGTGATCTAGTCCTTGCTGTTGATCAGCAGAGATTCCCTGTTCCTAACTGAAAGGCATAAAGGAAAAGTAAAAACACCAAGAAAAATGACTGAGGAATAAATCAATATGAGGTGAAAGGTCAACTAGCAGCCTGCTGGTAGTCTGCCAAAGAGTATTTAATACATCTATTTGATATTATTCACATTTTTAAAAAATTATGTCAGACAGAGAGAGAAATACCATGATGTAGCATTTTTGTCTTGGTGAGAGAAAAGGCTTTGCTGAGAAACAAATCCTCACTGATCTAAAAGCAGAGTTTATCCCTAGAGCTTTGACACCCCTTGAGGGTTAGCCATTATTGCAAATGCAATGACAATCTTTCAATACAGACAAATTAGCTTTTTTCTAGAGAGTTAATTCAGTTCTTCAAGTTACATTAATTTATCACAGTTTAATTACCACTAAAATTATACTAATTCGAATTAGAGGTGGCAGTCATGTAACGCATGTTATTAGATACCTCGTGTGAATTCTTGAAAAATAAGGTTTGTTCTGTTAGAACAGGATGTAGTAATTTCCAACTGCAAGGATGCACTCATTTGATAAAGATTTTTAATAGCTCCTAGCTAAAGTTGTTTCTATACTTTTCTCTATTCACCCCACTATTCAGACTTTTTCATAAGCAGTGGTTTAGCCTTTTCTTGGGGATGGAGAGTGTTTCTCTGCATTTTTAAACTTGTGTTTAAAACTATTAAGCTTTATTTAATTAAAATACTGCTCTAATTACAAGGCAAAGAAATTAGAAGGAGAATTAATAAAACTAAAAACACTTCAAGGATATTTCCATAATTCAGATATATCTATATTTCCCAAATGGTACAGGATCAGTATTCCAAATGTAAAAGGCTTGACTTAAAAAAAAAAAAAATAGCAGATGAGAAAAGCATGGGAACCAGCCCTAAAATGCCAGGAGAGTAAACAGCAAACACACATGTAAGCTCAGTTTAGAAGGATAACAAATGCGTAGGAGAGGAATAGACCTCCTGGGTCAGCACAGATACTTGTGTTATGAGCCTTTTGATGAGTGGATCAAATTTCTGTTTTATAGCTACTGAGGCTTTCCCCACCATATTTGTTATGAAGAGCTGTTCCAGTGTCTTGTTTTAAAGTGTGAACTTAGTCTAATTTCCAACTGAGTTTGGTCTGAGCAATTCTCAGTGCGCACTTTGTTTAGAAAACACTGTCCTTTGCGTCAAACAGGTCTCCCTTACCCTCCCTCCTGATATACCCAGAACAATATTTTCCCCTTTCATCCTCCTAGTCTTTGTCCATATTTCCTTTCTTTATTCTCCTGATTGCACGAACAGACTTACTTGGATTCATACCTGGCTGAATTCCTCTTTCTTAAAACTGGGGGAACCAAAACTGCATTTGATATTTCACTTCTCTCACAAGTACCTTGTATAGATGACCCAGCAGTCCATTTTCCCTGTGGGGAGTATCTCTGCCACATACTTCTTGGCTTTGTCCCAGGGACGGCCAGCTGGTGACTCGCAGGCATTGAGCGATCCGTCAGCAGCACACGGATCTTTATTCTCAGTCTCTCCCACGTGGTGAACTCACAGCTTGTAGTTGCAGTTCTTCTTAGCACTCCCCCCGTGAATCACTCGGTTTTGCTCCGCTGAACTGAAGAACTCTGAAACTTAAATGGCAATATTTTTAACCTGTGTGTTTCAGGCTAGGCATTGAAATCCACATTTAATAAGGAAATTAGTGGGGTCTCTGATGAGCTCATCTGATCTAAAGCCTAATGATTTCTAGGTACTCAGATGCTGGCTTTCATAAAGAAAAAATAGCCAACTTTCTTTACTCTTCAAGTCATAATTTAGAATTCTATCCTCTAAACTCAAGTTCAATGTACAGCCATTTTTTTCTCCTTTTGGAACGTTGTTTATCTTCTTTATTTCTTCAGATGTCTGCTTCCTAAATCATAAGAAAAAATCTGCATAAGAAACATCTAGAAAGTTCCAGAGGCAATCTCTTGTTCATTAAATCTGTCTGAGTTGAGCTGACCTGCATACATTCTTAATATAACAGAATAAGTCCAAAGACTTGGGATTTGAAGAATTAGACTAAGAGAAATGGCTGAAAACAAAGTTATTGAGGAAAAAATGTCTGGTTTTGGTTCAGATTTTTTCCTTAGTACATCTCCAAATCAATCATAAATATCTTGTGTGATTCACCTCATCTAACTTTAGCCATTTAAAACCTATTCATGTTATCCTAGATGGTTTTCTAGGCTGCTTCCAGAACCAAAGGAGAGAGACTTTTTTGTCCTTCCAGCCTAAAATAGGTGTTTAAGACAGATAGCATTTAATGTTTTATAATTCATTTTTCCTATCTTTAGATTGTCTAGAAGCTCATATCTTTCTTCATTGGCTATAAAAGGAGTGTGTCCAATTAGTACAGACCTTCATGAGTAACTTGGGGACAGGCAAGATAGACAAGATGAACCTTAATCTTTGATCTAACACGTTATTTCAAATAGGAATGGAAATTAAGGTCTGTGCTGGTGCTTTTGAAAAATCCAACTTCGCCCTTTAATGAACCAAAATAGCTTGAAATGAAACAAAGAAAAATTAGCTAAAATAGCAGACTCTTCAGATGGCCAAGAAAGAGAGACTTGGAAAATGGTGCATGATTTTGAGAAGGCCAATCTATAAATTAAGTACTCAGAGAATTCAGTGAGTGTGAATATACATTCAAAAAATAATTGCTAACAACTTGAAAGTCAGAGAGTTTTTCTTAGTGAGAAAAATTGTCAGGCCATTGCAGCCCTGAGGGGCTCAAACTGAGAAAACCTAGGATGTTTCTTTCAAGACCAAGTATGAGAGGTATTTGGGACATCAAGGACAGGTTTTTCTGTGGGCAAGTATTAGTTGCTCCTGGCAAGTCACTGGAAGCTATATGTGCTTGTTTGAAAGTGTTTAAATAATAGGGGGAGGTGCTGGCAGGGTTGTATTCACCTTGACCTGAATTTAGCCTTTCAGAAATCATCAGTTTTAGGCCAAACTCTGTTTACTTCCATGACAGTGAGAGAAGGAGAGAAAAAGATTTGCTCATTTGCCAAAAAACTTCCTAATTTAAAGATTTGAGGACATCACAAGTGTAAAATTCAAATACAACTGGTGTTTATGTGGTGTATGAGTGTTTTACGTTGTTTAAAAAACTGCCTAAAACCAAAACAGAGTCCAGCCTGAGGAGGGTGGTGTACCACCCCAGTCTCAATCCCTTGATTAACTGACAGAATCCTATTAAATCTGATAAGCTTCTGAGCCCTTTAAAGCATAGGAACCAGACTTTCCTAACTGACTGTTGTATGCATCATCCAAGATCATAAGCCACTCAGAAACTTCTGAAAAAAAATATGGTCCCCCTGAATGATAACAACATCAACAAATATAATGGAGATGGATACAGCAATATTAGTGTCTGATTTCAGCAACACTAAAGACATTGGCAAGCTTCTAATTAAAGTGGGGAAAAAAAGGATTCATTAGGATTTTACATCCAGACTTCCCCTGGTTTGAGTCTCACAGTCACACCTTTGAACAGCAAAGAAACCTTGTATTTCATAGGATGAGCCATCATTTCTGCATCCTGCAGCCAGTTTATTCTGATGCTCCTCATGCTGCTGCAGTTTCATCAATATCCAGGGCCTCTGCACAGTAGCAAGTTAGCAGAAGATGTGTCAAGGGTTACACGCCGGAGCTATGTATGCCACATATTAGGAAAATCTATTGCACTTTGCAAAAACAGAGCCACTGCTGTACAAGGTCACCACACGCTAATAACAGCAATTTTGTGCCTTTGGAATTTATAATGGAAAATCTTCCTCTTGGGTGGAAATCAGTAGCTTGTATTCCATTACTACCGTGGGTAATGTAAAGATATTAAATTAACTGAATTTACAATAATGGTCTCTTTGTTATCTACAGTGTGTTCATGCATGAAAATCTTGAAGCAAAAATAAATGCTGAAGATAATTTTTTGTTACTAACACACCTCCTGTGGAAATGCTGAAGGATCAAATTCTCCAGTACCCATGAAGGGGTATGAGCAACTTCATTTCAAGGTCTATTTCTGAGTAGTTTTCTGTTTCCTGTTAAAATGAGTGGCATTTTTTCCTCTTCAGGAACCCAGGATTCGCAATACTAAATTGGTCCACGGGAGTACTATATCCTGTAGTCTTACCACAGTAATGTTGTTGCAAGAAACAAAGATTTCCATAACAGGCGCTAAATTCATTACACAATTCTGGCTAACTTTAAAAAAAAAAAAAAATCTTTGTTGTTTCCTCAGACAAAATTTGCCTTTTATCATGAGTAAGAAGCACTATTTATTTTGAAGACTTCTCGACTTGTTCTCTCCATTTGGTCTGGTTTATGATTACAATAGTCATTTATTGCTCTGTCATGCTGAGAACACATCACAGTCCTCACTATGGCTTATGGTACCTTGGTGATCTGTTACTCATCACCACAAGTATCTCTCTTATGTGTAATTATTTCCTCTTTCCTTTCCTCAGTGGAAAAGATTTTGCAAATTATTTACATACATATATGTATCTATTATTTATATTTGTATATTTTTAGATTAATAGATTTTTAACTGCACAAGGGACTATTATAATCCTCTAATGTGACCTCTTGCATAACACAGTGATTCCTTCAGGAAACCCAACAAGCTAAGTAGTTGCTTATTTTTTAGTAAGACATCTACTCTTGTTTTGAAGACTGCATACAAGGATATACCACATTCCTAGGTAAATATGCTATACTTTTTTATTTCTTTTAGGAAGAAAGATGTTTTAAAATTATTTTTTTTTTAATTGAGACTGAAAGCTGAAAATCAAAACCACTAGACTTTTTCCCAGAAGTTTGCAGACAATCCCAATGTGCCAAGCATTGCAAGAGAAATTTCTTGCTGCAGTTCAAGTGTGAAATACTTGCAGTCAGAGCATTAAAAACATTGTAAATGAGAAACAAAAGCATGAATATAAACATTACTGTTCAGAAGGGCAAGCATAGCATGTGGCAGGCAGAATTTGCTCACTATATTAGAGGGTTCTATGCCTCTGAGATTATGCATTATTGTAGCTGGCACCAGTGGAAACTTCTTCAAGGCACAGAATTTTCTAACCATTTGAACTGCTCAAACACATTTTAAACCAGAAAAAATCCACAACAAGTTGTGAAAATCATATACTCTGCTCACATGGAGTCCAATCTCATGGCCAGATTGAATTCAGAGTGTGCAGTGTAGTGAACACTGCAAAGTGACTTTTACCAATTGTGGGTACAGATATTTAATCAACTGACAATATTTCCAATGAAAAACCTTAAAATATTAAAATTGTCCAGTCTTTTCATATACCATTTTAGCCTGGTTTCCTTCATCCAGTTCTGTGGCAATTGTGCCCTTGAGCTTCAAGATGGAGCAGAGGAGAAGGAGCCTGTGTGTGGACAGGCACTTCTGCAGACTCATATTTTCACAAAGTGAGAAAGAATAACCTAATTCTTGCTGTTGGCTTAGTCTGCATAGACATATGAATTGTTCTTGTGACACTGCTTCAGTTTTCTGCTACACAGGAGCTCTAAGGAGATAAAAAGCTAGCTTTGGCAAATTGCTGTAAGCCATAGTGTACAAGTGTCTTCAAAAGTGACAGTGATGAGCACAGCCCTTTGACTTTACATACTGGATTTTGATGCTCTGCAGAAGTTCAACTGAGTAAGCTCCGAGATGTCTAGCAGAGAAGTCATTGTAAAGGAATTATCCTTTGCAAAGGGAATAAGATTGATCCTTCTAACCATAATTTTCTAAAACTACTACTTTTTGGTTTTTTTTAACCCAACTAGAAATGTCAGATAAGGGCAACATGCACCTCCACTGTAGGGCTTCTGAAATTCCACTCCACTGATATTTTGATTGAAAAGAAAAACTAAAAAATCAGCACCTACAGCTGTGGAGAATAAGAAAAATGTCTTCATTTTAAAAGAAATCTATGCTCTGCTAGATATTCTTCTCCAACTAGAGAAACCCAACAGCAGGAACCCAAAGAATTTTAATATCAATGAGTGTTTTCTTAAAGTTGAAATTAATATCAAACAAAGGACATATTTGACTTCTGAGGACAATTATAATTAATATTGGCAATAAAAATAGCAACTGGACAATTATGCTGGACAATTATCCTACAACTATATCAGCTTCATGACTACTTGAAAGGTAAATTAAAATAGATAGTGACCACTAATTTCTGATGATCCTAGACAGGCAAATTTTGGTTTTTTTAAAACTAAAGAGAAGATTTTTGTGACAGCTAAAGTTATATTTAAGCTGGAACCTCCAAGTTAAACTTTGATACTTGGGACTTTGGACGTGAATTGCTAATAGGGAGAGAGGAACATAGTTTAAACTATTTTTATTAAATGAATTAAACCAGTACATCTCAGAGACTACACAGATTACTAGACTCCACTGAGAAAACACTATTCCTCTGCAGGAAATTTCAAGAACTGTAAAAAATACTGAATAATCTTCACCATGCCTCAAACATTTGAAATTCACCTGAGGGTGTTCTGTGCGTAAGACCCTACTTCTTCTTTAAGATTTTTTAAATATAGGAAAATAAAGAAATAAACACACAAATGCACAATCAATTAGAAGATCTTCCCTGTCAAATTAAGTCCTGTGTTCCTGGTAACTAAGTTTCAACCCTGAAATAATGAACCAAAGTAAAAGCCACCACATTTTTGAATCTTCATTTCTAATACACTAAATTACTTTTTTTTTTTTTTTTAACCCAGAATATGAATTCTGGCAATAGTTTAAAAAAATTATTATGGAACTAAATCTCAAACCACACATTAAAAAAATCTTGCTTTACCAAGATACAAATGCCATGTACTTACTGCATGAATAACAGGCGTTTGATGAAAGTACAGTTAAATAGAGAACTTGAAAATACACCGATGATCATGGCACAGAAGTGGGGTTTTTTCTGCCTAACTGGCTCCTCTTAAAACTTGATGAAAATTTTCTCTCTGGTGTTCCACTAATGTCTGCAGAGGGACATATCCCTGACTTCAAAGAGTGAGAGTCAGAAGCAAATTTGTAATTCAACAGGAAATTTGTAATTTAGTACTTGGATTTACACTAAATTTAGGACAGAAATGATTGCTAAAATATTTTAGCAGGCCTAGCTACCTCATCTTAACAATATCTGTAGAATTTTCACCATGCTAGCCTTGATTTAAAAGCAGTGTTGAAAAGGAACTGGGTCATAGTCCAATGGTTATTCCAGTGAAGTTTAAAGTGTTAATAGCCCTGAATCTGGGCCATTGTCAAAGCCCAGCTTGTCACTCTAGCCAGCATAGTGGTGCAAGTCCTTCCAAGGAATGATTTCTGGGATTATTAAATGGGCCAGCAAGGCAGCTGAGCTGCCTGCCACTGGCTACAGAGGGACCTATGGTGTGAAGATTTTCGGGTTCTTCCCAGCACTGTGAGCACCAATGCTGGCCCCAGTGTGCTGGATTGCCCTGATGCACTGAGCACACCCCTCTGTAAACTGCAGGGAAGAAATAGGCATTCAGAAGAGCAAGAATCTTTTATGTTTTCACATGATGACAGCAAAAACCATAAGGCCGCAAACTGAAGGACAAAATATTGCTGCTAAGAGCTTACTGGATTGCTAAAAGCTATTAAGAAAATGGAAGCTATTAACATCATGCCAAAAAATGGTTCAATAAAGTGGCCTAATGTGAAACTGAGATACTTTTTATCACTCTAAAATGATCATGCAACTAATGAACTGCAAGCTCTTCAGCAGAAGATGGTGTTTTCCCATCCATGTGCACAACTATGCCCTCAAAATGCAACACTTTACACAGTTGGGATTATGTGCAAATTTTCTGTGGATGCACCCTGGGGGTTGCGCACCTATACTGTAAGAGTAAAGTCCTCTGCCTTTTTTCATGGGAAAATCCTTCAAAGTCCAGTTACGCGTAAGGATCAATAATTGGAAAACTCATAAAACCTTCAACCCATAAACCACAGTAAACATCTGCCTTGTACAAAGTTTGGTGTCTTTTACCAGAAACTGAACAACTGGCTTTGAAATCTCAAATAAAAGTTCCATAAGCTTTCTTTAAAGTATTCTTCATTTTATTATATTGGCCAAAGCACATTGTCTGTGAAATGAACAATTTATATTTTACTTTATGTCATTTATATACACAACATAATAGTAATATGATAAGAATATATGTAGTATTTATCTTTAATATCAACTCTATGAAAATTATAGCAGAAAAAATTAAAATTCATTCTCCATAAGAATTCAGTTGAACAAAAGGCAGTTTTGAATCTGGATGTTTTCTGCATATTGTTAAATTACTGTATAGAAATAATTATGTAAAACACCATAAATCAGATTTTCAGAGAGTTTCATAACATGTTATCAGTGTTAACAGTGTATTGTTACAATCAGCCTCACACAGCTGAAAGCATCATCAACTTTTACTGGTGATCTCCCTTGTCAGGTCTCAGTCTAACAGTCTGTGCTCCATTCTCACACAGAGTATTAAGACAAAGAGACATGGAGGCAAAAATAGAGGCTCCCACTGTCATGAAATCCAGTGAAGTTATTCTTCTGAGGGTTCAAGGCATTTAAATTCTCCCCCATTATTTTTCAATAAGTGGCAGCATAAAACACATTATGTACTCCCTATTTTTCTGTAAAAGAAAAGTCCACAGTATAAGAGAAAGACTTGTAGAAATGTATTTACCTGAGATGAACCAGCTGAGAAATTGGAAGTTCTAATTTCAATTTTTGCGTGCTCTTCCTGGCCTAAAACCTCTGAACTTTTCAATGTGAAACAATCCAAACCTCAAAACAGTATATATAATACTAGCTGAACTATCTTTGCTAATTATTTATTTTAGTCTCTCCAAGACAGAAAGGAATTAGAGTGCTTTGATGAGAAATAATGGTCAAGTATATTGATCTGTACTGCAAGATCTGCAAGCGAGCCCAAAATGAAATTATCACAATTTAAAATCATATAAAGTAAGTATTGACTGTCTGCAAACTAATTCAAATGTGTCCTAACACAGAACGATGACTGCAAGGGGCACTGGAATTGGACCAGCAGTCTGACAAATGTTTTGGATGAATCCTATTATTAGACAATTATTCAACAGAAATAGAATGGAACCATCAGGTTAATTCTGATGACCAAACACTGTGGGTTTGACTGTTTTAACAGATTGAGCTACACTGTTACTTCTTTTGCAAGAGGATGATGTTCCTTGAGGTCATAAACGTGTCTTCATGTGCTTTGTTTGTTTCACATGCCCATGTAAGTACATAAAAATATGCTTACATGTGTACTTTGTAGACAGAAAAATGGATTGACAGCTACCTTCTCAAACAGTGGACATGCAGTGCATTTAATCAGAGCTGTGAAGAGCGTACAGCCAGAGCAGATTGATTAAGAGGATTTTTACAGGTTCACCGGAAACCCTCAATAGCCCTTGACTATAATCAAAGCTTTAAATACAATAGCAGGAATTGAGTAGGAATTGAGCTGGCACCAGAGAGGCTAACTCTGCACATCAATACTTAAAAATAAGAGTTGTTGTGTGAAAAAGAGTGCTAAGCTGGAGAAGTGCCAGCTGTTGAAAGCCTGCATTTAAGGCTGAGTCTAAGGACTGCTGGTGCCTGAAGGAAGACTGGAAGAGCAGAGGATGGGACTGAAAAAGCAGCACCCACCCACAGGGGTGGGGCTCAGACTGGCAGTCTGGCACCTCTACTCCACCTGTGTCAGCCTGGGCTTAATTTTCCTGCTCCCCATTAATCTGCATATGGAGGACACTTCCTTTTCTCACAAGATGTTGAGTACCTGCACGTGAAAATACAAGAGAATACATAACACATTTTCAGAGCTGTGCTCAGGAATTACAACAATTCTTAATACCTGACCTGCCCTGAGAAGTGCCTGGGCCCTGATCCTGTAAAGAGCAATATGTGTGCTCAAATTTACATGCTGTAATTAAACCCAAGGAGACTACTTTCAAAGCCTAGAGTTAAACAAGGAAAAGTTTGTAATGTGAAGTCCTATCTTTCATTAGAACTGCAGATATAATTGGAAAAAACAGACGGACTTTCTTGCATGAAAACCCTGTTTCATGTCTTCAGGTCTTGGCAAATAGCCAGGTCTTTGTGGGATTGAAGCCCAAATGTTATTAGCAGTGTTTCACTAGGTATAAATGCTCTTGTAAAAGGAGCTTATTAAAAACTTGAGTTTCTTTGCTTAGAATCCTCCACAAAACAACCAAAAATTACAGCTTGTTCTCTACCTGACTTCTTGGATCAGTAAGAGCACTATGAAAATATTTATGAAAGTATTGCCAAGAGTCAGTTTGATGATTGGTTTCAAAATAGGTTTTTTGTTCAAAAAATAATTAAAACTTAATTGAGCCAAATGGGAAAAAATTACCATCTAGCATCTACAGAACTCGTGTAGGATTAACTTGCATAGCTATGAACCCATATGTTCCACACAGCAATCTAATTTTGATAAATGCTGAATGAGAACCACCAGTTTCACCAAAAAGCATTATCTCTTAGTTTCAACAGTGTGATGTTTGTCTTTCTGGGCTGTGAGTGACCATTGCTGGATCATATCCAGCCTCTCACCAACCAGCACCCCCAAGCCCTTCTCTGCAGAGCTGCTCTCAATCTGTTCAATCCTCAACCTGAGTTGAAATTGGCATGATCCTGACCTAGCTGTAGCACCTTAATGTCTTCAAATGCTTCACCTTTTTCCCATTTACAAATTGAGCCTGCTTAATCACCACAGACAATGAGAGACAGAGAGAAGAGATTTCTTTCCCTATGAAGGTAAGCCATTAATTTCTTTAGAAACAATTTGTAAACCCTTGAACACTTACTGGAAAACATTAATTCAATTAGCCATAAAGACTTTTTCAAGGAAACCACACTTCATTCAATGAGAACTGTACCTGGAAAAGGATGCTAATATTGAAATTTGGCCCAGCATTCATACAGGGATATCTTTAATCAGGTTTTATTCAGGATTTGCTAACCAGTCTGTAAATGTAATTTTTACGTTTCTTTTTGGTTTGTTTATGTTTTTGTAGTTATCGTGCTTTTGCATTATACTAATATATTTTGATGATACACGGTGAAAACTTCATTCACCCAATAAAGGATAAATTAGAGGTAGACAAGAAATGTGCAAAGTATGGAAAGAGGCAATAAAATCCCTAACTGCCTAAAGTGGCAACACCTGCTAAACAAAATGTTTTTGTGGTTGAGCTGCAGAGGAATAACTCAATTAACCTGTCAGTGAGATTACCTCCTAACAGCTACCTCTGGCAAATCAATGAATAAATCTACATGCAAATAAATAATAAAGTAACTACTATTCTTGCATTGTCCAGTAAATGCAGAGAAATGAAAACTGGCCCAGAAAGAAGTCACTGTGGCAAATATATCGATCATATAAATGGTGCTGGTAGCTGGTCAAAGGGGCGTACAAATATTATAACTGTTGATTTGGCAATAAGTATAAACTGGAAAAGTAAATTGTGTCCCAGTACTTTACCAAACAGCTGGCATAAAATTAGAGCCCTGGCATAACCTGGAATATTCCCACTGAAATTAACAACAGTTATTCCTGTTTTATTCTAATATGAAATTGGTCTGCAGAAAAGATGAGGAAGCCACATCCTGCAAAGGTTGTTCTCATGTTTGCTGCTACTATCCATTAATGCTGACAAAACTTACTCACTGGCCCATAAAATAGTTTGAGTTTTCTTCCAAACATAACAGAAAAATGAGAAAATCCTGAAATCCTTTCACTTAAGTCTGACTTGTCCCGTGATTAAGTTTCACTTCATCTAAATTTGTGTTTCTCCAAAAAGGTCTGGAGTCTTCAACTGATATCACTATAGCCACTTCAGACAAATGTAATTAGAGTGCAAAGTTAATACTATCTAACATCAGAAGAAATGCTTATTGTGGAGATGAGTGTGTGATACAAACTGATTTTTTTTTCTCTGCTAGACTCAAAAATTATGTTTTATTTCTTTGTATTCCTTTCAGTAATGAAACTTATTTATTAGTCCAATTCTCTTAAGTGAGAGTTGGCTCAAAATGCTTCCAGTTAGAGCTGAACAAGGAACAGTAAGTATATTAAAATAATATATTTGTTAAGTAGCAAAAGAAATTATTACATTTAGTTATTTAGTTAATAGCTGAATTAAAAAATATATTCACAAATAACTTATTCAACAGAAAGTGTTTATCAACTAAATTTTTTACAGAAAACATTTTATCTTCTGTAGGAAAAAATCTTTCCCTTGTTTCAGAAAAGGGTTATACTCTGTTGCTTATATAAGTAAAAAAAATCTGTGTTTTTTAATAATAGTTAGCATGAGACTAAGTAAAAAAAGTAGAGGAAATTCTAAAAAAATAGGAGTTTCTGTCCTGCTGTTTGAATTATTTTTTATCTACATTCAGGACATGTAAACACTAAAAGCATTTCCAAATACCTGAAAATCTGAGAATCCTCTTTTTGTGATAACTCAAGCACAGTCAGCATTGACCTGTCCTTTACCTTCAAAATACTGAAAAGTTTGGTGAAGTTGGCACCCAAGTTTGACATTTAGTCTGAGGCAAAAGAAGTTGTTGAGCACCTCAGCCTTCTTTTGTTAGCAGTTGTTAGCAGTTTGCCAGCCTTGCTCTTGGGGGAGAGAGGTAGACTTTCTTTGACCTTGTGTTTCTGCCTGACACACCTTCTAGTTATTCTCTGCATCCCTTGCCACGTTCAGCTCCAGCTCTGCCTTGGCCTTCTTAACCCCATCCCTACCCAGCCAGGCAGATTCCTACACTCTTCCAAGGGTGCCTGTTCCTGCTTCCACTGCCTGTGAATTTCCTTCTTTGGTCTTAGTTTGGCAGTAGGTCTCAACTCAGCCGTGATGGTCCCTTGCCTGTCTTTTCTGACTCCCTACATCTAGGGCTCAAGAGCTGCTGCACTCCCTGGAAATTATTCTTAAAGATCTCCCAGATCTGTTCTGCTCCCTTGCCCCTGAGGGCCGTTTCCCGGGGACCTATTGAGTAATTCCTTGAAGAATTGCAGGTTTAATCAGGGTGTTGTGTCCTCATCATCACCCACAAGGAAGAGCAGTAATGGATAATAATCTGAGGGCTATACCAGGCTAGGAAGTTCCTTGGTGACATTTCCTAGAATCCTAGTTGTATACTACCAAACATCACCTGCTTATTCAAGTGTTTTCTCAATTTAACAATTGAAGTTGAAGCATCTCAAGAGACATAGTGCTGAAATTTTTTCCTGAATAACGTCCTTTGCCTGAAAGAAAAGCACTCAGTTGTCTAAAATGGAGTGTCCTATTACTTTTCAGGGAGGCTTTTTGCCGGCAGTATTTAGAAAAAGTAGATCAACATATGCTCTAATTATATTTAGCATAATAACCTTATTTAAAATGTAAATGGTTATAGTTTTTTCTTTAATGTTACTTGTAATAAATCTACACTGCATTAATTCCCCAAGTAAGGGTGCATTATTTAGTGCACAAATTTAAAAAAAATAAAAAGGTCTTTAAAAAATGTTTATTCTTTACAAATAATGGTAAATACAGGTACAGAGCAAATTTACAAAACAGGAAGGGTTTTTTCTGGCTTGGTTAGAAGGGAGTATTTTATTTTGGTGATTTCAAAATATCTTGAAAATTTTTTGCTTTTTCTCCTTCTTTTGAAGGTATTACATCCAAGACCTAAGACTAGACAGACCTTGCCATATCAGGGAACCTTTCATCTCCATAGGCATTTATTTAGGTGTCATTGATAGTGAATTCAGTATATTTGATTACACGCAATGCTCTCCTCCTTAGGTAATTGCAGAGGGGATGCACGTTTTTAAAGATATCTTAAGGCAAAACCTCCATAAAAGAGAAGTCATAGAATATTTTGTCTGCTTCCTTGAAACCTTGAGAAATAGCATCACTAGGGAACAAAAGCTTTCATAAAATAAAAATATGCACTATTCTCTTATTTCAGGACAGCACTTATCACTTTTTTAAGTTTTGCAAAATAGGCTTTTTGCTATAATGAACTGTGTTTATTATAATCCTTATATGTGAGAGTTTTGCAAATTTGTGAGACTTCAGATTCCCTTGAGAATGCCAGTGCGCTTTTCTGAGGTCAAATTCTACCCTATCATCAGTGGGGTAAACTTATTTTAAGATTAGCAGTATGATGCCTTCTGCCAGGAGGAAGCTGCCAATGCTAGACTAACCTTCATTTTACAGAGCCCATGGGACTCAGTTTCCCAACTCCTTCAAATTTCACATGCAATCCAAGCAGATCCGATGTTTCTCTCACCCCCATCATAATTCATCAAGACAGGTTATCCACACAATTCATCAAGAAGTTTTTCCTGAACAAGCAGGGAACTGAGTTCATCTGGTGTTCACACAATCCCATGGATGACTCCCTATCCCATGTGTGACCTTCTTTTTCTCATTCAGTTACTAACTCAGTACCTCACAAGGAAGTAGAGGTGTGAATTAGAATATTAACATTTCATTTGGATTTGTGATACATATCTCCTATCACTTACAAATACCATAAAAGCTATAGTTGGCACCTACACATATATCAGGTTTAGGTGTGAAACATCTTGGTATCAAGGGTAGTATTGGAAAGAATGAGACAAACAAATGGGTTCGTGTGTGTGTCCAAATATACAAAATACACATATGAAAATATGAGAAAACTCAGAATGTTCCTCATTTTTTCATTTTGACTTTTTCATTTTAGTTCCAGATTTTGAGCAACACATAAGGAACGGGCAGACTGCATCCATGCTCATTGAAAAAAAAAAAGGAAAAGAAAAAAAAAAAAGACGAAAAATAGTCTCCCCTTGACTTATCCCACTTAGAAAAATCTACCAAAAGCACAAAGGTCATTTACTCTCTTTCCCTATCAGAATTATGGGTGCAGAAAAACTGACACTCACAGCCACATCAGCTGCACATCCCTTACTCTTACCAGCCCTACATTGCTTTGGGGTTGTATCTGTCACTACAACACAATCTTTATTTATTATTATGTTTGCTTATGTCTTTTATATTTAATCTAATTTGTTTAACACTTCTCCCTTGTTGCTTCCTCATCCCTATTAATATATTCAGTGCTATGGTTCAGTCAGTCTGAAAGCAAAAATGCACTGTAAATATTATATTTCAGATATTTCACATAAATTTGAGTATGCTTAGATTGAGTTGCCAACAAAACACAGAACACATTTTTAACATAAAAATATTTGGCTGACTAGTGGCATTTGGTCCATAGTTTGTTTTTTAATTCCTATTGTCCTCATTTATGAATGTGTACATCCTCCTGTAATGAACACTGTCCCTCCATTTCTGGGTATGAAAGCAGAATATCTTTAGATAAAGTAGTGTCACAGATTTCTAAGTCCAGTGTTTCTTTCCAAATAAAAGGGCCTTCTTACACTTGAGGAGAGATACAGTCTACACATGAATTAATATAATTTTCTTAATTCCTTATTTCACACATGCAAAGCCAAGAGGATTTTTAACTTCAAACAGTAAAAAGTATCTGGAAGAATTGGTATCTCCTTGGACAAGCCAGTGACCAGAAAGAGATGATGGGAATGTTTTGCAGGAAACAAAATAAAGAAACAAAGCAATGCATTTCATTTAAAAATGCTTTTTTCCCATCACTATGCTGCCTGACATGCTAGAAGGTCTTTGTGATACTAGCTGGAACTGCTGTGAGGTAATTATATGTAGTTACATAAAGCAGCCTAGTGCTAGGCCAGCAAATTGTCTGAAAGAAGGGAGTGTATTCCTTGTTAAATGTTTTGTCATGATGACCATGCCCTTTATTTATCTCTAACACAACATGCTTATTCTGCCCCATCCACTGTTTTCACCCTGCAAATTTATGAGGCTCTATTAATCTTCTGCCCTGCTGACTCTCTCTGTTGCAAAGTGTCAGCAGACTTTTGTACCTTGCTAATGTACAAAGTGCTTCTTATGAGTAATATCAGCATTTTGCCTTTTAATTGCACATATAATTTTTAGGTCTTACAGCTAATAAGGGAATTGAGACCACGGTTCATCATTGTCTCGAATGGTACTCCAGGGGTGTAGGGACTATAGAAGCTCAGAGAAGAATATACTTGTCCTCGTTCCAAGCAATAGTTTCTCTTATTACAGCAGCTCCATTCACACCAGTACAGTTACAGGTTTGCCAGCACTTCCATTACAAACCCAGCTTTTTGGGGTTACCGAATTGTTGTAAAAATTTTTAATACATAAAATACATTCTATCAGCTTAGTGGTTTTTTTTTTTCATTATGATGATGTTTTATTTTTTCCAATGTATTATTGCTGTTTTTGTTATTGTTTTTGTTGTTATCATTCTTGTTTTTGCTGGTATTACTATTATTGTTATTATTATTATTATTATTATAAATGTCTACAAATGTTGGTTTTAGTGTTTTAAATACCCCATTACATGCAGAGGAGAAAATGTTGTTTTGCAGTCCTGCTGAAAATTAGCATTCCCTGTATTTGAGTTAAGTCATAAGTTTGTTCATAGTTGGTTCCATCTTTTCCATCCAAAGCCAAACTAGAAAAATGATAATGTGGTGCTAATTTGGAACAATGAACAGTAATTTGATATTAAAAACCTTTAATAAGGAATTTTCCCCTCTTCTTGAAATTCACATTACTGAGGAGAATTCCTGTTGTTCAGACAGTTGGGGGGGAAAAATACAAGTGTGTCTTCCTTTTCCCATGGAAGTCAAACACAGAGAAGAGCTCATGTATCATATACTGGAGGGTTTGTAGAATATGTGCCAAAATGTGCAATTAAATGTTCTCTCTTAAGTATGAAAAGCAATTAAAAGTAAACAGAATGACTATTGGAATATCACGCCATGGGAACTGCTTGTAAGCAAATGACAATCTCTCCTTAACTACTGGGCACTACTTTATTGTGAAAAAGTTGACATAAGAATGATAGGTCTGATACATGATATCAGAATGATATATCTGATAAGATATATAAGATATATAAGATAAGATATAAGATATATAGGTCTGATAAGGTCTGGATGTTTTTCAGATCCTGCCAGGAATGGTGCAAATAGATGTATTCCCCCCCCATCGATAAACAGTGCTGGAAAAAAGGTAACAACAGAGGAGGAGAGTGCTGAGATGCTCATCAAAATGTTTGCTTCGGTCTTCAATGGCAACTTCTCCTGCCACCTCTTGAGCAGATGAACAGTGGGATGGGGATGGGCGAAGCAAAGTCCCTCCTAATGTAGGTAAAGGTCAGGTTCATTATCACCTGAGGAACCTGAATGTACTGAAGCCTGCAGGACCAGATGAGATGCAGACCAAAGTCCTGAGGAAACTGGCTGATGTAGTTGCCAAGGCCATCTCCATGATGCTTGAGCAGTCATGGCAGTCAGGTGAAATCCATGGCAGTCAGGTGAAGTTCCAGAAAACTGGAAAAAGAGGAAATGTACCAATCTTTAAAAAAAGTAGAGAGGAGGATTCTAGGAACCACTGACTTATAAGCCTCAACTCTGTGCCTGGGAAGATCATGGAACATCTCCTCCTAAAGTTCTGCTAAGGCACATGGAGAACAGGAAGGGGATTTGAGACAACCAGCAAGGCTGCACCAAGGGCAAGTCCCACCTGACCAAATTTTTGGCCTTCTGTGATGGAGTGACTCTGTCAGTCGACAAGGGAAGGACTAGAGATGCCATCCACCTGGACTTCTGAAATGTCTTTCACACAGTCCACCCACTGAATCCATGTCTCCAAACTGAAGAGAAAGGTATTGTGGGGGGACTGTTAACTGGATAAGGAATTGGTTGGATAGTCAGATCCACAGAGTATTGGTCAATGCTCCAGTGTCCCAATGGGCATCAGAGACAAGTGGTATCCCTCAAGGTTCCATATTGCAACCACTGCTATTTAATTTCTTCATTAATGACATAAATTAAGAGATGGAGTTCACCCTCAGTAAATTTGTAAATGACACCAAGCTGAGTAGTGTGGAAGACCTAAAGCATGGGATGGCACCCAGAGGGACCTGGATGAATTCCTGAAATGGGCCCATGAAAATCTCATGAGGATTAACAAGGCCAAGTTCAAGGTGCTACACCTGAGTGAGGGCAACCCCTGGTATCAGCACAGGCTGGGGATGAGCAGATGGAGAGCAGCCCTGCCCAGAAGGGGTTGGTGGTGCTGGTGGGTGAGAGGCTGGAAATGACCCAGTCATGGGCACTCCCAGCCCAGAGAGCCAAATGTGTCCTGGGCTGCATCCAAAGCCCCGTGGGCAGCAGGGCCAGGGAGGGGACTCTGCCCCTCTGCTCTGCTCTGCTCTGCTCTGCTGGAACCCTGCATCCAGCTCTGGGGTCCCAGCACAGGAAGGACATGGACTTGTTGGAGTTGGTCTTTGCCATCCCTTCCCACACAGGCCCTTCTATAATTCTATCATTCTATTCAAATTAAGACACACTTTGGGTTCGGGGTCTTAATGCAGGGAGTGTGGGTAGGAAAAAGGGACTGTTACTATACGACCTCCAATGATGCCCTTCTATCAGAAGCTGAGATGCCTCTTCATGATCTCAGAAAGTTCATGCCATGTTCCTAGTTCTCCTTCCCCTGTTGCTGCACACCCATAATATCTGAGTCAGATAACACTTCAGAACACCTTGTGTCTTCCCTCTGATTTCCTCATTCTTGCCCCACAGTTTAGAACATTTACATCACATTGGCTATTCATCTGCAAGATTTTAACATTTGGTTGTTCTATCATCTCCAGTTCCAGTACTGTTGTTATAAAGTGATGTATTATTCATGCAATACAGGGCTCAATTTTCAAACTTGTAGACTTCATACTGTATTACTGTCATAAATATTGATTTCAAGGCACCCACAAGCATTTTTAGTCCTTCGCTGAAAACACAAAAAAAAGAGGCATCTGCACTCTGTGGAGCACAAAATCAAAAGCTGTATACAAATGACACGATGGGATGCCAAGCTAGAGATCCTTATGGATGTCCAGGCACACAGGCACACACTGGGCACTTGCAGATATGTACCAGAACCTGCAAGCTGTGTAGCCACATTTCCACACATTTGGGAGCTTAGACTAATGAGTGTGACCTCTTAATGAGTGTGGACCCTTCACTGCAGTGATACATCTACGCTGCTTCCTCTTCTGGAGTCAGTTCACTGAATGGTGGCGGCACGTTGACAGATGGCTTTAATTGACAGGTCAGATTATAATAACACCAAAAAAAGGACAGGAACAAAGGCCATGGTTTACATAATCCCGGCATTAATTTTGAGCATTCAAGTGGTTTTGTTCTCTTATGAAAGCTGTCTTTTTGTTCATTTGTGGGAAAAAGATTATAAGATGAGCAGTAAAACCTGCATTACTGAATGCAAAGTGAGAAAGGTAAGGAGGTTTCAGACAGGCTCTGTGTGAATGTTCACAAACTTCCTCATTAACTGTATCCTCACTGGCTTCCTGACTCCTTGTTTACGTTGGTGGAAAAGATTACCCCGGTTTCAATTGAACTGAGCCTTATTGTTAACATTGTTACCATAGTTCTGAGGAAAAGATCCCAATTATCCTCCTTCCAGCCACCTTTCTCAGCTGAGTTACGAATGATGTTGCCACTATATAATCAATGACACCTGTAGGATTGGAAATCCACTGTAAAACAGTCTTAGAGAAGTACTTATGTGCATATAAATATGTATAAAAGTATGTCCTTTTAAAAAAGGATGAAGAATAAATACTTTTTAAAAGATACATATATTAGAGACAAACAAGGTCCACACTGTTCAGGCTCTCAGTCCATCTCAGCATTACAGTAAATCCACAATCCTTTCTCCAATACTCACAACATCTCCAGAACTGTATGACTGAATTACAAGCCTTACATTTTCCATCATCCTCTCTCTGTGTTACTGAATTTAAACAGTACTGCAACAATTCCTATGAACATAGTTACTATGATAACAGGAATAAAGCTATACATTTTCATTTAGTAGATTTTGATGAAAATTAGATACCAGTGGAGCTTCTAAAATTATTTTTAGGCAAAAAAAAAAAAAAATAGCTGTCATGAAGATGTAAATAATTTTTTTCAGTATAAAGTGCTGAAGAAATATAGATATTCTCATTAGTGTTTCTAAGAAGGTTACCCAAATGTTAAATATTTAATTTTCTTACAATTAAATTTCCTTTGTAATTTCCCTCTTTTATTATTTTTTGTTAAGCAGTTTGAAATAATTTTCTTACCTATCACAAAAATGCCTTTCCTTCTGTTTTTCTACTGTTTCCCCTCAAAGAAGAGCAATATTCCAAAAGAAAGTCTTAACCTTAACTTACTCTTCTAGTTAAAATTAAAATTGCTTCTAAACTTCTGAGGCTTGTATTACTTCTGCTCTTGAAATGTTTATGAAAAAAATATTTAATTCTTTCTTACACTGACTGCATGAACTTGACTTCTTTATTTCTTTTTTTGGCTCCTCTTTTTAAACTAGCAGTAAGTACTGCACATAGCAGACTATCAAATGCTCTTAAAACAAAGCTAGACTACATTAATTAATGTTGTATGTGCTCTTGAAGTGGGTAATATAGTTCATCCTCTGGCACTCAGCTCATTAATTTCAAAATGTATGTTACTAAACCTCTTATCTTGGCTTTATCTAATTAAATTATTAAGATGAAACTTAATAAAATCAGAGGTTTTTAAGTGTCATTCAAGGCACAGCTACAATTAAGAGATCAAATATTCATAGTTTTAGAAGACTCAACCCAGCAAGACCACTTTTGTATATGATCAATTTTGTGCTGATTTTTTTTTCAAGCTGAATTGTCTTTATTTTAATAATATTACGATTTGCAAAGATAGACAGGAAATTAGTACACACCACTCTGAACAGATAGGTTAATTGAGGTTCAGTCTGGAATTGATATGTACATATTATTAAACATATGGAATCACAGACTAACCCAGAATCACTACTTTGCAGTCAGACAAAATAACAAGTGCCAGGCACAGAATCAAAGACACATTCATATTGGAAGAGACCTCAGAGGCTTTTTTATTCTGAACTCCTGCTCAGAGCAGGAGCAGCTCCAAGGTCACACCAGTTTACTCAGGGCTGTGTCCAGCCAGGTCTTGAGAACCTCCAGGGACAAAGCCATCATAACCTCTCTGGGAGATCTGCTCCACTGCCCCACTGTCCTCGTGGGAAATAAGGACTTCCTTATAAGAAGTGTGAGCAGCTCTTTTTCTTTAGCTTATGCCCATTGTATTTTGTCCTTTTCTCATGAAGCACCATGAAGAGCTTTGCTCTGTCTTCTTCATGGCATGCTTGTAACCCCTGGAAGTCAGCACACAACAGTTAGTTGCTGTATCTGCCAGATCTGCCTTCCCTGACTCACCTGGAACAGGAAAGGTTTCTCACAGGATTCAACCACGGCTACAGCCCGTGCTTCTGACTGAACACAAAAGAGCCATGATGCTTTAAAAGGTATCTGCCATGGATGTAAAGTAGAAAGTGGTTTGGTGTAAGACCTAAGATGCAGTGGTGGAAGGATGAGGAAAGTTAAGTTCTGGGGCCACATTATGATTATTTTGGAACATATCAAGTCAGTATGGTTACTCCAAACATGACATAGTCTAACACAGTTGATTATGCATATCTGGACTGAATAAACCTCCCCACAGACAGCCATAGCTGGTGGCACCTACTTAGTGATTATTATTCATAGTCAATATTAGCAACTACAGCAGGCTTGATCTTATTCTCTCACTAACACCTGAAACTGGGACATAACAATTTTTTATGTGGCCTCATGACTTCATGTTAAGTAGTCTCACCTCCAATGGCTATTTAGAAATAACTGTAAATTGTGTTATGTGGGTACATCCCGTAAGTTTGTTGGCACAATTTTAGAGAAAAAGGTGTCTACAAAAAATAAGCTTGAGGCCACCATACCAGAAGAGGGACCAAGGGGCAGGTGCACATCACAAGAGAGGGGGTGTAGCATCACTCCCATCTTAGCAAGGTAAGTCAGCCCATTCATGACACTGGGCAGGACATTGCCTCTGCTGAGCTACGCAGGATTGGCCACATATTAAACTGTTGTTTCAGGATTGGAACAAAGTATTCATTTAGGTGAACTGAAGGCATCTTATTTGTCTGCCAGATCTATGTATGCACATCTAGATAGAACTGTGGCTGCTCTCACAGGAATGACAGTTTTCATTTAGCAACAAGAATACTAAAATATATTCTCTGAATTTAAAAAAAAATTCTTTGAGGCAGCCAAGATGTCTGTCCTGCTTTGTCTACTTTTGTCTTCTGGCGATGCTTAGGTAAACACCCACAATTTTCCTAAGGACAGGCCAGCTCAGTGAGTAAGGTTTGTTTGCTATAAAAGACTCCTTGTCTATATTTATTTTAGATTGTACCTTCAGAGGATTTATAGAAACAATACCTAGGTGGCACTGAGGAAGCTATCAGTGCTATTTACAGACAATTTAAAGGAATAAACCTGCAGTTATGCCTGTGTTTGCTTTCCCTTGTGGTCTCCCTGCAACGCTTTCTAATCCTATTGTGACTTGATTGTTTCACAGCAAAGTGCTCCACAGAGGCCAGTAATTGGCACACAGGTTCAAATTAGATTGCTGTGTGTTTAGGAAAGCAGGGGTCATTTCCCATCAGCACCACTCATTAAGAAGCAGAGTACTAAGTTTTCTATTACAAAAAATACTCAAGCATGTGTGCGTGTTTGGAAGGGAGGTTTTATGTATATCCTAGAGCACAATCAGTCTGTGATCAACAATATGCAAAACAACGTTGGTAAAGGAATATATTAACTATATACCCAGTAACAATTTTCTTAATGCTGCATCAGTCTGCCTGTTGTACACAAATTTCTTTTCACCTTGTAGATATGAAGTTAAAGTGGGTGAATTCAGAAGCAGGCTTGGAGGCAGCTGGAAAGTTGGCCTTTTATGCTCCTGGCTCTTGTGAATTTTAATCAGGTTCACAGCGTTAATTGCACATCAGCCAAGTTTCAGTTTGGGCATACTCGAGGCCCCAGCCAGCTCCTGCACTTGCTGTGGGGAGGAAAGAGGAGCCGGCTTTCAGAAATGAGTCCATCGGGCCCCAAATTAACTGAAAGAAGAGAGATAACATCAGCACGTACCAGAAAGGAGGATAAAAGGCAGGTTGGATTAAGAAAAAAGGAAATAATTTAAAAACATGTCAAAATGAGCAAACATGCTATGCAATAAGCTTAATTGATCCTGGAAACAAACAACTAATCTGATAATGTTTAAACAGAGGAGAGGCATTTGTGTAATTCTTGCCTCACCTGGAGCACCTGAGGTTCTTGAAATGCTGTGTAGTGTCCTTTTCTCTCTAGGATGACTAAAGGGAGGTCTGTCTATGATCTACCTGTGGCTCCTTCGGCACCAGAGTGTATGCCCTGCTACTCTCATACCTGTGAAGAAATCTCATTTGCTAGGCTTGCATCTACCATTTTTAACTCGCTGTGGTGAGCACCTGTTTTGCATAATAGCAATGGTGGTTAGAGGTCTCCTGCCAGAAGGAGGACACCCAGGGTGCAGCTTCAGACTGCAACCCTACACTGCCTTGCTGCACAGGAATCCTGTGGGAAGAGAGTCCCTGTGTACTTCTATGGAGCATATTTTCTGCTCCTCAATCAACCATGGGCAGGGGAGGGAAAGGTCTGTGCATGGAAATGGCAAGAAAGTGGAAGGAAAACAAACAGATGAGTGTGCCGGGCTCAGTGGCAGCATGTTCACCTGAGACTGAGTAGACACAAAATGCTGGTCCAGGCCCTGAGGTATGGGAAGTTTTCCACATGATGCCTTGCAATTGACTCCTGGAGAACTCCCCATTCCACCTGGCCACTTAATTTCATGTACCTGTGTCAGGTTTCAAATCCCAGTTTCATAGAAGGTCCAAATGGACCAAGCCAGAACCTGTATCTCGGGGCTACATCCTGTAGCCTGGGGACAGCACATTTTTGGACTCCCCTAGTGTCTAAAAATGTATTCAGAAAGATAGTAAAGACAATGTGTAAAAACACACAGGGTCCTTCCTCTAGTCCTCTCCTAATGTCCAACAGTTTCCAGCTATGGGCCTTCTTGAAATAGCCTGGGATTTTATGTCTCTAGTAAGCATCAGTTTATTACTTTGAAAAAGTATTTGTTCAAGGTCCTTTGAACTTTACAAACTCTTTTCTTTCCAGGTAAACTCTTATTCAGCTGAAGACAAAATACATTGAGATTGTTAAGTAAATTATGTAATATTTCCCTTTCCCTCTTAGCAGAAAGATACATTTTTCACACATCAGAATATAAAAAAAAAATCTGCTGCATATGTGAAACACAGATAGCACTCTTTACTTTGACTTGCTCCCTCTGACATGAGCCTTAAAGGTACACTATAATGATGCAACCTGTCACAAATACCAATATCAAATCTAGGATGATGATACAAAACAAGCAAAAAATTATACCTGTCTGTGGAGTTTTGCTGTGTAAATGAAGTGAAATTTCAGTCAGTTCTGGCATTTCTCTTTCCCCACCCCTAGTCACCATCAACCCGTGTAGTGCATTATGATTTTTTTATCTGCATTATCTTTTATATCCAGCATAGTAAGTCACAGCTTTGCAGAGACCCCTTATCTGTACACTGGGGACTGCATTCTTGTCTTTTCCTTATATGCCCATTGTGAAATCCACAGTCATCTCTGGACTGAAAATGTGCTAGCTTGTAAGGAATTAAACAGGAATATAGTTTTTATTTCAATTCTGCTGAGATTTGCCTTTGTCTCCCTGGGATTTTACTGAATATTCACTAACATGCTGAGAATACACCTTTTTTTTCTTGGTGTGGCAACAGAAACTCTGCTGCTCTCTGAAATCTCCTTCATTGTCATTGGACTTTCACAACTATAAACATGGGAAAAAACCTGCTTGTCTGCCTTTTTCCTAGAGAAGACAAACCATGAGAAACCAGCATGATATATTCAGAAATATTCATTTGCATGTGGTGTTAAACCAGAATGAAAGGCACAGGTGCCTTTAAAGAAACAGGGTACAGGTGGGGAAAGACAGAAGGAAGAAGTGAACTCAATGTAAATTTGAAAATTTATATAAATAAATGGCTTTGTAAGGTTTTATTTTATGACACAAATCATCATAAGAGCAGGAGAATTGCAGCATCTGCTGGATCAAAATCCCACTTAGCCCAGGATCTTGTTTCCTAAAATGGCCAGATCTAAGTGTATAAAACAGGAACAACAGCTGATAGAACTTCTCCAGAAGAGTGTCTCAGACACCATTGAATTTCTTAATGGAGGTCTATCTGATGGCCCAGGGTAGATTTTTTTTTCCATTCATTCATTAACTTTTTAAACAAATTACATTTACACAACAGTTCCACAACTAACAAGCACTTATTTTCTCTCTTTTAAACCTACCCTTTGCTAGTGAGCAAATAGAAATTCACATTTTTGTATCCAACAAAGAGAAACCTTCTGCTTCAATTATGTCCCATGTCACGAACCAGAAGGACTGACCACTGAATAAGAGCTTAAATCTTTCAAGATACAACAAAATTAACAACAAAGTCCATATTGCAAAGCCCATTTAGAAAAGATGTGCTTTCATGGACTTAGTAGTACCACGAGGTAGAATGAAACTACTTTGTATGTACAAATATAACAAATCTGTCCAACCTGTTCCCTTTCACACAATTCAGGTAATCAGGTTTATTGAGACCATGACAATCAGAAAATCAGCCACTAGTTGCACAGGTCAGAAAGTCTGATCTTAAGCACAAGCCCTGCTGAGGTCATTGCATTTCCTCATATGTTTACACACATGGAGAATGTTCAGAGTGAGATGGAGACCATAATAGACAAACTCCTGATCATGATGTGTATTGCTCATGATTAACACAACTTCTCAAAGGTTCAAAATATGGTCTAAATTTCCCCCTATTACCTGTCAAGATTTTTTTTTCATGCACAATATTTCTAATTCCTCTCCTCTCTTTTTAATAGAGGTACTATGAGGTACTATAAGAGAGTACTAGAGGTACTATGAAACCAAAATAATTCAAAAATCCACATTTAGATACATTAATTTCACCAATAGAAAGGATACTATGTAACTATCAGAACAGTCTAACTTATGTCATATGACAGGTCAAAGAAAGTTCATTCCTAACAATGCAAATCACAAGTCAGTGTTGCAGGAACAGCATACATGGAACATTGTCTGAAACATCAATAACAGTTTTTTCCCCTTATAATTATTATTAGTTTGGTAATAGTCGTTAGTGACCTATCTCCTTCTGCTGATTTACTAAAGTGCACCTAATAACAAGCAGGGGTCAAATGTACAAACCAAATGACGCTGCATTCCCTAGGTACATAGAGCTGTTTCTAATGATGTCATAAATGCCTCACAGTGTTTATGTCTCATGCACCAAAATTAAGCCTATTAGAGTAAAATATGCCAATTGAAAACATTACAAATCTTGCCTGGAATATAAAAGAAATCTTCATAAACAGATCTAAAATTATAAACTTCTTCTTGTGCTAGAGAAGCTGAATCTCTAAAATAGCTTTTATTTCAGCTCAAAAATTAAGGTTTCAGAAATGTTGCATAATTACAATTGGAGAAAGAGAGGAAGCATTATCTCATTATGGCCTCCTTTTTGAAAGAGGAATTAATATTTTTTTCAAGAAATTAACTGTGACTTCAATAAAAATACCTTTTCTTTTAGAATCCATCCCTCTCATAAGAAGGAGGAAGTATATAATTTTAGACTTTATATGAATATTTTAGCAGAGAACTGATGACCTTCTCATAGACAAAGAGAGTTGGTTCACAGTTCAGGGAAAAATAATAATGCTTATATCCATCTCTGTATTAAGGAAATCCATAAAATCAGCTAGTCCCTCACTTAACTGTACTAGAATCCACTCAAGCCATTGAGTTTAAAACTGTGGTATTATTATTCTTTGATGTCTATAGCTTAGCAGCACATCACTGGTCTCCAAGCACTTACTCTCTATAAAGAAGCACAAATGTTTGGCCTTTGGGCTGTAAATATTGTGTCACCATTGATTTTTTAACATATAAAGTGTATTTTCCTGAATGTCAAGTATTCTCAAAGTGCAGGGACTCCCACGAGCACAAAGTGTCAGGAATTAAAGACAGTTTAAAAGCTGGAGCTATAAGCAAGGAAAGAAGAAAATAATAGCAAGAAATGAGAGAAAGAATAAATGAAAGAATAGCTAATATGAACTTGCCAAGTATTCTCATTTATCTCCCAGATGAAAATGTTGCTTGGTAAACATATGCATGATACCATCAAAAAACCTTTCTTACTACATAAGACATTTTTCTTTAAGGGTTTGTGTATCCCATGCACTAGAGATTGTTTTTTTCCCCCAGCTAAATTATAGTGTTGATTTGGGGATCGTATATGCAAACAGTGAAAGTGTCAGTACTTGAATGGAAATTTGACTCTGAAAATTATAGCACTCTAGTGTTTGCTATTCTGTGTTCTATCAGCTGATTTAAAGCCACTTTGCCAAAGTGATCTCCTAGAGAAGGTGGTTCAGAGCAGGTTCCTCACTCAGCTGGGGAGGATAGACTGGAATCAAGTCACCCCATTCTCCTGGGACGCACACAAGTTCTGTGTCCCCTCCTACCACAAAGTACAGAGGGCTGACTGGAGGGGAACATAGCTTCCTCCCCAAAATCCAGGCTGAAACAGCACCTTGACCACACAGTTAGGAAGAAAATCTGAGAGGGATTCAGTCTACTGGATGCAGTGTCTTTTAGTGTAACCTCTGTTACAGGCAGCACAGCTCTGTAATGATCTTTACATACACTATGGACAATCACCAGCCTATCGAATACTGAATAAAAATAATATTAATTTTTTTATGATTTTCAGAGCAGATGCATCTCCATAGTTTATTTCTATAGCCAGTGCAGACAGACAAGGTTCCTGACAGGCAATGCAGAGTAGCTTGGGTCAGGTTCCTCCTTTGACTTTTCATGTCTCCCACAAACCTGAAGGAATACTTCCCTAAGACAGACCTTTGAATAGCCAATTCAGTCCAGACTGGAGGAGAGATACTGTCTTTCTTCTCCCAAAAATAACTTCAAGCCTCTGTACTGCAAAATTTGTGGTGGTTAAAACTCTGTTTGCTTTTATCTTTCCCTATCCCACATGCCACGATCCATAATTCTTTTGAAGGATATTACACACCAGATTCAGAGATTTCTTTGAACTATTTTGTCATTTATTGTGTTTACTAGGTGTTTCTTTCAGAACTTTAAAAATAGTCTGTCATCCATCTCAATTTTACCTGCCTATGAACAGTGAAGTTGCTGTCAGATATTGTCTCAGACATTTACATAAGTATTGACTATTTAATGCAAAGCATTCTTTAAATATACAGGCACCACATAAGCCAGCTCCCCTTAAGAAGGTTAAGGAACTCTGAGATGTGAAACATTTAAGGATCATTAAAGGAATGTTTTTTATAAAGGCTACCTCTTGAGACATGGTGAGGATTTCCAACTCACAGTGTTAAAGCACTCATCTTGTCTCAGCCCCAGACATTCAGGGCCTGGAAAACCTGCCCTAGAGACCAAAGGTACTCCTTTTATTTAGTATATCAAGGTGAAGCTTAAGAAGTTATTTGACAAGTATAAAATTGCAGCATAGGGAAAAGACTTCTGATAGCAGGTTCTTTATATGTAAACAAAAGTGTACCAGCTTCTCAGAGCTAGAGGTAATGTTCAGGGGTAAAAGCAGGATCTGGTCTATTCAACTAACTAATGCTCAAGAATTGCACATATACTATTCCAGTTATCAGGTTTGAAATATTTAGCAGACTGATACGCCTAATGAAAACTTATCCTAACTGTTTAACAAAAACAACAACAAATTTTTTTTAAAAAATCCAAGTTAGAATCCTTTGGAGAATCCGTCAAATATTCTGAGAAACAACTGGATTTTTTGTTTGGTTTGGGTAGGGTTTTTTAGTATTTATGCAAGAATTTAATTAAGAAGTCTGCTTTTTTAAACACCAAAAAATTTAAGAAAAAAATTAGGTAGACACGATCTCCCCCCAAATATTTATTGTTTTCAGTTGGATTGCCTCCTGGATGACAGCTACAGTTAAGTTTCATCAGACATTGAAAGAAAGAACTTCTATGTCTGGAAATTGCTCTAAGAGACTTAACATCAGTTATAGAGTGTGATGGATGGATCCCAAGGTGAAATTCCCTGTCTGGTGGTGTTTAGGAGAAAACACAAGATGCATGTTCATCTGGATGTAAAACATTTTCGAAGAAGAGCAAAGGAAGTGGTGATCTGCCTACTAAGAAGTACAACTTGTCAAGCCACACAATATCAGCTCTTAGGTGCTACCAATAGGTTTGAGTACAATTTTGAGGTGTATTTGAAGTGCTCAATTGGACCCATTTGCTTCTGAGATCCTCTTTATGTGTGTCTGACTCTGAAATGGGAACTAAACCCTCTCTGATTTACAAACAACTACCTGTAGTCACCATGATGTCCAAATGAGAGTCCCCTCATGATCAGAGCTCCTGAAGCTGTGGTGGGGACCTTTCCCCTGGATTTTACACAAGGCATGGCTGGTTTCTAAATGCTCATATGCATTTGTGGCATGTAGTTTCTGATTGGTACAGATGGTTTTAAAATTGCTACTGTGGATTAAACTGAAAGAAAATAAATCCTATCAATTTGTCAAAAGCAATTATTGTGGCTTTCAGTTGTCCTCCCACCACAAGAGAGGACTGTCTTTTTTTAATAAATTAAAACATTATGTGAAACACCAAAAAAAAAAAAAAAAAAAAAAGCCTGGGATCCAGTAAAGATTGTAAAGGTTACATGTACTCCTACACATTTCCAGAAAATTATTTAACTTTATACCTTAGCAGTAAATTTCCATTTCTCTCTCTGTCTCTCTCTCACCCACTTTGAAAGATGATACCAACACTTTAATATACTCTGGGAAATATGACAATGGTTCATGTTGTGCAGGAATAGTTTTGAAAATTTAAAATACAGCTATTGATTATCTCAAACTATTTAATCTTCAATTAGACATTGAACTTTAGTACTGGCAGAATATACAAGATTTTTCTATCCTTGAATAGCAGTTCATCTTTGTCTATGAATAATGTATCTTGCTACAATAGTGCAGTCAGATAGTGGTATAATTAGATACATTTCTGAGGTCTGCCTACGGTTCATGCATCAAACACTGATCCTTCAGGCTGCCTTGTACAGGTCTATAGGCTTGGGACACTAAAGAAATGAACACAGTCATGCTAACAGTGCCCTCACTCCAGTTACAGATGTTAGATGACAGCCACTGCTCCAAGGCATACTAATTACAAAGTATTTAGCAGTCAGTCTCTAGCACACACCTGCCAGAAGCAGAGAGGGGGGAAATGTGATATCCTTGTTTCTTATGTTTCACAGATCCCAGCTGGAAGGTAAGTTCTTAAGAGGCCAATGACTGTACAAACCATATGCTATCACAGTTCAATCACGCCCATAGCCTTCCCCATTTTAATGTATATTTGGCTTTACTTGGTAATGTGGCATCCTCAGACTGATCAGATAGATATCTTAACGGGTGGGAATATTAAGATAATACAGTGCTACAGATAACATCCACTGCATTATGCTAGCTTGTGTTTCTGCATAATGGCTCCAGCTCCTAACTTGTTCTAACTATAAAATTTGCCAGCACACAGCCCATTTAATCTAGACACAGATTTTTTTATTTCAAATTATGCCTACTGTGGATCTTAACATTTTTAGTCCAAATAGCTCCTAGAAAAAAAAAAGAAAACAGCTCTGTTTGCTTGAGAATTTCGCTATGTAGATCTACTTCTAGCTGAAAGAAATAATGCTTAAATCAGTTGGAAGCAACTTTTAAAAAAAAGATAAATTTGATAGGTCCAATTTTTGTTGCTTTTAATAACTGAAATCAGACTATTACCACCTTTAAAATCTTACTTGTTCTAAAGTCTTATAAGGAAAGTAGAGAAAAGGATTAGAAGGGGAAAAGAAAGAGCACACCCATGTAGTGATGCTCTGCTGTAGAAAAAGGGAAAAGGGAAAATAAAATAAAGGGTGTAGCAGCACTGCTTTTCAAAAAATTTCAAATGTATGCCTATAAAATTCTCTGTTCACAAGTGGTTTCAAGGAAGCCAGGCACTCTCAAACTGAGGGAAAATGGAATGTTTTTTTCTTCTAACACTTAGGAAGGAGAGAGCAGATTTTTCAGAATCAGGAAATTGCTCTTCTTTCACATCATAATACACATTTATGACTGCTGAACCCAATGTTTGCTACACTGGTGTTTTCACCTGATTGCTCAGACCCCTAGCCATTGGGCTAACAGAGTTGCTCAGCATAACTCCAGAGTGTGATGACACAGAAAAGGTTTAGTCCTCTGACTTACAGCAACTGCATTAATACAATTCTGCATTATGACAGGGTTGAAGACAAGAAACCCTTAGAAGCTGCCCGGCATGTGAAGAGAGAGATTCAGAACCAGCGTAGCAGCAAGCCACATCAGTGTGCTTTTTGGGCTTAGAAAACCCTATTTCATACACTTTGGGTCTACCAGTAGCACACAGGGGCACAGGGTATTCAGCAGAAAAGGTTCCCTTGGGCTTTCACTACACATTTTCCATTTCAGTCTTAAGACTTTTGGGAAGGGACTCAATCTTGTACCTTGCAAAACTTTCAGCTAGTAAATAAAAGATGCAATCAAATGTTTTCATCCAAAAATTTTGTGAAAATATTTTTGATGAACAAACTAAATGTAATTTTTTTTCTTTTTGTTCTCATTCTCTCAGCATCCCTGAAATCTCATCGTTCTTTCTTGCTTTTGATTTTGTAAAAGAGGGAGAAAGAGAAAATTATGTAGAAGTACAAAATATATTTTATGACTGATCACCTGAAGCTCTGGCATATAACTTCCATTTAACAAAAACGCCTATGTTAATTTTTTAACTAGAAAAATAAAAATAATTTCAAACATCATCTGTTTGTGAAAAACAGCTGTTTGCATTGCCATGAAAGAGATTAGGAACTCTTTTCATTCGGCTGTTCAGTTTATATGTCAGATTTAACTTACTAAATAGGAATGAGAAAAGTGACCTAGCTTTTTTCTTCCCACTGTTCTCTTTCCCCTTGTCTTGCTCAAACAAAACAACCAAATATAAGTCATATCTCACTGAAATCTCCTGATGAATTGCATGCTGACTGTTTTTTAAGAAAGAACTGAATAAAGGTTTCAGGATTTCATCTATTGTGTGACTTTATGTTCTTGGCTAAATTGTATTTTTCAGTAACTTAGATTTGTGTATCCTTCCGTGTAGGTGGAGAACTCAGGCTCTAACACATCTTCTGTCCTTCAGGTGCAGAGAACTATGGCTAAAGAAGGGCTAAACTAGACAAGTGGAAAACAGAAAAGGTGAGAAAAGAACAGTGACATGTTTTCCAAGGAAGAATACACCAAAACTCCCATCTCCTCACTTCAGAAATTATCGTGCTTCCACAAAATCTGTGTGCCCATCCAAATCCCATCATTTAGACTCACACTTCCATTTGCAGAGCTCAGCTGTAGATGTCAGCATTGCTGGCAATTGTGTTTATTCACATTAACAAAAATCATGTCCTTAACCCTTTTCTCACCACAGAACTGCTTGATGGGTTGTCAGACAAGCAAATACTGACCCAAGTAAGTCTATGGTACACAGATATTCCCCTGTTTCTCTTACATGGTCACTTGCTGGTGAAGTAAGTGCAATTCTTCAGCCTTTATTCCTGCATGATTGACACTTTGCATTTGCCTATGTCTGCCTAGGAGCTCACTAAGCCAGGGGGTTGCTGGAATAGGGTATCAGAGGGTAATCCCAGTGTATGACAGTTGGCAGAGCAGAGTTTAGCACTTTTCCCTAAAAGCAAGACTCAAACTGCCTAGGGAACCTAGCAATTTCGCTTTGAAATGGCCTACTAAAGATCTGGACTTCTTAAATTACTTTCTCCTTTTCCAAGTGGTGCCCTTGCTTCCAAACTACTTTATAAATGGAGCAATAAGAGCTACAAGAAGTTGTATTAGATTACCACTAGATAGTCTCTCTTCTCGTAAGGATTTAAGTTTGTTATTCTCAGTGTATTTAATTTAGGCCAAATTCTAATCAAATACTTGATTGCCCACTGCATTTCACTGTTTTGTATCTGCTGGTACGCTGTGTGGAATGGATACACAAATGTGCAACTGCTCACTAACAATATTTTATACAAATCTGTGCAGTTATAATTGAAAAAGAAAACTAGTGAGGTTTTGTGACTGTGCTAAGCACAAAACACAACAAAGCATAGCAATGTAAGCAATGACAATGGCATCTCTTGCCTGAGGATTGCTAAGATAGGAAAGGTGTATATTAGATGTATATTAATTACCTGCCTGTGTAGCCATCTGAGTCACTGCCCACAAGAAGCCAGAGTTTCTGCATCCACCTCTTCTGTGGTGTCACAAGGAGAAGGCACTGAATGGCCTGAGGCACCTGAGCCCCTCAGATTTATTCCACCACCTTTCTCCTTAGAAACTTTCCTGAATGTCTTCATCACATCATTTATCCACATCCTATTGATCCTATTAGTAATAGTAAAACACAGTCTGAATTCTGTAGAATTGATAGATTTTAAGCTAAGAATGTCCATGAGAGGAACCATGCATCAAAAGTGGTTAGAATTTTTTTTTCTGCAGTTCCTAAAGCAAAACTCTCCTTTAATACTTTAAACAATATCATGGCTTTTTTTTTCCCCCTAAAACTGACATTTATTATGAATGTTTCTTGAGTATACAGTCTTGTGTTTTATCTTTATAAAATAAAATATCAGGCTTTGCTTCACATTTATTATTAATGCAAGATACACCAATCTCTCTTAAAACTGTTGTATCAGGTGATATTTGCAGGTGCAATTGTTTTGTTTAGCACATGTTATTTCAAGAAAGGGACACAGATAATGTTTCACTCAGAGTCCATAGGTTGATATCTCAACAGGGAGCTGGACACATACCTGTATTTCATAACATGTGCTCTTCTATAGACTGTTCCACAGCACCCTGCCTCCAGTGCCAAAAAAGTGCATTCACTGACATATTCCTATTTCCAGCTTCACACATTTCTATATGCAAACGGCACATCCTACACATTATGGGAATGGCTGAGGAGAATAATCTCTACTTGCAATCGGAGGTCAGTAGACACACTAGAGTGTGCTTTTGAAGACTGGTTACCTGCACTGCTGGTGCTGGTATAGCACAACTGGAAAGAAAGGGAGCCTGGTGGAGCTGGGATGCTGTGCTGCCTATAGAACAGTGAAGTCCTGATCCTGTCAGAAAATCTGTCTAGAGAAATGTAAAGTCCATTGAAAAAAAAAAAATGCCGTTAAAGTGATCCACATTTTTGAAATGTGGGCCCAGCTACTGTGACATAAGGGAAACAAGGCCAGTGAATTTCAGCAGCTGCACTCTAGCTGGATGTGTTATAGAATTGGTTAGGACACCTTTAATGTTCTTTTCTTGATTAACTGCATTTGGTTTGAAGGTATTATTTCTTCAGGACACTGTCCTACCTGCACTTGGCACAGGCTGGGACCTCTGTAAGTAAAGCAGTGGTGGGCTTTCTGGGAAGATCAGCTGAAAGGCACAGAAATCTCACCTTTACATCAGTACATAAGAGCACATAGTCCTATGAATTAGTGTATAAAAATAGTCACTTCCAAAGGATCATTCACCTCTTAAGCTGAATATCTCTCTGCACACCATAAGGGTGACTACTTCTCACCCAGGTGGTTTACTAAAAAGCTCACAGGTAGTTGGATGGAAACTAAATAAAAAAAAAAGCTCTGTTGATGTTCAGAAAATACACTAGAAGAGCTCTGTATGAAAGAGAACATCTGGAGAAATCAACAGTTACTGGGTGAAAACAGAAGATATTTTTTTCTTTTCATTGCCTTGTTATTTGGTATGTATGTTTTAGCTTATTCTTTAAAGATCTTTCTTAATGGTGAATATCTGTTAATATGTTTTGGCAGATATTTCTTGCTTTTTATATCTAAATGACAAATATTTTTCAAGTCCAATTAGCACAAAATTTTCATGCTTTTATTTTGATTATTTTTGTCTCCTAACATCTATTGACACCATTAGATTTTCTCTGTGTATCAAAATACTAACTCTGGAAAATAATATTTAACCCCTATATTAGAAAAGCTTAAAAAGTGTGTGGTAGGAGTTGCTGCTTATCTCTTATTCAAATGATCAGCTAACATAAAATCAACCAAACCACAAATGCCAAGCTGGCATTATAAGTTTAGTGGGTGTAGAGACTGATGTGAAAGCTCTTGTAAATACCCATTCATGAAATCTTCCACTATGATCAGAGGTAGTGCAGACTGTCATGTCTTGAAAGAATAGTTGAGTATAATTTCTGATGATACAGACATTGAACTGATGACAGGGACTATAAGAAGAGGACATAAAACTCATTTTAATTTGTGGGTACTTTGCCTTTATCTGACCAGCAGAATTGAGAGAGCAGGCAGAAAATTGTGTAATAAGACAGAGGGAATTATTTAAGGAAAGTCAATGTTAGAAAATGCCAGCCCGCTGCTATTAGCTGCTAATTTTGAAAGGGACTTTTAAACTGAAGTATCTTTATGTGGAAGAGTTTCCTGAAAGCCTCGTTCCAACTGCAGTGGGGAGGCAGCTAATTTTCCATGTAATATTATCTGAGGTGTGGAGGATCCTGAGACGATACAGCAACACAAAAGAGAGCACATGACCACAGTATTAGTTTCAGTGAGTTCAGTAGAACCATCTACAGACAGCACATTAAGTAATGAGTTCCAGCAGTCCAGTCAAGCTGCTTGTGCCATTTCCCTACCTAAATATTTTATATATAAAAGTATCACTGGGACCCAAACAGTGAAATTATAACAAGAAAGCATGCGTCTCTCTTTAATGCCTAATACTCTTCATTGGCTGGAGCTTGCAGCACAAAAAGAGAAGACTAAACTGAGTTAGTAATAAAATATATTCATATGATGATTCTCTGATTTTTGGCATCAAAACAAACATGTTGTGGCACATGCCATGTGATCTTTTAAGTGGGTGTAGCAGCCTCAAAAGCTTTCTCAGCACTATTCCATGCTAAAAATGCAAGAAATCCATTTTCCAGTTAAAATATCTAGGGGTAAAGTAATACACTCTCCATTTTCAAGTGAGATAAGAAAATGTTTTTTGTTAATATTTGTGCAATCAATACCAGTAAGGTGCTTATAAATAATAGCAGGCATCTGAAAGGACTGGCCCCTATCTCAGGATGTTTTACACTAGGAGACTCAAAGTACTTGTGAAAGAAAAGAGAGTCGAGAAGATAAACTTGGAAATTGACAAATTATGTTAATCTAATGACAGAAGTTTCAAAAAAAGCAGATGGAAAAAAGAGGATGAAGACCTCTGAATGTGCTCAAAACTTGTCTTTAATACTAGAGAACCTATGGAGCACACTGCAAAACTGTATACACAACTGCATCACATACTACTGATCTCTAGTAGATATAAGAGGAAAAACAGAAAACCACTAAGAGCATGAGAATACTTGTCTGCCTTTGTTTTCCTTTTTCAAAATATCTAAAAGATTGCTAAGGAGTCAAACTAACTACTTGGGTCAGTTTGAGCAAAAAATGATTTAAGACTTCTAAAAATGTTAATATAAGGGCTAAAATTTATTTGGTTAATTGCTGGAATAATCAATAACTAATTTTCATTGTAAACTAGGTCCTTCATGTGTCTTAAATAACCCAATGGAAGATCATTTACATCTCAATAACAACCCTTAACAATGTCATGTCATCAAAATCCAAACTAAATCTCAATAATGTAGGTTAGTGACCAGTAAAGGACTTATTACCTGGGTCAAGTCCTTGGGGGCTATGGTGGGCCAATTGGTGAACGCCTTCCTTGTGTGTGGCTTTTGCTTCAAAACATGAGCATGCCATCCCATAGGAATGATCCCATTATTTGGTGCTATGTCATTTTCTAAATGGTTATACCTTACACGTATTTCAGGAGCCTGGAGCAGATTCATAAGATGAAGGTCAACCAAGCATAACAAAACAAAACAACAGCCAAAAAAGGAAGGCACAACAGACATCAAAGTAATATGCAGTAGACCGCTTTAAAATAAACAAATAAATAAAGCTTTGAAAGCTTGCTTGGATCTTTACCTTGCTTTCATTAAAATGTTTCTGTGCAAGATGGTAATTAGCAGAAATGGGAAGTTAATATATATTAGTCTTATGTACAAGCTAGGAAGAGAGAAAGGCATAACTATTTTAAGATGCATTTTTAACAATGCTTTTGTGATACCAACACTCTTGCTGATGATATTGAAATTTTTATGTTAATTAAACAACCCCTAACCACTCAGTACATCTCAGATATATACACTTTGTAATTACCTCCATTATTGAAATAGCTAGTTTGATTTATCCTTGCCACAGTTACATTCTAGCTTCTGTTATTTTTGTCTTTAGAAAAACGTAGGTCCCAGTGAGGGAATATAAAACTATTACTGTAAATTAAATATTAAAGCTAACTTATTTTTGCATAAGAACACTGTCAAATAATGGTGATAACTATTCCTAAGAAATGAACTTTTTTTTTTTATTTTTTGGAACACAAATTAAAATCTAATTTTCAGTTCTTTTGTAAATCCATATAGTTAGCGGGTTTAGTTTTACTGATGGCAGTAGCTTAACAGGGAGCTATTATAGTCTTAGCTTAGTGATTAAGAAATACAACATTTGTTGAAGAGCTAGGCCTTTTAGTCTAGAATGGATTATCACTTGATCCTTCCTTAAGCATTTTTATACAGGAGTGCATTATCCTTGGAGCCACCCTGGGCTCCATGCCTCATTAACCTGGGTGTTAGATAAATCAAAGGCAGCCTCAGAGACAAAGATAAGCAAACTGCAGGCCAGCAAGACGATGATGTATGGATCCAGGAGGCTAATAGGAAAGTATTGACAGGAAAATGGTGTGCTTATCCTGCAATCACTGCATATTGCAATGAGAGCTCCCAAAAGCAGATGGGATACACTTCAGGGAATGCAGGAGTAGGAGATTGTTAGGCAGAAATGGATCTTCACATCTTAAATTCTAACAAGAACTTTCTTTGGGGCTGCACTTCAAGCACAGCAGAGAGGTTAGTACCCAGGCAATTGCAAACTCTAAAAAGTGAATTCATGGTAGGAGTAAACATTATTATTATTTTAAGATTGTAATAGAACCACCAAGGCTGAATTTCGCATATGTCAAACATTAAAGCAAACACACTTTGCAGAGACAATACACAGAACAAAATTCCATATGCTCAGAAAAATAATTTCTGCAGCCTTCTGCAGAAAGCAGCATGTCATCTGTTAATATCTTTCCAATGAGGAAATCGGTGTAATTGGCAAAAATTCTTGCAAAACAGGGTTAATTTTGTGTTTTCCCCTTGTGCTTTTTTTACCTTTGGTTTGAAAGGTAACATATTCTACAGAATCTAAGCCTTAGCCACAAATCAACTCTAAGGTCCAGGAAGCAGTCAGCTTCTACTATTTGGAAAAGACGGAAAGTGTTCCAAGATTTGTAAGATTTGATTTTCTGGGCTTTTTTTCACTGAGACTCATTCACTGGATTGATTTTAGAAGGATTTGTTTTGGAGAGGTTGTGGGTTTTGTTTGTTTAAAACCAGATTAAAAAATAGCTGCACTAAGGAAAAGACCCTCAGAAAGTTTTGGATAAGTCTTAGTATGGTCATACAGCTCCTAGAAAATAAAGCTGGATAGGACATGATTCATTCTCCCCTTTATTTATTTCCCTTGACCATGTTCTATTGTAACATCTTTTGTCTTAAATGTGCTTAACTACTCTTTAAAAATAGTGTGTGTCTCCATAAATCATTTACTATGCTGTCTTTTTCCTTCTGTCCTTTGACTATCAGCCTAGTAATTTTAAAGTAATATTCCTGTGGACCCCACTGGGAGCAGGATCAAGTCCCAAGCCTATATCCTTAACAACAGTGGTCATATTTTCTCCAGTGTTGTGACTTACTGGGGACAAGGGACAGGATGAAGAAAACCCAGCTGCATTCTGAAAAGAGTAAACAACCTAAAAATTGAGTTAAACTAAATTTGATTCACAAAATTTGAGGCCATTTTACCAAGCCTGGTCTGAACAGCCAGATTTTTCAATGCACAGCAACAGCTGGTACCCAAAAAATGAATGTGCTGAAGGAAGGTGCTATTTGCAGAGATCCTCTGTCTCTTGCTGCAGAAGTGGGAAGTGACATTTGCAGGAAATGACCCAAGTGAGAAGGAATTCATGGTGTATTAAGGCACAGATGAGTAGCACATTGGGCTCTCTCTTCACTCTGCCATGGAGATACCAAACACTTCTGAGAACATATTTTATCCTGAAATTCTCCCTTTTTTCAATTAATACCTTGAAAAGAAGCGTGGTCACTTCAGGTGAACTGATGGGGAGATGGACGCCTCTGGGACTAAGTGTCAATTCTTGTCTCAGGTTGCTCACCTCAGCATGCCTGAGGCTTGATGCACTAAAGTGCTTAACAAAGGAAAATTTAGAAGGTTAGGTGGTCCATTAACTCAGTACAGTCCATACCTAATGTCATAATGTATGAATTAAGATTTACACTTGATATCCTAGGTGGAAACTTAAGGTAAAGGGAGTTTATACACCTGGCCTTTGGTCTGTAAGTTTCCCTTGCTGTATATTCATCCTGTGTGTTTCTGCCTTCCTACAGCCTACATCCAGCTTCCCCTCTAAAGTCCCACCTGGCTCTGTGGACCATTACCTCCTCCTCACTCATGTTCCTAGATAAACTGCTCCTTCTTTTGTTGTAATCTTGGCATCACCAGGGAAAAGAACAAAAACAAATGCGAGGAAGTTTCTCTGTGGTTCTTTGGTTGATAAAATGGAAAAGTTTTGTTAACAGGCTCAGATAGTGCTCTGGACGCAAAGCTTGTCTCTATGCCTGCAGCAGGTACTCATAGTGAGAAAAATGAGGATCTAGAGCCTTTAGTGCTGATTTCAAACATCAGTCCCCTTTCCCAGCAATTCTGTGAAGCCCAACCAATCTCTAACAAGCAAGTGAAAAGAAAACAAGACATGGATTTATAATTTGGCTGAGACTGGGGAGGTTTGAATAGGAATGGTGAAAAATCATTATCTGTAGTTTCAGCAGCATCTCTCTTTTTTGAGTTGCTTGATCTTTTAAACAAATGGTTGAAAAAATATTGTTTCTAGAAAAATACTATTTTTTTTATCATCAAACCTAGTTCCAAAAATGCTGAACAATCTTTGCCAATTTCTTTTTCTAAATCAATTTTGTTTCAGGCAAAAATATGGCATAGAAAATTATAATCCACATAGTCAAAGAGCAGCTGAATTAAAACCAACTGAACAAAGACTCTCATAAGGGAAAAGAGCACAGAGCTTGATGTATATTTTCATGAGAGCTCCACCCTGAACTACTCTGCTTTGAAAGAGTTATGGAGTTTTGAAAATTGCTTTCTTTTCATTTTACTATTCTGAAACAATGCTTCAAGGAAATATATAAGAGCAGAATTGCTCTGAGCCTTCACAGAGAGAAAAAATATATAAATAAACTATTTTGTAATTCTAAAATTTCTAGTAGCAATATTCTTCTACTATGAAACTTTTACAATTTCTGGTTGTTTTTCCACCTTCTCTCTCACTACCCCTTCTCCCCTACAGAATATATAACTGCTAAATCTGTGATGTGTACAGCTCTGAAAATTTTAGAATTTCCTCCTTGGATTCCAAAAATCCCTCAGCCATTTTCATTCAGAGGAATACCAGATGTGTTCTCTGTGATATAATGTATCTGTTTTCTTGTGTGACAAAGTGTTGTATAACTTTCTATTAAAATTGGGCATTGCCAAATGGGATGAATCAAATACTACAGAAATATAGAATTGCACATATAGTTACATGTATAGTCACAGTAATAGTTATGACTAGCTATTAAAGGAGCTCAGTACATCACAGGTCCTACTGCTTTTCTCTGTGACACTGGCTCCCAACAGGTTTGGAAACTTTATCAACATCTACTCAGTTGGTTAATCAGAAGTTATGCACTTTAGAAAATCTGTCCTCAATGTGTGTTCTAATTATACACTTTTAAAAGGATATTTCTTAAGCTTTTCATTACAAACTGTTATTATTATTATATAAATTACATGATAACACAATGGAATTTCCTGAATTACAGATAATGTTACTATTATGCTAGGCAGCGTAATACTACAAATGTGTCCTCTGGAGGGACATGTGGACCATTTCCTAAGTTAGATGCATTTACAAACTGAGCTGACCTTCAAATTCACGTGATATGTTAAACAAAAACTCTCTTTATCATGTATGCTCTAGGAAACCTCTAGTCAAGCCTTTATACCAGTGATAGTAATGCAAATCACACCACTTTCAAAGCAACATGCTTAATAAATTAGAACACAAGTCTTATTTACCCACTTACTCACTTCTCAGTCAGCATGAGTCAATTCCCTGACAGGCTTACTAAAACACCGCTTACTCGCTTTGCTATCATCATTGACAGAAAAAAAAAAAAAAAAAAAAAAGACAAGTGCATTTTGCAGCTCAGCAGGTAGCTACACAATTTTGCAAGGCTCAATTTTATACATATATACATGTTGCATATTATATATTTTCATAAAACAATAATAATACTCAATAAGAAATATAATACTATAATACATGATAAATGTACACTATATTTTACTGTGCATGTATATTTATACATAGGCATGTAGGTATATACATTTCTAACTGTGATTCCCAGTGTGAACAAGGCACCCTGAACATTCCCCCCCCCTCTGAATAACAGACCAAAATTAAGTAAGCACGGCTTGACTGCCATGCATTTTCCAGCCCCTTCCCTGCTTTTGGTTTGTTTGCTGCACTTTGTCTGTGGGGAGCAGGTTGATGGATGCCCAGGCAGAGCAGTGGAAGGGGCAGGTGGGTGGGCACCCAGAGAGGGGCAGGGCTGGCCGCTGTCCCGAGGTGGCGGTGCCTTTAGCATCCCTCTGGGGGTCTGGCTGTTATCTGCCTGCTCCCACGGCCGGCAGCTGCGCTTCCCGATGGCCTGATGGACTGGCTGGTGTACCTGGGGACATGGCAGGGCACATCCATTACTCATTTGTGACAATAACCAATCGAGGAAGATGTAGAACTCAATTCCAGCAGAAAGACCTATAATGTTGGAGTCAGGAGGTTATCGCTGGGGGACCTGCACCTTGCTCCTTACCCCTCTTATCGAGAGCTTTACGGCCCCTGCTGGAGCAGCAACTTGTAAAGCTGAGAGCTGCAGATCTGGGGCCCAGATTAGCATGCATCTTCCTAAATGCTACAACATTTAATTAAAAAGTAGGTGTTAGTCAAATTGTTACTGGCTGAGAAGATGCTTTTGGTAAACAGGAGGCAAAAGCTAAAGTGTTTTACCACAGAAGGAGCTGTCAATTTCCTTAAATTGGAGAAAGACGTGTTTCTCACTATTCTCATTTCACAATGAAGTTTTATACGATCCCAAATCCACACCATAATGCCTGTTAATCCAGGAGAGAACCTGCTATTAAGGACTGCCTAAAAAACCATGGCACTTGAAAAATTACAAGGGACATAGCATTTGATAAAGCACAGATGTTGTTTGATGGCTGCCTATTCATGTTCTGAGAAAGAGAGAAATTAGTTAAAAAAAACCTCAGGGAAGGTCATTAAGATATGTGCAATACAAGAAATTAAAAACTCACTTGATGTTTTAGAGCCTTTTTCACTAAATATCTTGTTCCTAGGAGGATCCAGGTAGACTTTTTAGACATCTTAATTGTTTAAAACAACTTAAACTTTGGAAAGAGAAGATAGAAATAGTACTCATTTATCATTAATGCTTTAAATTATATTTAGGAAGCCCATTTAATCTGTACAGAGACCACAGATTCTGGCAGTACCTTAGCAAAATGTGCCTGAACCTGAAATGGAAAGAAATAGTTTAAAAAATGATTATATCAAGGATAAAAGTCCTGGGTTAACAGTGAAAACTCTTAATCACCAAATTACTGGGAGGTGATATCACCATCTGCATCACCAGAATACAGAATAAAAATTAATTTTATTCCTACAGAAGATGATAATCCTATTCACTTAGTTATTAATTAGTAGATCAAATAAAAATAGCATTCAAAAATAATCTGTAATCTTTTTTACACCTTCTAAGAAAACTTATATTTTTAAACCAGAATGAATGAGAGGTTGAACCACAGAATATTTAGGCATAAAACTGACAATCAGTTTTAGGTATCTATCTCCATTTGTATCTACTTTCTTTAGGAGAGTACTTCATGATATATGAATGGCATTTTAGCATAGCTCATTTTAATATGCTTTCCTCAGTACTTTTCCCAGGTTTATTAACATATTTTAACCTTTTTTCAGCATTATCAATGTGGACTTTAGCAAATATTAATTATTCAACAGCATCAAAAGCCCTGTAAAGGTAGGATGAGAATAGAGGCAGCAGTAAAGAACCTTCTACTTTGTGACCCTAGAATAAAATTAGGCAAATTAAAAATTATACTGCATCAGAGTAAAATCAGGAGACGCAAGACTTAGAGAAATATTTAGGGCAGGGGGAATAAGAACATCCTTGAGAAGGTGAGAGACAAAAAGAAGGAGACAAATAAATTTGAAACTGCAAATAAGCAGAGTCAAACAAGAGCTCTGGGTATCTGTATGAACAGAGAGGAGCTTGCAAAAGAAAGATGTGAGAGGGAGGTGATCACATAGCTACTGAATGAACACATCTACAGCTGGGTTATTTTGGAAAGGCTTGAAGAGCTAAAGCACTATAATACTAAAAGAGAAGGGCAGCAAGAACTGCCAGGTGACCACCTACCAGAGTGTTCCCTTCCTCTCTGAAAGAGCCATAGCAGTCACTCTGAAATACTGATGGTTTGAAAAACCAAGAGAGTTTCAGCAGCTTATACTTTGAGGAGTGCAATCAATTCTCTCAACTGAGAAATCAAACCCCATTAGAGAATCAGGAATGAGCACAGCTAAAATAGCTAAAGCTTGGCTGAGGATCTGGGGACTTAATAGCTCTTTCATCTGCAGCTGGAGAATACAAAAGAAGTGCCTAACCTCGGTCTTGTGAGAGAAGATTAAGGACACTTCTGCCTAAATCTCTCTGTGAGATGTTTAGACCTTCAGAATTTCAGGGAATTCCAAACTACTGGAAAAACAGCAGAGCCTGCATACAGGGACTATCTGGAAAAAAACACAGCCCATAAACTATAAAATTGTAGGAGTCTGGATCGTTGGTTCAAGCACTCGCACTGTACAAATGTGTCTGTGCTTCATGGTATGGCTAATGTATGAGCCTGCCAGTGCAATGCCTGAACACAATTCAGGGAACAGCTCCAGCCCAAGATTTCTCTATCCCTGCTGTAAGGGGAGCTAACTGTGCTCTGCCACTTGCTCAGGGGACTGGAGAAGAACCTCTGACTCACTAAGCTTACTAGCGTAGACTTGAGTTAGGCTCTTTGTTCCTAAAGCTGATGTAGTCAAAAAGACAGAATGTACAGACATCACAGGGGCAAAAATTATAAAATTAATGGAATCCTTTATGCTGGAAAAGACCTGACATATCGTCCAGTCCAACCATAAACCTAGCACTGTGAAGTCTTCCACCCCTAACCCACATCCCTAAGTGCCACATCTACACATCTTTTAATCTTTTGAACACATCCAGGGATGGTGATTCGCCCCTGAGCAGCCTGTTCCAGTGTTTGATAATTCAGGAAGCTCAGGTATAAACAGGTTTTTTCCCTAATATCCAAATCCTAATATCCTAATATCTAAACCTCTCCTAGTGCACCTTCAGGCCATTTTCTCTTGTGTTGTTTCTTGTTACCTTGGAAAAGAGACCAACCTCCCCTTTGTTACAACACCCTTGCCGGTTGTTGTAGAGTGATAAGGTGTCCCCTGAGCCTCCTTTTCTCCAGGGTAAACACCCCCAGATCCCTCAGCTGCTCCTCATCAGACTTGTGATCCAGACCCTTCACCAGCTCTGTATCCCTTCTCTGGACTCTCCCCAGCACCTCAATGTCTTTTTTGTACTGAAGGATCCAAAATTGAATCATATGCCACTCTGAATATATATATATATATACACACATCATTATGGGCATGTCATGTACAGTAAAACAACTTCTGATGAGCTTTTCAGGCAGGATGTCTAGAATTTGAATATCTAAGTAAAACCAGTGATGTATGGTACTTTGGAATCATCAGGGAAAAATTAATCGACTTCCAAAAGCAAACCCAGACAGCTCAGGTTTGCCTCTTAGGAGGAGGTTAATTGTTCTCTGAAGGTGTTGCTTCTCCTTATTGGTAATCCATAAAGCCCAGAATGATGAGATCAGCCTTAGATTTTATATGGCTAAAAGTAGGCAAAATGAGTTCTACTTCTGTGACTTTTTGATGTCTTTTTGTTGTTTCCTTGTCTTGCACACTGACTTCCCACTTCATTTTCCCTGACAGTGAGATTTGATTCTCCACAGGTAAAAACTGAGTTCCTATTTTTCCATTCACTCTGGTTTGACTGCAGCAAATCCAATAAATGTTTGTCAGATAATGTCAGAAAACATTAAAAGGAGAAAAACCATGTTGGAAGAATAAATACTGTGCAGGGGTATCTGGAAACAATATTCACAAGTTTATTTTAATTTGGTATTATGTCGAGAGGAATATTTTGAAATATTATACAGCTTAATTAACTTCAACGAGTGTGCTTTTTCTGAGTTAGGTTCCAGCCCTCTAAACATGGGGTGAATCTGCAATAATATCTTTAGTCATTTTTAGGTCAGCTGTAAATTTAATTAGGTAAGCATATGAACTTCAGCTTAGAGATGAGGCAAACAAGTTCAGACCCATGTGGTTAGATCTAGTCAGTTCACCTTGTTTTTTAAAATGAATATATCATAAACACTTTAAATCAGTATACAATAAATTCACGTTGTTTCCCACCCTATTTAGGATCACCTGGTTACTACCTATGACCAAAATGTTTGTTAGGGTAAAAGGGTCCATCCAACTCTGCAGCCCAGTTCTAATTAGCAAAATTACACTGGTGAAAAGGAAAATGCCTGTGCCGAGTCTGTTTATTTTTAGTTCTAACATTGAACTTGTGCAATTTTCATCAACTACAAATCATGATCAGAAATGCTCTTTGTGTCTCTAGAATGGCTCACTTTCATAACTAAGAAAAGTTGAACTTTCTAAAGTCAATCTGGATAGTGCCTTTCACGTACATTTCAACTGGATGCCTTTGAAATAATATTTCAATAACAGGAGCCTAGTTAACTACAGACCAATGATAATGTTTAACCATATCAGCTGTAGTGATACCTGAGCTTCCTGTAATGTTCCAGAGTGTGAGGGTTTAGCTTTTCTTTCTTTTTAGGATTTTGAGGTGACTCCCTTTTTATCATGTTATTCCGTTCATTTGAAACATCAGGAAAATTGAACTGCATCACACCTGAGTAACATTTTCAAAACTGCAAGTGAAAGAAACAGATATGTCCTTTAGCCTTGTAAGAAACTCACAAAGAAAAAACTGCAAGCCTGACATTTTATGACACAGCGTGTCTTTGGTGACAACAAATAAAAGAGTTATTACCTGTTTATCTGTACCATATTGGACATAGCTGTGTGAAAGCTGCTTGGGAAAAGAATGCCCTGAAGGTTTTCATGGACACCAGGCTGAACATGAACCAGTAGTGAGCACTTGCTTCAAAAAAGGCAAATGGTGCCTTTAACTGTATTAGAAAAAGTGTTATCAGCAGATCCTTCTCCTTCATTCAGCCCTGGTGGGATCATACTTGAGTGTTGTGCTTAGTTGTGGGTTCCCAGGAAGAGGAGAGGGTTCAGTGGGGAGCCAAAGGGATAATTAAGAGACTGAAGCATCTCTCATATAAGGAGAGGACTGTTCAGCTTGGAGAAGAAAGAGGTCAGGGGATTCTTATTAATGTGTATAAATACCTGAAGGGAGGTTGTAAAGATGAAGTCAGACTCTTCTCAGCAGTGTCCAGTGATGGGGCCAGAGGCAATGGGCACAAACTCAAACACAGGAGGTTCCCTCCAAATATCAGGGAACACTTTTTTACCATAAGGGTGACTGAGCACTGGCACAGGTTCCTCAGAATGTCTATGGAGTCATCTCCATCATTGGAGATGCTCAAGAACCCTCTGGACATGGTTCTGGACACCAGGCTGGAGAATGGAGCTTGAACCACATGACCTCCAGAGGTCCATTCCAACCTCAGCCATCACTGGATTCTGGAATTCTGTGATTTTTTTACTGAAAAGAGTTGTCACACTTCTGAGCATATCCAATATGAGTTTCGCCCAGTTACTCACACAATCCATATTACATAGCTTGTAACACAGAAACAGTTTCCATGGCAGTACGAAACACTTGAGCTAAGACTATATGCAAACATTGACCACATTCCATTGTCTTTTAGAGAAGTGGAGTTTTGCAAAGTCTAGGTAGGTTTGGAACATCTCATGTTAAAATTTTAAGTTTAAAAAATTCAGGTATATATTTAAGAAGTTAGGAGATGAGTTCCATTAAAGAATCATTTAGCTATATCTCTATCCTGTCTGGATGCAAATCTCTGTCTTCCTGGACATAGAATATCTGTAGCTGAATTTCAGTATCACTGAAATATCACAGTATTTGATGGAACACAGAACTTCAAAAACATGTTCAAATCTGCATGAAGCATGAAAAGCCACTCCTGGCACATATTTGCAAACAAGGAGAAATTCTTGAACTTAATTCAGTAGAAGCATTTTCAGATCTCCATCACCTTTAAATGGAGTTATACAGACAAAATATTCAGTAGCAAAGAAAATTTTAAAATCACCTTAATTTCCTAGATCAAAGGGTTCTGCTTAAAATCAGGAAATCATAGCTTGGATGGATAGTGGAAGTTTGCTTGGAGTAAGACTCTGTTACCATCAAAGGAAAAGTTAAGGCAAACTCATGAAAATATGTCAATAAGTAGAGCTCTTTATTAAGTCTTGGACAGCTGAAGAAATGCTCAGAAGTCTTAGTGCTTTTTCTATATCTCTCCTCTCCCTTGATGGATTACACTGTCTAGGTGAATTGACATCATATCCCAGACAAAAATAAATCTGATTGAAGCTCTTAATTTTAAAAGTTTTAATTTACCTTAAACTAAACTAAACTAAACATTAGTATCTTAAAAAGAAAGCTTCAATGCTTTGATTTTCCCAAGAATTTCTACATAACAGTAGGAAATTGTAAAAGTTTTGACAGCTTATATTTTGAAAAGCGTTATTTTATATCATTTATATTATTTAAGAGTAATTGGTGCAGCAAAATAAAATATATAAACCTTCACATAATGCAACACAATAGAAATTAATAGCAAAATATAAAATGCAATACCTTTTGAAACAAAGTGTGGAAACAAACAAAAAATAGACTATATTTCACCTAAAACATAAATAGGCTTGGCTGATTTTTTTAAATTAAATTATTCCTACTGTTATTCAAAGCAAGATATCACTGGAATCAATACACAATAGAACAGATTGATGAATTCAGCAAGGTTATTCTCTCCAATAGATCTTCCATGGGAATCATAGTGTTGATATTTTGATATCAGGATAATTTATAAGGTGTTGATTGAGTTTTAGTAAGGCAAAGTGCAAGACTTTTCTCAGTCATAATTCCCATTCAAGCTAGCAGATGTTCTGTTCAAATTGAGGTGAGAAGCCTGATCCAAGATAATGAAGTTTCAACGATTCAATGGAATTTGCAACATGGTCCTAATAAAAACTAACAAAAAATTTTGTTAGTTGGTTTGTTGCTGTTAAATGTCACTATAATACTTAGGAGGTAGAAAAGCTGCTCACTTTAAAAGGAAGCACTTTTTAAAAAGAATAATGATGAAGAACTTAGCAAAATGCCAGCAAGGTAAATGACCGCTGTATTTGTAAAACAAATCAGTCTCCTGCAAATCTCCAACCTTCCCTTTGTGGATGTGTATACAGCCCACACTTTAATTGCATTTAAGTCTGCTCATGCGGAAGTTAAGAGACCTGCCCCACCAAAATGTGATTCTGTATGGAGAAATAATTATATAATTAAATGTGATTTTCCTGTATTTTCTTCTCAATGTGTTTGTCTGCCAATGTTTTCCTCTCCCTTTCCTTCCATTATATCCCTTGCAACGGAGATGAAGCAGCCTTGGTTTCCAGTGAGATGGAAGGATAGCAGCAGGTCCACAGGAAGAATTCTAGATGCTTGCCATAAACCATCTACCACATACAGCAAACCAGGATTTTTTCCAGGATTATTCAGAGCCAATGCAAGACTGCAAAATACAGTGAAACATTTGTCTTGAACACCCTATGGTGATTTTAATGGAGGAACAGTTGTTCACAAGTATGTGGAACTCCCTTCTTTTTTCTTTTTTTTTCTTACCTTTTTTTTTCTTTAAATCTTTTCATCACTTTTGCTACAGGAACTTAACTTTTAAAAATTTTCCAGGTTATCCACTTTAAAAGTATCTTCATCACTGACAAGAACAGAATGCTTTATGAAAACTTTAGACGTGATTTAATCCTACAGCATAATTCTAGTGAAACCACAATGTATATCTTGTATGACTTCAGTTTCAAAAGCATTGCTCAAGATTTACATAGTTTGTTCAAAGTGTCAGACACCAGTGAACTACAAAAATATTTTCACTGGTTTGATTTGTGGATTTGAGATCCCACATATTTTACATTTTCTAAAAATATGGTTTTTAATTGTTAAAAACTAAAACCATGAGAAATATTCACATTAGACATAATTTAATTTTAGTGATACACAAATTAGCATTAAAATGTAAAACGTGTAGTTTGAAAACTTACGTTTGTACAAGAAAATCTCTAGATTCTGGAAGACTAAACACTTTTCTCTGATAGATTTGATACTACTTGGGCAAAAGCAGAAAATGTGGCCAAATATTGCTCTAAAGTTTGGCTCACATGACTGTAAAATCCAGTGTACATGAGCTAAATATTTATCTGAAGAAAAAGCTGTGGAGATTTGGGCATTCCTTCTGTAACAGTCCCAGAATATGTAAATTATTGAAGTCATTCTTTAAAATACAATCACACACAAAGCAAATTTTTGTCTAATGAAAAACAAAACATTTGATTTTTATGATATTGTTTTACTGGCTGACCATTTCATTTAACAGATATATTCTTTAATTCTACACAAACTTATGCATAAGTTAACACTGAAGCAGAGAAATACGTTCCTTGAGATCAAAGGTACAACAGAGGTTGTAACTCCCAGAGGTTGTAATCTGAAGAGTAATAAAAGCCCTGGATCTGGGGTTTTTTTTAATTTCCAAATGTGAAATCCCTTGTACTTTTTACCTAAGACAGTGCATGCACTTGGATCTGCAGAGAATCTCAGGCGATACCATGAGCAGTGTGTTGCCAGCTGTTTGGATGGACTACCCAATGGAACACCCCTTTGAATGACCCTTTTCCCCCCTCACTCAGCACTCTGTGTAACAAGATACAAGCACAGGCTGAGAAAAAAAAAGCCCAGGGCCTACTCACAACTTTACTTATCTGCTAAAAAATGTGCAATTGGCTTCCTGGATGTTCTTGTACTACACTTTTTTCTTCTTGAGGTCTGCAGAATGGAGCCCCCAAGCAATTTCAGGGTAGGGGGTCCAAAAGCCAGGACTGGAACCTCACATCACACTGTACCTAGAGTCTCAGAGTTCCTTCCACTGATTTCCACCACCAACATGCACCAATGCAGTTAAACAGTTGTTCACACCATTACAGGAAAGGGGTTTTAGGCAGAAAAGAGAAATATAGACCTACACCATGTGCCAGTGACCTCTGCAGAGACTTACTGTGGTGTAGGTTTTAAAATTCTCTGCATACAAACAGTTAATCATGACAACCATTTAAAATGTCAGTGGAAAAAGAAATAGTTTCCAAGAGCATATAACTGCCCAGATAGCTTTCATCAGCCCAGCCACATGAAAGACCCAGAGGCAACTGCAAAGCCACCATCAATACAAATGCCTGTGGAGTCCTCTCTGGTGCCAGATCCTGCTGCTTTGACTATAAACAATATCTCCTGTAGTGCTGCATCTAGGATCCCTGGCTGCCAATCAAGCAGGAAGAGAAGTAGAAGGAATAACTGTCTAATGCACTTGAGTAAATGTACTATTGCCGTTAAGTGCTATATTTTATACCTTTGTGGAGTATGTGGTTTTGCAAAAGAGCAAACTTCCAAAATGTTAAAAACTTGTTGCAGAGAAAATGTAGTGGCAGCTTTGATGCTTAATTTCTATGAATATGAACATTTTTATAGACTTCAGTCTCCCCACAAAACATTAGGCTAATGGACACTGGGCAAGTCTTCTTAAGTGACTTTATGTCAGTAGTTCTTGCATGTTTGGGTCAGTCTGGGTGATGCTCCCAGAGAGCAGCAAACAGTGTTTGCAATATGCATCCCTCGTCCTCATTGGTCCTGACACAGGTGCTCCAATTGAGAGCAGGGTTTGTATGCTGAAAGCAGACAGTGGTTTTGGGCTGCACACACAGCACACACTGAAGCACTTGCCCTTAGCAGTGCAGTAATTTTGCACCTGTGTCTGAAGCAGTTTATTTTGTTACACTGTGAACAAGGCTAAACATGATGCCCAAACTGGGAATATCTGATTTTGGTGCCCTTTTTTTGGCTGGTGTCTGGTCTGTCTCTTGGATTAAGCTCAAGTAATGGCTCAGATTATCATGAGATAATGACCCAGTCATTTGTATTTGTGTTCATTGTCAACTCAGGACATAATCACTTGCAGAAGACCAGACTAAGCTCCAGCCTCCAAACAGAAACTGTCTAGTTTTTATTAGGGTTCATATTTACCACAGTGGCAGTGATGCCACTTCCACAAACCCATCTGAATGAGAAAGGAGTGACAGACTGCAATCCTAGATATCTAGTCTATAATTACTCTGTATTTATTTAGGTATGTCAGCAATAGCATTTGCATCAGGGGCTAATTACCCCTTCAGTTTTATGCTAGTAATTGACTGCAAGCCCAGAAGTGCAGGCAGAAGGAAAAAAATTAGAAAGAGAGAAAAAAGAACAGTCTACTGAAAGCTAAATATAAAACTTATCCTGAAAGTTCTGGTATTACTTAGATAAAAATGAAGCTATGAATAATTATTGCAGTCAAACTTCTACTAATGAAAATAATGTCCACTACAAACGTATTCAACAATTGCAGACCATGGCTGAAGTCACAGTGTGTCCATGTTGCACTTTCCTTTCTTAGTGTAATCTTTTCTTCCAAATTGAACTAACTTTTCATTTATAATTAGCTGCTAATATTTTAGGCAAACAACTGAACTCAATTGGCAGTGCTGAATTTATTACACATTATAAAAAAGCTCAGAACATCCTGGCAGTACATAATTAAACAGCCCATTAACTTTCTCTTTCTCTTTCTTTTTCTTTCTTTTTCTTTCTTTCTTTCTTTCTTTCTTTCTTTCTTTCTTTCTTTCTTTCTCTTTCTTTCTTTCTTTTTTCTTTCTTTTTTTTCTTTCTTTCTTTTTCTTTTCTTTCCTTCCTTCCTTCCTTCCTTTTTCACTTTAAGTAACTGTCTAACCAGAACAATTAGAACTTTTCTGTAAATTCTTTAATAGCTCACCAGAATGTAGAAATTAATGCCTCAGGAAGAGTATTTCAGGTTCTTTCCAAAATCCTCTTAAATTTATAAATACATATTTCTAATATATTATATTAAATATATGAAACATATAGACGTAAAATATATTAGCAAGGAGTTGATCAATGAGTTGATTTTTTCTCTGAATTCCAAGGTCCCATCAGTTCTTTACTGATGTGATATTACTAAAGGAAAGAACAGAAATTTACTTTCAATTAAAAGATGAAATACAGATTCAATGTATTCCATGTTATTTCTGTATCAAATAGATATTGCACAGATCAAAATCAAGTGTAATGTAATACTAAAATAGCATAGGTGATTATTTGGAGACTGGTTAATGCAAAAAATGTTAGCTCTGGGTAAAGAGGATTATACTGTGAGACATTTGTTTTATTTTTATCAATTAGCTTAATCTTTGATTTGAATTCTACACCCTCTGGCATGAAGGAGACGCTTGTTTCTTTTTTTTTTTTTTTTTTACTTCCTTTAAACAAAGGATTATTCTTTCTCAAAAGGGGATTGTCTAGTTCTTTTATTGTTTTATGTCACACAGGGGAAAAATGCTTTTGAGGCATTACCTCTGAATTTAGCAGGGATGAGAGTTTACTGCTATATAATCATTAGTCAATGCAGTAGCTGAAACCTTAAACAAAAGAAAACAAACTACAAACAGGCAAGCATCCCCTAAAGGCACATCAGAACACCAGAGAGAGGAAGCATGGATTTCAAACACGGCTGCCCAAGCATGTGCTAAATATTGCCGCTCCTGACTTTAAACAGCACACTAAGGAATACAACATCACCTTCTAGTCTTTGAAACAATACCAGGAAGCAAGAGAAAAAGAACTGAAAGGGTTTAGAAAATATACTTCTACTCTTTTCTTTATTTTGAGGCTTCATGAAAATTGTATCTCCAAGCCAATAAAATATTTCAGTATAAGGGAATCCCACCATAAAGCTATTAGAAAGATAAGACTAGACCTCAAATGCCTTTTTTCATGATGTGTGTTCACCAAAACAAGCAAACTGCCTGATCCTTGTGAATTGCCTCCAACAATTACTGCTCACACTGTGGTTGTGAGCCACAAGAAAGCTTTAGAAAGATTTTTACCATGGCGCGTACAAACAATTGCCAGGGCCACATTTGCTTTCATATGGGTGATCACCAGCCTGGGGTAACTGTAAGTACTTGAAGGAGCTAATTAGAGAACTGTATTTCATCCTGATATATGGCCAAACACTATACAAATAATACATACAGTGAAAAACATCTAATTTATGCTACTTGTGAAAAAGGAGGGTGATGCCTCTAACACAAATGAGAAGCATTAAATACATTCTATTTTTTTCATTTCTTTCTACTGGCATATTAACTATGAGTTCAGAATATATTGTTGGTGTTATTCAAGACATAATAACTTCATTAATTTAAGTATTTGTCAACTCAGAATAAATTGTAGGTCACTGATTTGAATACAATCTACATCTGAAATGAACTGAGACTGGTTCCAGCTCCCATGCAGAATCATTTTGACAAATTAGTGTTTCAAGCAGGAGTCCAAAAGACACCATCTGATGAATGTTCAGTGATCTCTACATCTTGAGCTCCTCTATAAAGATGGTTGTCCAGCACATATTTGTTTAAATCTGTAAGTAATTGATTGAAAAAAATGGCTCTGTCATAGTTCATCTCTCCAACAGAACTGCCCATTCATCAGAGGATGCTGATATAGGGAGGGGCTCTCTGATATTGGTACTTTATATGCTTTTGGAACCAAAGATTACAGAACTGCTGCTTCAGTGCATGAGTTTGAATCTCACTATTTGATTATCTGTAATGGCAAGATGATTTCCAGGAGTCACTGGGAAAACAGAGAAGACAGGAGGCACTCCCAGGAGTTTATGGGAGTCAGATGTAGAGCAAGAAACTGTTTCCAAGAAAAATTATGAATGTAACGTGTGAAGAAAGAAAATGTTCCAGGTAAGAATGACAGTTTCAAAAAGAGCAGGTATCAGTCAGGTTTTTATAAATAGTTTTCCTGTGTTTGGTCTTCAGCTATTTTTGTGAAAACGTGGAAGGGCAAATAGAAGCTGGATGAGTTTTTTTTCACTAACAGCTCCATGAGCAAAATGAGATATTTTTTCATATTTTATTCCTCAATTGATTATTTCTGACAAGAGAATGATCTCATGGAATGATCTCCAGACTCATTTCCAAATCTTATGACCACATAAAATCAACAGAAAGCAGAGGAAACTTCCCCCAGAGACAGATGCTTTTCCTAGTGTGACAGCACCACGACTGCATGGGAGGTGCCGTGCTAGATCCTCTTTTCCATCACTGTTGCTGGGCCTTCCCCTAAAGCCAAATCTCACCTCTACTTGCAACAGCTTCAAAGTTTCTGCAGTAGTACATGGTTTCAGTGGGACAGCAGAGCAAAAGGCAAAAAGAACAGACCATCTCTTTTTTGACATGGGATTGACAGAAACTTCTGCATTAGGTAATGAAAGAAAGTCTCTACCCTTTGACAGCAACTCACTTGATGGATGATGACACTGCTCTCAGTACTAATAAAGAACAAATGCTTCCTTATATGGTCAGGTTTTAATATAACAGCTTAACCTATCTGTTATTAAAAACACAATCCTTGAAAAATGTACTTTTTGAAGGCATTTTGGAAGTCCCATTTGCTCAAAATGCACTAAAGATGATACAAACCATATGCTGTACTACAGCCTTGGAACACAGACCTTTTCATTGGATAATGATGTGGGATGAGAGATATTTCATCTTTCATACATTTATTTGACAATGATGAATTTAATTCATTCTATCACATTGAATGATACATTTATATTCAGTACGTAGTTTAAAATTTCATAAATGATTAAAGCCTTTGCCGTTTTAATTATAATATGAAGAGAGCAGCTAGAACTTATTTGCAGAGAATAATGTTCAAGTCAATAAATTTGGTAAGTTCTCCTGACAACACATGAGTGATGACTTTATTTGTCTGACTACCTGTGGAAGACAGCTCAATAACGAGAGTCCTTGTGTTTCTTTTCCAGCAGAATGAAGCAGGACTCTGCTCACTTCCTAACTTCCACAACCTCTTTTCAGCAACTGGTAGCAAACAATTCACACAGCTTTAAAAGTTGTTCTGTACTCCTACACTGATGAAAAAGGTCAGCTTTGTAAGCAGAAGTCTGCTGTCAGCTATCATCTACCACACCAGGAGCTGTAATTTACCTCACCCATGTAAAGAAGAAGAAGAAGATTCTTCACCCTGGGAGAATCAGTAAGAGCTCTGAATACAGAAGGCAAGTAGCTTTTGACCTAGCTCTGCACTATGCAGGCAATAGTTTATCTTTCTTCATGCTCACCCCTCACCTGTTTGAATCACAGGGACTACACTTAGTTAATCACTTGCACTAAATGCCAAACCAAAAGCCTAATCCAAAGATTTAATTGACTTCTCTTGGCTTTGGGTGAGACCCACATGTGTCAGCCACTACAAGGGGACTATCCAAGATCCAGTGGTGACATCAGTATCTGTCCACAAAGAAATGAACCAGTATCACACGAGTCAGACATAAATCATAGGTGTGTTACTGTCTTTTCAAGCACTTTGGCTTAGACATTGCAAAAGTATTGGAAGGAACTTTGGATAACTTCATGCAACTGAACATATTCTCCTCTGGTCCATACAGAATACTTGAAGAGAAAAACAGTTGTTGAGTTGACCTTTATACAATTTTCTTCCTTACAATTTGGAGTACAGTTGAACCTTATTTATTTTAATTTATGGTCTTTTTTGGCCTAAGAAATTTGCACAAAATCATGATATTCAGAGTGTTTATTTTAGAAAGAGAAATATTCATAACCTTCTCAAGTTTGAAACAGCATAAAAATGAAACAAAGTGTTATTTATTCCTCTTATCCTAATTAAAAACAAAATAAACCACACAACCAGCCATCAAAAGAACCCAAAAAATAAAGCAAATTTGATGAAATTTTGTTGAAAAGGAAAAGTGCCTTTAGGCTGAGGAGTCATATGCCAAAGTACAGCCCAGAGCAGGTTAAACCAAAGGAATCAGAAAGTCTTCTGGAAAAGGAGGGCATATAATGGAAACGACAACAGACCTTTAACTGTAGCAGTGCTGCTGGGTGCCACTATAATGAACTGAAACCTGCAATCTCCTAGGGTTAATAAGACACCTGTCTTGCAACTAGCACTCATATTGGTTTTCCAAGCCTGCCACAATACTTAAAGTCTTGATGAAGTTCTTACTGTGCCAAAGGAACTTACTAACAAAGCCACTGAGTCAATTTAACCTAGTGAAACTGGACCCTGTAGACTGGGTTATCAGAGTTTTGTGATGAGATAATTACAGCACTAAAGAGAGCATATGGGCTGTCAAGGCTGGCACATGGCCTGCGCCAGCTGTTACCTGGGTGCTTTGGAAAATCTACTGAACAGCATTTTGGACACAGAACAGCTATATGTAAGTTTTCCAAGATATCTAGTGGGAAATCCTCATCATAAATTTATTTTTTATATGGGGAAGGATTACACCCAATAACACGACTGCAAGAAGTACAGCCTTAAACTTCAAAAGGAAACTACCAGAGGAAAACAATTTTGCATGGTAGTGAACTGTACCAATAGCAAGCTTCACTTTGCTCTAGAAAGTAGACTATTCAAGAAATTAGCTTCTGTACAGCCCAGCTGAAAACAATATTGAAATACTCTTACTTAAAAGCCTTTCTAGAAAAATGCCTCTGAGTCAATGGGATTCCTGGTGCTATTCCTGGTGTTCCTACTCCATGAAAATCATCTTCCAAATGCAATGTCATAGCTAATCAATTACTAACAACCATTGATTAGCTGCGATGCTCTTATGAGGTAATATCTGCCTTTATGGGGTAATATCATCCAAGGAAAAGGTTTCAAATAGGATGTGTCCAAAGAGTTACATAGAAAATTTAAAGAGGAATCAAACAGAAACATGCCCAGACAGAATACAACAAATTTAAGAATAAACACCAAAATTTCACAATACATGAGGACTGGAAATTATGATTATTCAATCCAGGAGGATTATAGGAAATTATATTAATTATTTAGATAAGTAGACTTAATTACAGAACTTCATAACATGTGAGGCTATTCTAACTTTTCCTGCAGTACTTGCAAAATCTGTGATCTGAGAGAATGACTGGGACACATGGAGACTGACATGTCATGGGGGAGCCAATGCTTAATTTCCAAAAACTGACCAGATGTATCAGAGTTTTGTGAGCAAAAACTGTTTGCCATTACTATGGCTGGGATTAGTGGCCCTGCACAGCTCTGAAAAACCCCTGCAAGATCCCAAATCTTAGTTTCTCAAACCAAATTAAACTTAGAAAGTCGAGGTAATGAAGCTCCAGCTTCAGTTTCAAATCACCTTAACGAGCAAAAACACAGATCCATTCCTCTGACATCATTACCTTCACGGACCTAATGCAAATATATCACTATTTGTTTCACATAATTTAATTTCATGTCTTCATGAATCTCTCGAGAAATTAATGGATAGAAAATTTAAGATTTACTATCTCTTTGAACATGACATTTCAGTAGGAACTTAGTTAACCCTTATTTCCTCCTTTTCTGACTCAAAAATACAACTTCGTTGCTTGTGAAGAAGGGATTGTAATAAGTGTGTTCAACTAATAATTTTCTACTTGCTGAAACTCTTAACTTTGTTGATCTGCATCAGCATTAGTAATGAATAGAAAAGCTGAAGTTCTAACAATATTGGTACCATATTTTTTTCAAAGCAAAATCTGCTCATTTTTTAGCTCTCTAAACCCCTATTTGATTGAAAAGGAATTTATTTTGGAGCTGAAAAATTCAGTTATTAGATTTAAATTTTTTAAACCCTGTCCCCAAAAATGTTAGGAAAACCAGCTGTATTACCTCAAAGTAAGTGCATTACTGCATTATATTTTGCAAGCTTTAGCAAACAACAAAAAAAATCCCCCAGAAGAATCTTAATTCTTATCTATGGAAAACATTAAACTGCTAAGTGCTAACAACTGGAATTAGTCCTTAAATCTCTAATGAGAATAATAAAACATGAGTGCAGTTTGTGCTGTAACTTGATAAGGCCTGAATTTACTTGCTGTTAGTAAAAGTTCCTGATCCAGCAGTATGGCGTTTTACTCCCTGAGGTACGGGAAACAATATCTGTCCTTTAGGAGCATCCTCTGTGGTAAGCACTTCTTATCAGGGCTATCAAAGGACTAAGATAGCAGTGTAATATCTAGTAACAGCAGCTTTATGACCAGATCCATTACTGATTTCAATCAATCTAAAGCAGGTAGTTCTGATTAACCCATTCAGAACAAAACTGACCTCCTCACATGATTATTTATTCTGAAAGTAATGAAAACTGTTTCTATGCTACCAGAAGTGACATGGACTGAATCTAAGAAGTAGCAGCAACAGAAGTGTGGACAAAATGCCCCAATGCTGTAAGTCACTTAAAAAAAAAATCCTTATATTAAAACCTTGTGACTCTGCAAAGATATAATTTTTGCCATAGTAAAATTTAGTATTCTTGAAAATTCTGATTTGAACTGAACTAGGATACTGTATGTAGAAGGAATTAATTTAACTGTGCCTCTCTAAAATCATCTTGCTGTCAATTTGTCTGAAAATCTATTTTTTACAAAAGTCAACATTTAAACACTGTTCACCAGAATTTTCTGGCAAAACACTTACAGGAAGGCAGTATTCAGATTCTATTTGCCTGTAAAGATTTTTTTTCTTTGCAATGGAAAATGTAATTTAACTTTTCTTGAATTTCCAAAAGTAAAATGAAAATATTATCAGTCAGCACTTAGGAAGTTACAGCTATTTTAATTTCTAGTGTTTTCACTTTATGTCAATGGAGATTCCCTCCCAAGTTTTAATTAAAAATCTTTAAAAGCACTGCTTATATTTTTTCGTGTGTCTTAAGAAGTAAGGAGGCTAAACACAGTTTTTAAACATTCCAAATGCAATTAGTTTAAATGACGATTTGCTAATTTGGCCAGTAATTAGATAACAGAGGTCTCCGAGCATTACTTTTTGATTAGTGTTTAGGAAGACAAAAAAGCCCCAGCAGTCAGTGTGACACAGCTGGGAAACATCGATGTGCTCCCGGCCAGGAGAGCCCCACCAGGCAAACACGGCGCTTCCAGAGCCGCACAAACAACACGCAGCGCCCACACCTCGCCTTGCTCACTAACTTCAGCTCCTGCACGCTAAATGGTCACCTTCACAAGCATCCCGGGCCTGATCCTGCTCTTCCCAAAGTCAGCCTCAGCTCAATTATTGATTGCAACAGCCAGTCCCTCGTGTCTTAGGAGTTAATGGGATCGAAGTGACATACAATCAGCATGCGTAATTTGAGGAGCTCGAACTTCTTGGATTCCCTCGTGACTTATTTTGGAGACGTTGCCTTTATTTCTGAGCTATCCCTCTGAATAATAATAAGAGAGAAAAAGAAATTTGGATTCTAGCAAACAAGCCGTTTGTTTCTCATCCCAGTTTTCTTGGAGCTTGTTTAGAGCCTGACCTTGTAATCCTCCCATAATCCTTCCCCAGTGACATACTTTCCTACCCTTAGTCTAAATCCAGTCCCTACCAGAAATTTAAAAAAAAATATTGGATAGGGTAAACACACAAAAAGTCAGCATTTCTGTTCCTGTCTGCATTACAAAGGTTCACAGACCAAATGAAAACCCTTACACATATGAACTATTTTAATTAGTGTGATTTAGTATTCTCCACAAACGCAAAAGGTTACACTCTTACTGGTTCTTTGATTTAAACATTTCCTATTAAACTGTGTAATTTTAGTTCAGTATGTGCTTTTGCAGTACTTTATGCAAACGTGAACTCTTTGAGATAACAAAATCAGCATGAATTTTGTATTAGAAATATATTGCAACATTAATAAAACAAAACAGTGTATTTTCTTATGATAATATAGTTTAAAGAAATAGGTTTATTTTCAAGATTCATACCATACAGGTGACAAACTATTTATTTACTCCTGCCTTTACTGGTAGCTGTATATTTCTTATTAGATAATAAATTTGATCTTCCAAACTATTTCGCTTGAGCATCAGAAAATATCCAAGTGCTAAAGGGAGAGATGGCACCAAAAAATGTGCTGCTGAAGTTCTCTCTCTTGATAACACTGGAAGTTGTTCTGTAACTCGATCAATTTCTTGCATCTACAGAATATTGTTTTTAAAGGCTGGCATGGGGGAGAAATATCAAAACAGGCTAAGATATTTTCAGTTCTGAAGAAAGAGATGAAATTATAAAGCTCTACCTTCAGTACCTTTTCAAAAAATCCTAAAAAGGAGAAAAATCCTTTTGTTCTTCTATCTGTTTCAGGAATAAAATTTATGCTCTTTATATCATATATTACTTTAACATTTTCAAAATGAAAACTAAAACCAGGCCCAGAGCAATAGAGCATGGTTTTTAAGAGTGTCAAATTATCTTCAATAGCCATTTTTTAAATAAAATATGAAATCTTGAAGCAGACAGCAAAGATTGTATTGAGGGCAAAATCTTTCACTTAGACATAAAGAACCCACATCCCTGAATCTTAAAAAAACACAGGAATATTGCTTTCTAATTGCCATAGCATGCATATCTCAGTAGCATGAATGACTTTCAGGTGTCAGTTTTAACAAAAGTTCCTCTGCATTTATTTCTTTAAACACACTGCCATTTGGTAGGTCTGCAGACCTACAGGAACAGAAGAACAGTAGTATTTGTACAGGTTTTTTGTTCCAGGCTGTAAATGTAATCCTGCATTTCAAGGTTACCAAGAGGGAGGGAAGGCATTATCATTGTTTTTTCAGTCTGACTGTCCCATTTAGGTGATGTACATACTCTGAACAAATTAATTGCTTTGAATTTTACTTATATTTATTAGCTGAGATTAGGAAAGGCAATAAAACACTATATCAAAGCATTATGGAGAAAACAACGAGACTCAATCTTTTTTGTTTGTCACAGGCAGCACTTATTTAAATCTAAAATATGTTCTTTTCTGTCCTTGGTCTATTCTGGTAGATAATAGCCTGTACCAAATATAGGGCTACAGAATCCTCTCTTCTTTTTGAACATTAAAACAACCAGAAATAAAACAAAAAAAAAAAGACATATCAAACTTCTAATAATAGAAGTACAACGATAAAAAAAAACCCACCAAAACCCTGTCTATTAGATCTCTGCTTCTTAGCTAACTAGATTTTATTTTCATTTTCAAAAATCCTAAGTGCATTATTTTTGCAGGGCTACATCCAGAATTTAATCACTCATCATTCAGATATTTATTGGGGGGCAAACCCTGCAGTAACAAGAAATTCAGATGGGCCTTTTAAAAAGAAAAATTCAAAATTGCTAAGTAATACAGTGCATTATAACTCCCTAAATAAGGCAGCTGCACATCACATTTCTCATTCAGACAATTGTGCAAGAAAAGCATTACCTTACTGTAATCATTTGGACTCAGAAATTAATTTAAAATAGACATGCTTGCATGTATCCAACACTGATTCGGTCTCCCCAGTTTTTGAAAGTTTGGTATCTGAAAAACTGCGACACCATCACCTGCTCATTATTATTTTTTAAACAAAGTAATACTGAATCTCCCACATAGGAAGGAAGATAAGTAACAATATAGTGCAGGCTCCAAGTTAAATCTGGTTCAGACAGCGTAATAATGATGTCATTAAGGCTCCGAGCTGAATGGGAATCAGACAGTGCCATAGTACAGCTGCAGACATAAATCTGAAAGAACTTTTTTGGCTACATTCTCAGACTTACCTTGAAAGATATTTAGGAGCTCCAGCAATGTGAGTTGAAAGAAATGTTCTCAAAGGGAGGTTTGCAGACTGAAGAACCTGTGTAGGCCTTATAGGCACTTTCGTCTGTGGCACAGGACGGAACATTTTGTTAAATGAAAAAACTAAGAGAAATAATTTCAGAAGAAGTGCAAACCAGAAAACAAATAAACCTTAATACTACCACAAATAAATGAGACTAAGGCAATTGTGGGACTGCTCAAAGCCTTTTTGCCTTGCTGAATGAAAGCAATCCCTAAGACTGAATGGGTAATGAGATCCTGGCTCCTGAGATTTTAGCTTTCTTAATCATGTTCATAATTAATTCAAGAACATTGATAATTTCATTACATTCTTTTTGTCTTATCAATAAATGATGTGCCTGCACTTTTGGTCCTGTGTACAGGGAGAAAGGAGATGCTTTGGGTAATATTGCACCAGGAATTGTATATGTATATATGTATATATACATGCATATATATATATAATCTATATGACCCAAAATAGGGATGTGGTAGTTATTACCCATAACCAGGCCTGTATTATCAGAACATGATGGCAAGCAGTTACAAATAATTAATAAGCTTTTTATGCAGAAATGAAAAACCCTTTAAAGAAAAATATGCTGCAAATAGAATTACTGTCTGAAAGATACATACCTAAAAAAATACATTTTCAGATATATTTAGGAATGGATTTCACATAAACTCAAACTATAAATAGATTTTTAAAGTATGTCTAGATATCTTGTTTTTTAAAAATAGCTTTTAAATAAAAACCCAACTTCAGCTCCTTTTCCTATCTGGAGAGCTGTGCCCTTCTGTCTGTCCTTCCAAATACATTTCCAGTATCAGCTTACATCTGACACCAAGCTATACTCAACCACTCAGTTGAAACTGTCTGGGGCTTTTTACACTGTGGCTTTTCTTTGGCGCCCCCCCCCCCCCCCCGGGTTGAGTGTTGATTTTTGTTTTTTTAATGAAGACTGAAAGCTTTTTTTTTATCTAAAAGTCAGTCAAATTGGAATCATCCCTTTAGGATTTACTTCTTGCTCTACGTAATCTTCAACAAAACAGCAAATCAGTTTTGCACCCTTTTCTGATTAGAGGTTGATTTAGAGGTATCATCGATTTTAGACAGCAGAGTCTGAAGAACTGGAAGTTTCTGACTGGGAACAAATACTGCTGTGTTATTTGCTCTCACTTGCACCTTATTTCATTTTGACATCAGTGAAATCATCCATGGAGAACATGTCTCTGTGCAAGAGAAAGCACCATAAATGAGTCACAAACAGTTTAATATGTGACTACAAAACACAAAGTACCCTCTGGAAATGTCTACCACCCTGGAGGAATCTCTGCATTCTAGCTGATTATCTTTTAAAAATAATAAAATAAGCATTTCCTCCTTAAAAGCAGGTTAAAAGTCAACTTAAGGACAAATATATTCCCCACCAAATGTTCTCATTTTCCATTCTGTTGACACCAGCTCCATGGTGATGCTACTCCACCAAAGGTCTGTGTGGTTCATCCAGCCCCAGAGGTGGCTCGGAGCCAGCAGAGCATGCGACAGGTCACCTGGGTGCTACATGTTCCCCTGTAAAGAAAGAACATTAGTGCATGTACAAATAAAGGGTTTCCATTCTGAGGATACTTGTCAGGGCTAGGGAAGGAAAAAGCCCGAATTTCATGTATGTGTGATGTTTCAGGGTCATAAGCAGCTACTCACATATCACAGCTGCTGCTAAAAAAAGAGACCGAGGAGCAATCCCTGGCCCAAGGTCAAAGGACACCAACAGACTGCTGCCCATCCTCCTCACAGGTGTGAGCAGAGGTGGCTGGGACACCTCACCCAAGGAGCCCAAATTACAGCTGTAGAACATAGCAGCAATTCAGCAGGGTGGACAAAGGGGGCACCACATTTAGCCTAGTCCCCCAGCCTTCACTTATCTTTTATGACTCAGACATCCAAAGAGGTGCCAAAACATCTGGTATTAAGGACCTAGAGCAGCCCCAGAACTTAAGCAGATCAGGAGAACTGTCAAAGCAGTTTTGGCTCTTTAAGGGATTCTTCATAGGATGGAGAAGGCAGCATAAAGTATCTAGTGTAAATGTGTAAAAGTAAAACTTTCCCTCTTCAAGTTTCAAGCAATGATGTATGAGGATAACAAGAATTAAAATCAGGTAAACACAAATTATTTAGGATGTTAGCTGTGTTTACCTGAAAAGACAGGCCCTGAACCACCCTTTGTAGCGTCCATCCTGGATTACCAGCACTGTTCCTTGGGGCTGTAAAAACAAATCCAAATTGACTTAGGCAATCCAGGTACTCTTCTTCTCAGTGGATACAAGAGTGCGCAAGTCTTGAAGAAGCTTTTACCCCAATGCTCCTGAGCCATTATAGCCATAGCCATAAACCAGATTATTTGAATTGCCTCCTGGAGGAGATCATCTCCCCACTCACAGTGTAAAAAGCCTCTGCCTACACTCTCAGTTCACACATTTTAAGAGAATACCTGGAGTTATATGGGATACCATTACTGGATACAATGAATTAAGAATGCTGAATGCATTCAATAAAGTAGAAAACTCCCCCTTCATCCTTGCCGTTTTCAGAGGGCAGAATTGAAGATAAGTAGCTTCAGATCCTGGATTTTGATTGGGGTGTTCTTGCTGTAGGTCAATGTAATGCCTTCAGGTGTTATGAATCCAAGCCTTATTGCTGAGATCAGCAATTGTAATTTCTCTCAAATTTAGGGCAACATTTCTTTGAAGCAAATCTGAACTATAAATAATGTGGAAATCTCTCTGAACTTGATTATAACTTTTACCGTAAGAGCTATTGACAAGGAAGCATCTTTGGCTGCTGATCCATGGAGTTTTTCAAGATTATTTTTAAAACTGAAGCTGTTTATGTGTTTGAAATACCTGACCTGTTTTAATCTGTAATTTATATATAGTCTTATGCTATCCATGCTTTATTCCTAATCTTTAAAATGTCAGTACTACTCCCTGATTTTGAAACTGTCTCATCAGAGCAGAAACCTTAAAATGTTCTAAGGGGTTTGGACAACCATTCTGAAAGTCATGAGAAGAATCCACGTCGTATTTACTGGTAGTTATCGACATTTTTTCCTCAGATAATCCATATATAAATTCCCAACAACAGTCATTATAGTCAAGTTTATAGAATTGCTCTTTAAAACTAAATCCACTCATATAAGCATGAGCAAAATTATGTGGACTTTGTAGAATGACCTGATTAGACAAGAAAGAAGTCCAAAAAGTGCAACACGGAATCACTTAGCAAGGCAAGCTGTTGCCTGTGACAGTGATATATGAGACATAGGTGATATATGTACTGGGTGGCTTTATCAGTAAATCATTGAGTTATTTACTTCCCTGAGGAACTGGGCCTGTCCCTGGAAAAGACTGCACTGTGAGATGCACCAGTGGGGAATTAATATTGGCAAAACAGTCAATTTTGATTTGTTCACACAAAAGAATAATAAAATATAATTCAATAAATAATACACCACAGATGTACTGTCTCTTCTACATACTAGCTCTTTAGAAATGGTAGAATCTAGACCTCCCAGCTGTTTCCTCTCATTAACGTGAAATGAAAAATCTCTACAAAATGGGTTTTAAATAAAGCATTTAGCCAACACATCCTTGGCAGAGTGTAAATAGTTGCCCATCAAAAAATAAGAAAAGCACAGAGTATGGAACTCACAAATTGAAAAGATACATTAGCACTTTCTCTTCTATACACTGCATATTAAAGGTGGAAGACAATCTCTACCATCTGCAAGGAACAACTGTGAGGCCACTGCAATTTTGAGTTTCTCCCATGGACCTTTGCTATAGGGCCACCCATAGGGACTCTCAAGCACAGCAATGGGTGCTCCCCAGAACCCCTCAGCTGGCAGAGCAGATGTGAAACCAGACACTTGTGCTTTACTCCTTCCCAAAATTCTGCTCTTGCATAGGCAGGAGCATCCCCTGTGTTTTGTACCTGGGCTCCAGCACCTTGCCCTCAGATACACTGCATGAGTCTGCTGCACACACGGTTTTAGAGAGAGAGCTCAAAAGGCTGTCCTGGTGCTCAGCCTGACACTGATGCTTAAGTCCCTTAATTCCTTGCCCTGAAGTAACTTTTTTATGTCTAGTTTTTACAAATCTGAGTTAAAACAATGTAGACTGAACATTTACATAGTCAAAACCACAAAATAAACTAAAAATAATTCATCATTGACACAAACACTATGAATATGGCTACTTATTCCATCAAAAATAAGGAAAAAGCCATAAATGCTGTAAAGAGTTGTTGTGCAGAAAACAGTTCAACATTATGGAGTGTTATAGAAGTGCTTCTTCCAACATTAACACAATTTTCAGAAAAGCTTTACACAAATAAAGAAAAAATCAGACACTAATTTTCAGAGTAATAAAAGCAGTGACAACTTTATCACTGCTAATGTGCAGAAAATGACTGTTGTAATGCACAGCATATTATAGCAGAAGTGCAAACAAAATACTTTTTCCTTTTTAATTCCCCAACAACATGGTCATTCATTGGAATTACACCACATTTCCAGCACTATAGAGTGAATTTGCTTTATTCTGATTTGGAGCTGCTATTCATGCTTTTGTTTTTTCAGTTATTACATGAGAATCTCAGCCAAAAGCCTACACATTCCTAATGCCATATGCCAGTATTTTCAAATCAGAAGTGTGAAGTACAGTGGATATGGAACTCACCTTGGTCATGAAAATATGACTGGACTTTAACACATGGCTCAAAGAGTAGGATCACAAGTGCAGCGAGTATGTGGTTACAAGTAGCATTCCTTAGGGCTTCATGCTAGGCCCAACAACATCTTGACTGCCATCCCAGCCAATGAAGTGGAAAACACCCTCAACAAGTTCATGAATGACCTCAAGACTGGAAGCACAGTCATTATGCTGGAGGGCAACCATTCAGAGGGATCTCAACAGGTTAGAGAAAGAGGAGCTGAAGGAAATATCATAAAATTCAGAAAAGAAAACTGCAAAGGTCCATTCTTGTGTCAGAATAACTCCATGGATCTGTATAGAGTGCTGGCAAGCTAGAAAGCAGATTTGCAAAAAGATACCCCATATTCTGGAAGAAAATATGTTGAGCATTTTTCAAGAACCACGCTCTTGCAGAGATGTGGACCAAATGCATACTGAGCTGTAGTGACAAAATTATAGCCAGAAAGTCAAAAGACATGATTATTCCTCACCATTAGACACCTCTCTGACTGCACATGGAATAATCTTCAGCCTTGGACTTCCCAGGAAAAGCAAGATATTGTCATGTTAGATCAAGTACAGCAAAGGACCAACAAGATAGCTGAAGGCAAAAGAGGAGGTTGAGACAGTTTCCTCAGGCTGAGTGAACACAGCCCCAAGAAACCTGATGTAGCTAAACTGCGTTGAGTGGGGACCAGAGCACCCTCTCCAACTTGGGTTACTCTACTATGCTGTGAACAGAAAGGAGCTGAAGAATATCAGGATGTATTCCATACATAAAACCATAGTACATTCAAAAGTGCTCAAACAATGACCTGTACAATCCCTGCCTCCCCATACTCTAAACTTAAGAGTGGTGGGTGAATTGGTGTCATCAAATCCTTGCAGTTCTTATGTCCATGCAACTCCTACCACTGCCATTATTTCATTAATCACTTTAAACTTCATTTCAAGAACAACGTTAATTGCATCAAAGCTTCAGAACAACTATAAAATTTCTTCTCTCTCTAAACAGACATCTTAATGAATGCTAAATGAACCATTACAATGTAAGAGATTAAACAGCTATATTCAGTTGTTCTGTTCTACTTGCTCTGACCTACTCAAATTTCAGTTGCTTAAAGTATTTTTAATACAAAAAATGTTCAGTGATTTCCAAGTCACAACAGTCATAGTCACCAAAGGCTCCTAGAAATGAAAATGTTTTGAAGGAGATCCTCTTCACACAACAATTATTTTATAAAGGGTTAAATATCATCAATATATGACTTAATCCCAAACATCTGCATTCTAACCTCTACTATTTATTTATTCTCCAAGCTTCACCCCTTTTTAGAGATCAGAGCTACCTCTAAATCTAATAACAGGAACATCATGCACTTTGCTTCTTCACATTGCATACTGTGGAAATCCACTCATACTCATCATATATAGATGTGAAATAATGTAAAAAAAGATGCATGTAAGTCACATATACCTGAGCCAGAAAGACACAACAGATGAGGAACTTATGAAATGCTTTTTATGCATAGGCAATATTTAAGCAGGCAAGAATGTATGTCATTGCAACTCTTTCATGGACCAGATGAGTAAGTACATGCATTGATAGTGACAGAAAAGACAGAAGATAAGATTGGTTGAGGGCACACAAGAGCTGAAAATTATAAAAATAGAAGAAAGGCGTGGATATTACCAGAAGGGTAATTAGAAACATCAGGGAGAGAAAAATGTAGTTGTTGTGGAAATAACAAAAATCAGAACAGGAAAGATCTGCAATAGATAGAACTTGCTCTAAAAGCCATAATCATGGAAGATATAAAGCATTTGCATGAAAAAAAAAATATTCTGATATAGCTAGAATAGGAGCATTCAGTTAAGTACTTCTGAAACTGGAACCTGCATTTACAGTAATTTACATTTTAAAAGAAAAAAATAACACAAAAGGTCATAGGAAAGAGAATAAATTCCAAATGCTGTTTCACAACTTTGTATAAAACAATAAAGTGAGCTGCTTTTGATTGAATTTGAATTGACAGCAAAAAATTCTAATTTACCATTATTTGATGCTTCATTGAGTGACTTGTGGTTCGTTACCAGCCTTCTCAATTGATACATCTCTTTGCAGCCAAATAATGGATAAGTGACACATGCTATGAAATATGCATTTCACTAAGAAACTGCTTTCCACATCCTGAGAACCCTGGGTAGTATTTATGCTTGAAATTAAACCAAGCACTAAGCATTGATTTTAATATGTTTAGATGAAATCAAATTGCCCTAACTGCGTTAACACTGTGGAACATGTAGTAATCCATGTATTTTATAGGCTGATAAATCTGAAACTACAGTAAATGCATAATTATGCCATCAGTGATATCTGTTTCTGGTGCCTATTATTCAGATATCGTGCTATCTACAGCTTTATGCATGAAAGTTACACCAAGGAAGCAAAAGGCTGTTGCTTGAAATTACGAATGCAGTTGATTAATGCCATTGATTTTTGATTTAAACTGATTCAGTAACTTGTGAGAAAAATGAATTGCTTCCTTGCCTATGGAACAATGATTGACTTTGAAGAAGCTTCCAGCATCAAATATATGGAGAACTGCAAGCTTTTTGAACCCCTGCTCATTTCAGTTCCTAATGGTGTTGTTTTTCCCATGCATATTAGCATTATTGTCTCAAGTCTCTTTCCATGTGAACCAGAGAAGCATTATATTGTTAATTTCCACTCCAGAACAAATTTTTTTTAAAACCCCCAAAACTTCAAACTGTGTATTGCTCAGACAAATACTGTTTCTAATACTTACAGAAAGAGTTCAGATATGTTAAAGGAAGAAGAGAAAAAAGGAAATAGGCAAGGCACAAAATAGGTGGAAAGGATGGCAACAAGGAGGAAAGGGAGACAGGAGAAAAGGAGTCACCAAACTATAATTTCCAGAAAATGCCATATAGGCAACTTTAGAGTTTGTATTTTATTTTTTTTCTTCTGATGCTGTTAGAATGATTTTTTTTTATTCATTGACAAATGAGGAGAAAATATAAAATTATTTTTACAAACAGAAAAAAAAATATTTCACAATCAAGTGAGGAGGATGGCAAGCAAAGAGTGGGCAGAAGAAAACTGTCATTAAAACAGGGCTTTGGGGTGACAACCTCAACCACACGCACAAATACAGGAGTGACTACAGGACAGCGTCATTGGAGCAGTTCTCCTGCCTTTTCTGGGAAATCAGTACAACTGGGTGTTGCTGCAGTATGTGCACACAGTGTCCACAGCATGCAGAAAAAAATAGAGAAAGAGGTATGTGTGCAGTTGTAGAGTAACAATCTCATTGAAATACAAATATGGTGGGACAGCACATCCAGCTGCAGTTCTGCAATGGATAAATAAAAGCTCTCAAGGTATGGAAAGTCAGGGTGGCACGGGTGAATGGAACAAGGAAAGCAAAAGCCAACCTGGAATTCAAAGGCAGCCAGAAGGAATTCCTCAAGTATATTAGTTACAAAAGTAAGACCAAAAAAAAATGAGGGCCCACTGCTGACTGGGGCAGAATATGTGGAAAAGGGCGAGATACATAGCACCTTCTTTTCTTCATTCTTTACTTACCTTTAGCAACCCCAGGGCCCAGAGGCCAGTGGGAAAATATAGAGTACGAAAGACTTACCATCGCTGGAGGAGGATCAGATTAGGGAATATTTAAACAAGCTGAACACACAACTCCATCAGTTTTGATGGGATATATGCACGAGTGTTGCAGTAGCTGATCAACCTCTTTGAAAGGTCATGGAAGTCACAGGAGACTCTTGACAGCTAGGAGAAAGGCAGTATTTCTTCTAACCTCAGGAAGGTGGATCTAGGGAACAGCAGGCTGATTAGACTCAAATCCTTCCTATTAAAAATAATGGATCTATCTGGAAACTACTTCCAAAAAACATGAAGGAATGAAGAATTATTTGGATTAATCAGCACAGATTTATTTGAAGAGAATCATGTTTGACCAAACTCATCGCCTTCCTCCCTTCCTCCCTCCATCCCTCCCTCCTTTTCTCTCTCTTCCTTACTTTGTTTTTCTCTCATTTTCTCTTTTTTTTTTATTCTCTGCTTTACTTTGACATGAGGAAGATGGGCAGTGCCTTTGGAGTTGACTGTCTCTCTTCATTATGGAGAGCCTAGATGAGGGTTTATCAAATTTTGCATAACTGAGATGATACTCCTCAGGAACAATACAAGAACCTCACAGCAAATTCACTTGCTGAAGTGTTTGTTTGGTCAACAGAGAGAAATAAGTACTGTTATCCTGTGTTCATCTTATTCTGAAACAGATACATACATTTGGTTAATCAAACTACTGCATGGAGGCGCTTTTATTCTCATAGTGATTGCCAAGATACAGAGGTGTAAAATGTAAGTTTACACATTTTTAGATTTTTTTCATGTATTAAACAATATTAAAAATTTTTTTAAACCCCAAAGTTTGGTTTCTTTTGTTTCACTAAGCTGGTGAAACAGAAGTATAGCTGAGTTATAACTGTTGGGAGACCCTTTTTACTATGTGGTATTGGGGTGTTTTTACCGTAACATAAGCTATACTGTCATAAAAACTGCTGTATAACTGTGGCTGCTTGAGGGGGTTTGACATCACTTCACTACCTCACCATAATTCAAGCTAAAAAACTTGAGTATTGACAATGTTCAAATACTCCACTACTTATGACATTTAGTGCCAGGTTTGGTGATGAGATAAAAATCCGTAAGTTCACTGATTTATAACATGACTTGATATGTACGTTCTGTAAAAGAGAGGTCGTCTGCTGACAGATGCTTTGAATTAGTACAATTCAGTTTTGTATCAGATAGAGGAAGAGCATATTAATATTCATCTTTAAATGAAGATGTACACTCTTTTTTATCTAAAAGCCTGGCTGCTGTTGGTTCCTACTCCTTCCTACTGTCCGCAGAGGGAACAAAGAATGATGCTTTGACCCTAAGTGTCCAGCAAGGCTCCTGAAGGAATGCAGTCATCAGTCCCAAACGATCTACTTTAGGCACCATAAAACACCTAACCAGATCAAATTCTGAACACCCAGAATTAACAGACTGTGATAATTTTTCACACCCTGTGTGTGTGGCGGTTCAGAGAACACAAGTTACAGAATTAATGTTTTACTGCCCAACCACTAAAGTAATTTTTTCAAACTGGGACTAAGGTGGCTAATTATTGTTGAAAGTTAATAATAAGATGTTTCAAGCCTAATTGCATTGTGACTGTGCCTACTAGAGACAGCTATTAATCAAGCTGTTATTATGTTCATTGCAGTACAAAGATAACCCAACAGGATAGCCCTGGTTCTCTTTTTGCAAATGCCAGCAAATGGTATGACTTTTACCATCACTTCTAGAAATTTATGCCTGGATCAAATTGAATAGTTCTTCCCTCTCTTTTGCTGCTTATGGTCCTTGCTGCATAATTTCATGCTGTGTTGTTCTTGATTCTGAAACAAATATGAAGAACAGTTCCACAAGGAATGCTACTGTAATTCTTTACTCCGTTGCTGGAATTAACAAGATTTTTTTAAGGAACAAACTTCTTTTTGTAAAACTGCTACTAAAATAAAAATATAAACAATTATTGAAAATATATAGTCACTGAAACCCCATTAAATTTATCTCTTAAACAGGTTTATTACTTCACTACATATTTGAATAAAGATTTGTCTTCTGTTGCTTTGGCACAAGAACAGATTTATTTAGTTTATAGAAACAATTATTTTTTCTCCATCATCTACCCAGAATGGAATTGTTTAGGAGGTGTGTGTGCTTTGTCAAATGTTACTCTGACAAAAACAATCTGTTCAAATATATTTAGGTCTTTTAATAAATATATAGGTGTCAGTATTGTTTATGGTTAGTTCACAAAAGCTTCTAATTTATTTATCAAGCTTTTTTATTGTGCATCACTGGAAACATGCAAGAGAGATGCCTCACCTACATTAATATTGCTTCTCTCTTATGTTATTTAGGGAACATTCAGCAACCTTAGTATTACTGACCCAGCTAATACTCAGTCAAATACATGCAAACATAGCATCAAATTTAAGGGATGCCATCTCCCTGATCTTTTGGAAGCTTAGGAACACAAGACACTCCTCAAAGTTGGACTTCTTTCACTGGCAGAAGTGCAGTTACCAGTCCTGGGCTAGGTATTATGTTTCACACTCCTTTTTGAAGCTATACCTGCACTGTTTTCTTTCTCAGGTATTTCTCTGTCATTGTCACCCAGAAAAGTTCAGCACTATTGGAAAAAATGAATTTCACAAATGTCTGGTCATCCTTCTCACTATTTTCACTTTTGCCATTAAAACTCAAGTCACAGATGGACTACTAGAGCAGGGGAATGAAAGTGGAAACACATCTCTCAGTTGTACAGAATGTATGAGATGCAATAGGTGTTTAACAGGATTATTCTGCTTTTCCCAGCTATTTCTGAAGGATTTCCTGCAGAGAAGGCAGGCTATATAATGCACGGACAAAGCACACCAGGTAAGTCAACGAGCCTTGGCCAAGCTGCTCTGAGAGCAAAGGGAGTCTTGCCATTGACTTTGCTAGGTTGCAGGTGAGAAGAGCCTATATTTGCATTCTTGCACACCTGATGGCAGTAAAAACAAGCTCTTTTTAATGCCTTCCTTTAAAAATGTTTAAAAACCAGCTGAGGAAATGGCTCTTAACACAACTGCCAGCATATTTAACAACCTCAGATTCTAATTCCTAGCTCTCAATTTGTTTTATCTAAAGTTTAGCAGAACTGAGAGTGCTTGGGTTAAATAGCTCCTGCACTGGAGAAATTCCCCTCTCTACCATTGCTCAGGAAGCACAGGGAATGCAAAGATGTCTCTTTGGCAGCTGGTTCGTTCAGTCTGCCAACCGAGCACTGAATGATTAGCAGTGCACTGCAGAATAGAAACTGGTAACTGTACCAGTGGTACAGCAGCTACATCATCCATAATGACTGAAGAAAATACCCGAGGTTTAGATTTCCTAGCCAGCTCCACAGCTCATGCATAGATTGCAGTTACAACGTATAGAGAATTACATTCCCTAGAACAATTTCTGACTTAAGGGTCTTGACTCTTTCACAAGTTCATCAGGTCTGTGTCACTTAAATTTCATCTCCTTAATGTACCTCTCTTTTTCCTTCTTGAAGTCTATCTCTCTAAATTCTTTTACCTTACATTCCTTACTCTCATAATTTTCCTCTTTTTTTCTGCTCTCCTATCTGAATCCATTCTTTCTCTTCTCCAGCAGAAAGTGTCCTTGCCCATGTCAAGGGTTTAGAACTAGATGATCTTTAAGGCCTTTCCCCTTCAACCCACATTATTCTATGATTCCATTACATTAGTCATGTCCCAAATCAACTACAAAATTATTTACTGATTTGGCTATTATCATTAAGTAAATTGCTATTGTCTATTTTCTTACTTTCACTCCATTTATCTTACTAATCCTGTGGTTATTTTTCTTCCTTTTCCCCTCTTGTTTCAACATATTTGTGTAAGAATTTCTATCCTCTTTAATTTCTCCTACTCTAATTCCAGTCTTTCTTCCACACTTCAATACTCATTTCTTTTTATTTTTCTTGTTGATTTCTGAAATACAGTTATTCTACCTGATTCTGTCTTGTTATTTAGACAGGCACCTGATGTACAAAATAAAAAATTGTCCAGCAGTTTGTTCTTCCACACTTCCTTTCTACTGAAAATTGCCATAGTCAAGTGATTTAAAATTAATTTTCCATACCTTAGTGAGCTAGTCATATATGTTTTTTTCAGTTGTGACTTTCTTATTCCAGGTAATAAATTGTCCTGTGGCTAATATGAGTGTCAGGTCTACAAAATATTGCAATGTGAGTCTGTTAACATTCTATTACATATATTTCATTAGGAATAGGAGGTTAAAAAAAAAATCTCACCCCTTATTGTCACCTCCTTGAGGAAGAAAAAATTGTTTTGTGATAGAAAATGCTAAAATATTCAGATTGTACACAGAAGGAAAAAGAGATGTACCTTTGTTTGGAGATATAATCCTGGCCTTTAAAGGTACCTACATTTTCATAAGGCTTGTGATGTCAGCATGTAGATAGATAGCTCCCAATTGTTGCAAAAAAAATCTCCTAAAGTAGGTAATTCAATCCTCTTTGCACAAAATAGCAATCATTTCAAATACCTATTGAATGAGGAATTTCCTTTGCATCCTTACTTGGATGGTAGGGCAACTCAGGCTTGTAAAATTGTTGAATTCACTGACCACTATGTGTTTTGGAGTCTCTTCTGTTTCCTTGGGTTTATGCTACAGCTCCCTTCTTTGACAAAATTTTCTCAGCACCTTTCATCTAAAATATTTTAGATGGACAGTCAATTACTTGATACAACTGGATTGCATCATTTCCAAGAAGAAGTCTGATACAATGTTGTCCATCTTCCCTTTTTGAGGCATGCATCAGAAGGGTTGGAATATATCACTGATAAGCTCAGTCTAGCACTGGAGAGTAGAATTGGCTAAGGCTGTACTTACCCTAGAAAATCAAGGCCATGATTGAAATGGTAGAGCAGAGTGGGTACCTGTAATCTAAAACTCACCTTTTTCCTCCTTCTAGAACACCTGCTAGGAACCATCCCTAAGTCTGTCTCTTATACAACATTGAGTCATCATCTGGCAGAGGGCTGGTTTGCAGATAGCATACAGCATAAAAATAACAGGTTTACACAGCATAAAAATAACAAGTATTGATCAATGACTAATTGCAGGGCTCAGTGCATGCCAGTGTTGGAGCCGTAATTTGGCCCTGTACGGTTTACCTTGTGAAGATGTTTTTGACCTGATAAAACTAAAAGAGAAAGTACCTCAATCTGCACATCATCACTGGAATGGAAGCACAACTGGAACTATTGGAGCATCCCCTGCCACAGAAAGGGAAAAACTGACCTTCCAGCTCCCAGAGGAATGAAGAAGATGCAAAACTTTTCTCTTTAGAGCTCACTCATTTCTGAAGACAGGCAGTGTGCAACTATAAGAATGACTGTGAGTAATGGGCCATTTATTCTCATTTGCAAAATGAGACGATATGATACCATTTTTTACCAGGATGATAAAATGGAAAAGTTATTTATTACTTTGGCAGTTAAGAAATGGCTTATGCTATGGACAAATAATTTGAAATGTTCTCTATATAGGAAATTGTGTACAAACAGTACAACTGTGGGAAAAATTAGAAATTAAGAAAGGCTACTTGTTAGAAAACAAGGCATTTACAGGTTGCTACAGGATCTGCAAACTGTACAGCTTTATTGTATCTGCAGTAGTTTCTGTGAAAGCTTGTTCAAATGGAAAAGAGGCTGATATAACTCAGTAAACAATGCTCAGAATCCTTGTGAGCTGAGCTTTTCTTTAAATAAGAAAATGCATCGTTTCTTCTGGTTAAGTCTGCATGACTGCTAACTTCTATGTGAACTGGGAAGACTCCTTTGTAGGGGTGTCTGCAGATGAGGATGCACATTCATAGGTGACGTTGATAAGAACATAGGTAAAATTCAGACGTATGTATTTATTTCCAACTGTGCACAAAGGGGAAGATTTTTCAAAATATTTTTAAAATAAATTTAATTAGCTATTTTTCATGTCTCAAGTGAGCTCCTTAATAAATTAGAAGCACCTTATAAACTGGATTTTACATACCACTTGAGAATATCTTAGTACTCTAGAGGCATATGGAGAGAAGGACATCAAAATAAAAATTGAATTGGAAGATTAAAAATAGTTTTCTGGGAAGAGATTATGCTTTGTCTATATTATTCAACGTCTAGTATGATATGGTGTCTTCCTGGTGGAACCACTAGACACTGTTGTGATACAAAGAGCAAACAATAGTATTCTAAATATTTCTATTCTTCATGTTATTCCTTAAATTAGATGTTATTCCCAAACAACTTATAATGTAATAATTCTTCCCCTGAAATGCAATTGACAGCATTGACAGCTTACATTTTTATTGGCTCTATCTATATGGCATTTTCTATCTATTCATCTACCAAGGATGTATTCAAATATCTTTAAAATATCTTTTCACTGTCCTACTTTTAAGTCATACGAAGCAGAGGTTCTCTTCCAAACAAAGAAAAAAAAGCTGTAATAACAGATGGACTGTATTATCCCTATGTGTTTTCACCATTATTTCACAGGATACTTTGATGCACCCATTTTCATAGCACTGTTCCATCTTGCTTGAAAGATTATGGCAGTCAGTGTTCAAAGGATGAAAGCAGTCTGTGGAGGTCCAGCCACCTCCAGTGACGTCCTGTCTTTTCTATCTATAAAATACTAAGCTGTTCCCTGGAGGTCCTTATTAGGCCTTTTTATTTTTTTATTTTGTTTTAAAAGTTTTCCTCAAACACAACTACTTTAGATTTGGGATCACAGTACTTTCTTATGTATGGGACAAGCAAACTGCAATAACCAATTGCAACTCCATTCCTTGATTTCAAATGCATGCAATGGTTAACTGCTTGCTTCTTATTTCTTCTGCTTTTTCACCTAAGAATATAAGTAGATGTGTTTTCTGACCTCCCCCCTTTCCTCACACAACCACCTGCCAATGAAGATGTTTTACAGCGTAAATAATTAATGTTGTCATCTTAATTCCTAGGCTGCTACCAAGAAGCATGGCCTCTTTACAATTTCCTTTCTGTTTCCTCAGTCATTGCTGCATCCATAATGAAATGCAACATGAATGTAACATTAAAGCTGCAAATTTAAACACAGAGATGTTTAAATACACCCTCACAGTAATGATAGGTGAGCAAAGCTGAATATGTCCACAATTTCTGACACTTACCAAACATAAGGTCTTGATAAAAAACAATCTGCTAGTTAGCAGTGGAAAGAACTTGACTCCATAGAGCATGAAGATTCCCTCATTATGCATGATAAAGGTCTTCTGTCTCTATGATTTTCAGAATACTACTGGCAGATGCACTGTGAAAGTTGCTTTCCAGTTTGCCTCCAAGACCACCAAGCCTCAGAAGTATGAATTCGCTTCTTTCTGCAATTACAAGATAGACTGATATGAAGCAGATTCAGATTTTTCCAACAAATTAACAGTCAGCATTTCTTATGAAGCATCATTAACTCAGATCCAGCATCAGTAAAATTATGTTAAAGACCATGAAAGAATCTTCAACAAGATAAATTCTCCGACAGATTTTGGGTTCTAAACAAGTGCATACTCAAACATGCTTCATAGCTTTACAGAGGTGTGTAGTGTTGTGATACCACACTGTTGTGTTGGTTGGGTTGCCAATTGCCAGGAAAGAGGCATTGCCCATAAGATTGCATGCAGACCTTGGAGCCATTGCTGCTGGCACAAGCTCTTGATGATAGGGAATATGGGGTGGCACTTACACATTTAGGATTATCTATAGGGACCATAAATATATAATCTGGTTTATTGCATGCTAGGAATGAGTAACTTGAAGAACCAGTGAGCAACACTACTGGCGCTGTCAGAATTTCAGAAAGTACCTCTATTTGTTCAGGACTTCAGTGTAGGATTTAATTCTGTGGAATTTGGTTATAGGGGTAAAATAGAAGTGAGAGATTTCTAAGGATGGGTTTAGAGTATGGGAGTTTATTGTGAAAGAGCTTGCTTGTTATTGTGTGAGAGGCTTGCTGGGCTGAAAGACGCACTCAAAGCAGGTCAGAGAAAGAGAGAGAAAGAGGTAAAAAGAAAGAGTAAAAAGAGAGCAATTTGCTGTTTACAGTACAATAAATCATCTTCTCTGTTGAATATTCTAATTCTCTTTAACCAATCTGAAACAATTTACAAACTCTACAATATTTGCATGTAACCTATAAGAATCATTACATTACCATATGGGGTTATATTTTAAACCTTAAAAAAACTGCTTTTGGGAATCTCCTACCAGGCAGGTATGGTTTGTTCTGACCTTTGGACCTGCCTAGGCAGAGGGTATTGTTCTATCAAGAAGGAGGATTACCTTCAGCCAGCTCTACCATTGTTTCTTAGTTACTTTTCAACTCAAACCTTGTCTTCATCTCAATTTCAATTATACTTTCCATATTTCCAGCATCTTTTGCAAGGTAATCATATCTATAAGGTTTTCCTATTTCATCTTCCCCAACACTTCAGGAAATGGCCAGTCCTCGGTTATTATTATTAAAATTGAGATGATCCCTTTACTTTGATTCAGTTACCCTCCACAGGCAACTGGAGATATTTGAGATGCCCCAGGACACTCCACCTGCACTTCTGCTACTACTACAGAGGGTCACCAGTCTCTCATAACTCCTGTGTCATATCTGCGAGCCCCACGTACAGGTTTGAGACACTTTAGGGCACTTAAAATTGCTGAAGCCACCTTTGTTTGAATAACCAACTTGAGCCCATAGCAACAGGCTAGAATCACACCTAAAACATTGTTTAGTCTAAGATGCTTTTCCAGGCTCTGGCCCGTTATCAGTGGAAAAATACAAGCATCTTCAAAGGATATTCATTCCTTACTAAAGTAGTTGTCAAAAGTGACTGTGATGAACTGTCTTCGGAAAAACATATTTCCTTTGTCCAGGAATGCAAGATTTCTAGTAAGTGACTATTCCCTTACCCTAAATAAAATGCCTCACTACAGTAAGTGACTATTTATCTACAAATGTAATTTTAAGTATTTTCACACAGACAATACATTATCATGCATTTTATCCTAAATATTAGTTAAAATACTATGCCTGGAATGTTAAAGTTATTGAGGTCATCAAACTCAGTTTTTTGGCTTCTATTTTATTTAGTGCCTGTGAAGTTTTTTGACTTTCAGTAGAACAAAGCACTTTTTTCCTTAAATGCTCAAAATGTTTTCACAATGTGGAAACAAGTGAAATTTACACTTTGGAGGAGTATCATGAGACCTACCGTTGAGTTATATCTCCCACTTCCAATTTAGTGGTGCACACAGATGGGCCTGTCTTTAGTTTAAAGATTAACATCTAGAGAATATGGTTTTCTACAGCAGCAGTTTCCAGACTTTTTACCATACCGAAAATCTCTCATATGTATTCCAGTAGAGGCTCCAATCTATACACAAAAAAAAAAATGTAAGCAAATCACCTACAGCAGCATTTTCATGTCTAATTTATTAGGTCTTCATATTTGTTGATGAGATTCTTAATATAGACTTTTGGTTGGAGAAGATAGGCTACTAGTACCCACTTTCAAAACATAAAAGGGTAACAACTGTTTTCAGATCTACATTTTAAATATAATTAATGAAGTAACCAGCATATAGAAACAGAAATATGATCAACCCTTTTATTGGGAACTGGAAGACAATAAAAGAAGCCACATTCTACCAGAAGCAACATCCATTAAAAGGGTTCAAGTTGCTCTTTCATTTTCTCTTTTTCTAAATTAAGATTTCTTAAAAGTCTGAATAAGATTTTTATATTGTTCCCCCCCTCATTCTCCCCCAGCTAAAATCCCATGAGATGAACCCTACCCACCCTTTCTGTCTGGAAAAAAATGCATGTAAAAATATCTGGAAATTTCATCACAATATCCTTAAATATGCAAGAAATTCTGCTAATAAATTTAACTACATAATACACTTTGGATTATCCCAATAAATTGCCTTCAAATACAAGAAAGAGCAACTCCAATCAAATATCATTATTCTAGATTAGTAAGGCTGTGAATTTTATGAAAAGAAAGATACCAAAATTTTCCTAGAATGGCCTTCACAAAACTTGAGAACTAAAGAAGCAGATTTCAGAGTTTCTTGCTGTAAAAGCTTACTAACCTCCTAATAAAAACTGTCTGTGGGAGAGAGGCTTTCAAGTACTTCATTGTCTTTCCTTGAGTGGAAGCGCATTTGGAAAGGGAAATAAAAATAAATTTATCACAAAGCTAAAGTGGAGAGGAAAGATAATCCTGTTCCAGAACAAATGGTTCTGCCCTAACTGCCCATTATACATTGGCTCCTGTGTGTTCTTAATGATGAATGCAATAGAGAAGGGCTCACAGTCAGAGACAGTGTCCCTTCACATTTTGATGATGACATCTCAACATCTGCTGTCAAAGCTTTTGTGTACCTCCAGCTTCTCACATGTTAATAAGTTAGAGAACTCTAATTTCATAAAAGTCTGGAGACAAAGAGTTAATCTGGGCTTATGCAGCTATATAAGAATAAAAATATCACTGTAAAAAAATGCATGTATTCCCCACCAAAACCTGGAGAATGTAAGGAAACAAGTACAGAAGAAAACCAATAACAACATGTTATTTAAAGTCATAGAAGAAAAGAGAGGAAAACAGAGGCTAAATCATCCTCTATTGTTAAGAAAGAATACCAAAAGGAAGAATTATCTATGTTTATGTGTGCAAGAAGACTGGAGCTCAAACATGTGACAACAATGAAAGTTCTTGACGTTCATGTCACACATTTTTAGGACAATGTGTGGCACATCCATTGCAACACCTGCACTACAAACTGCAGCGTATTATGGTGAATCTTGCCTATCATAACTTGTTGGCCAAGGCCTGGTTGCCAAAAAAGACTAAGGGATTTAAGGCAGAGGATAGTTGCAACTAATACTGAACATGCCCTGGATGCCACGGGCAGAAAAGCATGTGTATCCATGACTGCCTAGTGAGCTTCCCCAGAAGATTCACCAAGTCTTGTCTTTGAGGCAAACACATGAAAGAAAAATCCTGTTCACCTGAAGAGAGTCAGGGTTTCACCACTTAAATCCGGATGAAAATACAAATTAGGACTTTGGTATTATGAAGAGGGATTTCTCATTTTATATTGGTTAAGTCTTGACACCTTGACAAAAGAAAGAGTTACATACCAATTAATCTCTCAATATGTTTAAATCATTGGATCTGCTGAAATATGCAGAATTTCCTTCACTCTGCAACAAAGTTTAATATTATCCTTAAAGTAATTACTTCCATTTTGCCTCTTTGGAGCAGCCCTTGACAATAACAAAGCCCCTTGTATTCTATCCAACAAGTTTGCACAGGCAGTGAAGATTTAGCCTTAGATATTAGTTCCAATGGAGAAAAGCAGAATTTCTTCAATTCTTCATTTCCATCATAGTCAAGGTAGGAATAAGCCAGATAGGTTGGACTGCCTTTTTAAATGTCACACTTTAGTCACATCTGACAAATGCGGGAAAATTCTGTGTTAGGCAAACTGCAAAATGCAGCCTGTCATTAACAATCCTGAAAGCAAGAACAGCTGTTGAAAACAGCTGAGAAACCTCAAGTATATTGGGCAAAACTACCCAACACAAAGATAATGAGGAAAAAAAGAGAAGGCTGTAATTTTCAGGAGCAATATACCTCGAAGCCTGAGTTACCATAATCCAGAAAAGTGAGAGTCAGTATGCGCTGCCTGGAAGGAGGAATGCAGGGTAGGAAGAACAAGGAAATGTGGAAGGTAGCTCAGGTTTGGAAGTCCTCTGACTTTCAAAAGACCCAAAGAGAAAACACTTCACTGCTCTGGTTTCTCTGTCCCACAAAACAACACCCTTTACCTTTAGAATTTCTTTCCCCCCTCATCCTTCTGCATATAATCTTGCATCAAATGTTGTGAAATACAAATTTTTGCTCAAGAGTAGTGTCTGGTTCTGAGAGACACATGGAACCAACTCACTGTTATTTGGAGGCTCTTCCCTCTTTGCAAAGGGTGGATTTGCTAATGCTGTTTTAGACTACAGAGGAAAGAAAGAAAATGCTGTCATGGTATCACCAGGGGCTTTTTAAGACTCTACAAGGCAAGCAACCAATACAGTGCAACACAGTCATTGTGCTGTTTCCTTTAGTAATCTCTTCTATTATTATAACAATTGAAAATTATAGTTTAAAAAATCCACCACTGGCATAGATTAATCCCACTTTAATTTACAACAATTACTACCAGATTTCAAACTGTTTCCATGTACAAAATGTTTAATATAAAATCACTATCTAAGAATCAGAAAAGAAATTGCACAATGTTTTAGAAAAAATACAAGAATTGGTCCTAATCCTGGTACAAAGCAAAGTCTAAGGTAAATTAGAGAGCTGATAAATATACTATCACCACTAGTGCATAAAGAAATATTTTAAGTAACATAGGGAAAAGGAATAAAATTATTAAATTATAAATTACATTTTCCACTACAGTATATGCAAGAGGTCTCCACTGTATTAAGGCATATAAAAATAACGGACAAAAAATTGAGCTGTGAGTACTGAAATTTTCTACATTTAATTATTTTTAATGTAAAATTCAGGCAGGTGTATAAGGCAATATACTACAGCTACATAAATAAATGAAGCAGTAAGTTTCAGTAACTTGAAAATAATTTAGATTAAAATTGAAGCTAGCTCCAAATGGAATTGAGTTGTGAAATAGTCCTGTCAAAAGTGAACAGACATCCAAATGTAAAGCTACTATTGGCTAACAGAATAGTGGAATATTGGTTACAGACTGATTTGAATCCCATACTTTAAAAAGGAATAAAACAGTCTCTAAGAAAAGCATCTGGCCAATGAAAGGCGTAATTTCAACTTGTTACCAAGTTAACAATATTTCTTACTAGTTTTGTAAATACAGAATCACCTTTTAAATGCAACCATAAAAACTTTATTCTGATTATTATAGTAATGTTTCAGAAAAAGGTCAAAAAAGGAAATATTTCTTTATCTACCAGCAATGTTTTAAAATCTGTTTTTATTTAAAAACAAGCAAGTCAAGAACCCTCAGTTTCCTTATGACAGTAGTCACCAAATCATTTGGCTATTTTATTAAAATATACATCAATAAGAAATGTTAAAAATCAGAAGTGACATTATTTTGGAGGGTGAATTGCTAATAAAGCAACACAGATTTTCATCCTGTGTGAAACAGCTGGACCATGACGAGATCACATTAGCACTAATTAAAATGATATTTTTTTGTGCAGTTTTTGTTAATCCAGCTTCATTGGACTCAAAAGGATTTCTGAAATCTGTAATAAAAGCTATTATGTAATCTTACTCCAGTTCTCTTGCATCAGGTTACTGTGTGAAATTTCCCTGTAATAAACAATACTTTCTTAAAACTCTCACTCAATAAAATCAATATTAACTTTTTACTATTATAGCTGCTTTTTCCCAATATATGATCCTCATTTAATTAAAAAAAATTAAAGCTCTAATTTATTTTTACTTGATGAACAAGAAAAATATCATATTAAAGGCAACATTTTGCCATGTTTCTCTTTCTCCCTCACTTTCCCAGGTCCCTGTTGTTCCCAACGTATAATTTGCAAAACATATTGCTTCAATACTTACAATGAGAGAGGCGGCCCAGCTGTGGGAGGGAAAGGACAGCAGTCTCCAATATTACCATAATAATCTGCCTAAGGTCCCATGAGCCCTCTGGAGTATACAATTCTCTATACTGCAGGCCCCAGCTGGAGAATGTTCTCTTGACATGTATGCCAACCTTTGCCTGCAGGCAAAATAAAAAAAGGCAGAGAAGTAATCATGAAAATAAAAAATCTTGTCAACTGTGGTAGGATGCAGTTTCCATGTTTTTTTGCTCACGTAGGCAGTCGTTGTGCTAACAAAATGATAGGAGACTTTAAAAGACTGCAGCTGGTATGTGTTTTTCTGGAGAGGGGAGAACATCATATGCCACACTAATTCTGCAATTTTAACTTTGGGGGAAAAAATGAGCAGTGATATTGTATTACTGTCAATATGCATGACAGCTTTATTTACCTCCTCTTCTGATGGCTGCTCATTACAGGATTTAAGCAGGAAAGTGAAACCCTGACAGAGTTGAGCTAATTGCAAAGGGCCAGATTGTGATCTCATTGTTTTGTGTTGGGTGGTTGGGGGTTTTTTCATGTTGATGAGGGCTCTCAGGCAAATTGCCCTGCTGGCTCAGAGGGACTAATTGGGAAGTAAATGCCCATCACTGTGAAAGGCATACAATTGGCTCAGCAAACTTTCCAAGAATATAAGGCATGACTTTTAAAACAAATAATGAAATAGAGGGAAAAGGTGGTTGGAAGATACATGTATAAGATCAAAGACCTAATATATGCTTATGCCCTCCAGTTTCAAGCTCAATTTGTACCTAAGAACCCAAGGCTTTTCTTCTGATTTCATTCAAACAGAAGAGAAACACCAGCACCAAAGGGCTTAAAACAGGTCCTATGTTGTGATAGATTTCTAAAACATTAAAAATAATATTCTCTAGCAAAAGAAAAACATCTGTGTGCACCAGTCATGGGTCAGAGGTTGCATTTTCAAAACAGAATTGTCAAGGTAGCACAAAGAGCTATTTACCATTTTAATTCTAATTAACACCAAAACAAGACTTCCTTTTGCTACTAGAGGACATATTCCCACACAAATATATAGTAAGATCATGATTTTACAGGTTATCCTCAGATGGAAGATCTTTTGTACTAAACCAGTATTCAAATTGAAAATGTCATCCCTCCTGCCTGAATGAATCCAGTATACAGCATCCACCAAAGAGATGGTATATTTCTGAATTGAATGTATTTTGGACAGAGCAGATTCGTGTAATCATAAACCATTATGTAAGCAGAATGAAAATTACTTTGGCAAGTTAACAGATCAGAAGAGAGCTGCTCCAGGCTCAGAGGATACAGGTGTGGGAGACACCCAGAGACAGGAGTTGCTCCAAGCAGGAGAAATTTAATGCAGTCACCATCTCACTCCTTCCTTCCTACTCTCCACTAACCCACACAGTTTTTCTTAATGTGATGAACAATAACAAGCCTGTTAATTTTAAAATACTTTTCACCTACCTACCTGTATATGAGTATGCAAATATGGGGAGGGTTATTTAATTCTAAAAAATCTGCTTTAATCTTCTTTGCCTCCTTTATTAAAGCCATTTAGAAGTAACAAGAACATGTTTAGCTCAATAACTGCTCTTGAAGGATATGTACAGTAGCGAGTTAAAGAGTTTGATTTGTTGTCTGAAAGCGGAAGTCATTACTTATACTGGGTGGACTTGTGAGAGACCCTGTCTGTCTGGCACATGAATGAGGTTATTCTTTAAGTCTGCCAGCCACGTGGAGCTTAACTAAAGATGTTGGAAAATTTCAAATGAGGAGAAAATTAAAACAAAATCAAATATATATTGAAACTACTGGGCCAAGATTAAACAGTGAAGAGAATATTCCACATGAATTTAAGAGAAAGAAGGAATCACAGCCAAAGTGCATTTAGACAGATCTGAACAATGTCCCCTCACAAAACCACTGAAACTGAAGAACGTGAAACTCCAGAAAGAAGAGGTTTTCAGAGTCCAAGGCACTCACAATTAGGAGAAGTTTTCATGTAGTGCAGCTTGGGACCTAGGTTTCTAAAATGTCTCTATGCATTTTTTCATCTGTAATAGGACATGGCAGTAAAAATTAATAAATAAATCCCACTTATTACCATAGAATGAGTTGGAAGCCTGGTTACCATCACTGTGACCGAGTGAAGTATATAACTTTGCCACCAGATTCATCTGTATATTCATCTGTGTTCTTACAAGAATGAAAATAATTTTGGGGAAGTTTTCTGGTTTGTGTTAACTACTTACTGCTGCAAAGCCACAGGTCCGTCAGTAAATCAAATACTCCCTGGTTCACTGCCTTGCACTGTGGTCAACCTGCATCACACAGCCCAGATGACAATGTTTAAACCCAATGCCTACTATTCATTGTAACAAGGTGGCCTTCTTCTGCAAGCTGCCTGCTGGGAAACAGAGGTGCTCTTCATAAACTCTCATATCATCCCCAGGGGCAGTTTGAGAAAGCATAACTCACCATGGGCCAGAATCATGGGCAGAAAGACTTCCAATTATATTTACCAGCACAGAAAGAGTGCAAACACAATTTATTCATATTTGAAATAAATGTAATGGATTTTTTCAGGTTAGTGAGACCTCCATAAACACATTAAAAACAGTTTTCATCCTGCAAAGCCACTGTAAGGAGTTCAAAAAAGTAGTCTATAACTGGGTTACAGACCTCTGCAAAACATTCATGTTTTATTTGCTGGCTCAATCACCGAAAACTAAATAAAGTTTGATATGATATGTCATTGTAAAACAAAAGAAAAAGATGAGTTTTCACAAAATGTAACTTGAATATGTGCTAGCTTTAAAAAAATGTGTTTGGTTTATGTCTGATACAGTTTTATGAATCCAACCCAAAAAACTTATAAAATTTGGGCTTCCATGTATTTGCATTTTCCTTCAACTAGAAGTACTCATTGATATTAGGCATGGCAGTAAGTATTTTGGCTGACTGGCATTAGAAGTAAGACAGGAGGCTAGAGTCAATAGGCACAAAAAATCACTGTCTGGCAGCAAGCATATTTCAACAATTTTAGCCCTCCCATAATCTCCAAATGGCACAATTCCATAATTCCGTGGTTTTGTCTTGATAGTAGTAATACAAGTGGGGTTTTTGCAAATTAACCTTCTCTTACTTTCATCACCCAGTTGGATATGAGAGTCTGGTCTAATCCATTTATCTTGGGCACCTATTTTTGCATGGGATAAAATTTGGAAGTTCTTGTCTCTTGTTAAGATACAATTATTGAAAGATGCCTATGCCCAAATTAAGCTGCAAACAAGACCATAGGCCAAAGTCAATAGTACAGATTTAATTTAACCATGAATGGGAGGTAGAGAGATAGAAAGAAATAGAAAAGAGAGGAGGTAGAGAGGGAGAGACAGAAAGATTAAGCAGAAGACAGTCACCACATTTGGATCCAGCAGCTTTCCATGGGTTCTTTGTTCTTGGCTTCTTGGTGGTGGAGGGTCCCAAGGTTGTTCAAAATGTTTCACTGTTTATACATTTAGTTAACAGAGGAATTAATGCTCATTGCCTACACAGTTCTCTCACACTATTGGTAAAAACATTTCCTTGACTCTAATGCTAACCAGTTTCTATGTTCAGTCTTTCTCTTCTTTTGAGCTGGTGGGTTTATTGGGTAAATGAACCGAGAGATGGTGATCACGGTCTCCCCATGTTGGAATTACCTTTTGCCCATTCTGATCTGATTTCAGCACAGTTGCTCAGCTGACTTTCCATGTGGCCCATAAATTCTCATTCTTTGTGATGCATTCTTCTCCCCAAGTTTTGTTATCCTCCCCCTAGGCTGAGATAATACTCAGACAATTGTATCACCTTTATCTTATCTGTGGTATCTTATCTTACAGTCCAAGTTCCAGGTACCACAGAGGTGTATTTGAATGAATGGGATATGGGGGGACAGTTCAATGGTTGGTGGAGGTCACAGATGCCGTCTGTCCCTTGACTTGGGGTGATCTCTGTTTGACCAGTGATGTGCATGTGAGCACTTGCTTCTTCATAAATTTTGTCACAGGGAATTTTTGTCTGGATGCAGTACTCAGGATGTGCTATCCAGATCTCACCTCTGACAGGCCAGGAATCAGCACCATCCTGTCACTCCCGACTGTGCTTATCTCATGGCAAACTCCTTCTGTGGCCTTAACAGTGTTTGAGACAAGCAACTGTTCTTTTTAAGTCCTTACATTTCTCTGCAGAGAAAGTCTAGTCAGCCAGCTGATTAAACAGCCAAAGTCAGGTAAAACAAATAGCCTGTTTCTGTTATTTCAAGTTGATTTGGAAAATCTCTCTAGGCATGAGGTGTGCCAAGTGCCTTTAAAAATCCAGCTTCAAATCTCTGTAAAATCCCAACCACCTGTGTTATGAGCTCAATTTAGAAGTACTTCTTTGCAATCCTTTTCCATGCTTAACAAAGTCCCTTGGCTCATGTCAGCAGAAAATAGATGCCACCAACCCAAACAGTTCAAACTGCAGATGCTGCTAAGAAGCTGGCTCACTCCTGCAGGAGGAGGTCAGATGGCACAATGGTGCAGGACATCTTAACAAAAGTTAAGAAAAACACTTACATATGTAGCCAAGACTTACCCAACAGCCCTGTGATGAAGGGAACATACCTCTCAAGCCTTCCCAGCACATGGGATTGGGCACTGTCTTCCAGTTTTAATCCATTCCCCCTTGTCCTATCTCTATCATCCCTCTCCATCTTTCTTGTAGGCTCCCTTCAGGTACTTGAAGGCTGCAGTTAAGTCACCACAAAGCCTTTCCTTTTCCAGGCTAAACAATCCCAATTGTCTCAGCCTTTCCTCATGGGAGAGGTGCTCTAATCATGCTGGTGTCCCTCGTCTGGACTAGCTCCAGCAGGTCCATGTCCTTCCTGTGCTGGGACCCCAGAGCTGATGCAGCACTGCAGGTGGGGTCTCAGCAGAGCAGAGGGGCAGAGTCCCCTCCCTGGCCCTGCTGCCCACGGGGCTTTGGATGCAGCTCAGGACCCGTTTGGCTCTCTGGGCTGGGAGTGCCCATGACTGGGTCATTTCCAGCCTCTCATCAACCAGCACCTCCAAGCCCTTCTCAGCAGGGCTGCTCTCCATCTGTTCATCCCCACCCTGTATTGATAGTGGGAATTGCCCCAGAGCCAGGTGCAGCACCTTGCACTTGGTCTTAAACCTCATGAGATTTCCATGGGCCTACTTCTCGAGCTTTTCCAGGTGTCTACCTAAGGAAAGAATAGCAGGGCTGAACATCCATACAAACAGAAAGATAAAAAATCCCAAGTATTTCTGAAAGTAGGACTAAATATTTCTACCCTGCAATGAGAAAGAATCTGGGATCTGTTACTTTTCCCAACGGGCCTTTAGCACTTTTTCTCAGTTATACAACATAGTTGTCCAACAAATCCAGCTGCTACTTGGGGAACAGCCCAAGCTTACTGCTTTTACTCAGAAAGTAGTAGACATATTTATCCTGGAAAAAAAAAAATCCCTACATTATTTTGGATATAGCTCCGGATCAATCAATAAGGCTTAGCAGGGTAAAAAGAAAAAACAAAACCAAAATACAATTAATATCTTCAGTATTTGCACTGTCAAATATTCTCCTGTCTTCTCAAAAACTTTTGGATGACTCTGAAAATGCTCTAAATCTCTGTTATGATGCCCCTTCAAGGGATTATATTTGTTGAATAAAACACACCATTCAGACATGTGACTAGGAAGATAAGATTTGTGAGTTGCTACTTACAAGTTAGAAAGTTAGTGATAGGGTTTTAAAATAACCCCTCACATAAAGAAGAAAATAAGCACTAATTGCCAGGAAAAACTGATGCAACAGAGACACTCCAAAAATGCAGAGATTTTTGTTTGGGGAAAAAAGAGAACAATTGAAGAAAGCAGGATTACAATGTTAATACTGAAGTGAAAAGAAAGCTGTGTCAGGTCTTTCCATCTTTTCTGTCTCTGAAATGTCTAGTACCAGTAAATTTTATTCTCTACTTCCCTAGGTTTCCTAATGCTGTCAGCATGCTGTGCTCAGCTCACCTCCAGTTCAGGAATGAGATCGTGATGCTGTGATTGAGCTGGTTACAAAAGGAAAACCGACTGTGATAATTCAGATTAATGTACAGGCTTCTGTTTCCTTGGCAAGCTGTTAACACAGATGCAGGTCTTTAAAGATGCTCGGCTCTCTTTTTTTGCTTCCAGAGTTTTCCCTTCTCTGATTCCCTGTCTCCCAGTGAAATGAAAGGGACAGTGCCATCGCAGGTGATTTTGCTTCTTAGTTGTTTTCCTTGACATCCACTTACAAGCTTAAAAGCATGTTTATTCACTATTTGTTTTGCTGTCACAACTAAAGCCTTCCATCAGATACAAGAATCTCACTTTGAAATACACCAGAAGATTACCTCTGTCTCAGAAAGCTCTAGGGGGCAAGTCTAATTTACTTCTGTAGAGACAAAGGCAGGGGAGAAGCTAGTGATGGAAATGTCATTCACTGGAGGGCCAAAAGTAATAACATTCCATAGAAATGGAAATATAAGTCTTTCCAAACAGGAAACATAAGAATGCAACTCACACAACCATAATTCAAACATAAAAAATGTCAAATTTGGGAGTGGAACAACGTGGAGTCTATTTACTACTTTGTCTGAGAGATACAACAAAAACAGTGGCAGGTCCTAGGTAAGTTATTAATAAAACAATTTCTAGTGGCACAGAAGGCTGATCCAAACACCTGAATTTACAGCATCCCAAGCACAAGTTTGCAGAATCCATGAATTCAAATCAGGGCTGTTATTTTGGTTTATGGAACAGCATCCATGGAGCACTGGTGGAGCAAAGATTAGGAAACCACGGCTACAGAGTCACATGCAGAAAGAGACTTGAGGAATCCTGCAACAATCAACGTGGAATTAAAATCCTTCATAGAAAGATCATTAATCCCAAATCCCAAATTCAAAGGCTGAAACATCAAGTTTAAAATATGTGTGAAGTTTTGCTATCATGAAAATGCCAGAACGGAGAGTCACTGGGATTCACATTGTACACATGAAGGTGTAAGGGTTTTCAATTTCCATTTCCATGCTGTAGAACCCCTTACGAAGCAGTGTTCAAAGACAGCAAGTAGCATAAGGGAGTTGGAGCCACAGAAAAAAAGCATGCTCAGGTTGTTTGCCCTTACACTGCTTAAGCCAGAACTTACAGCAAGAAATCACTACGCATAATAGCACTGTCCATTATTAAAGTCCAGGGACATGCTCTGGCTGTATCTCAACTACACACTGGGAGCACTAGGCCACAGCATACAGCAGTATCATAGGTTTTTATGCTGCTATTATTACTTTGAGTTCAATATAAGGAATCCCAGACTGCTGCCCAGGCAGGATGTAGTTGGATCCAAACTATAATCATAGAATCATTGAATCATTTAGGTTCACAAAGACCTTTAAGATTTTCAAGCCCAGCCATTAACCCAGCACTGCTGAGAGCACTGCTAAAACATGTCCCTAAGTGCCACATCTACACATCTTTTAAATACCTTCAGGTGACTCAACCACTTCCCTGGGCAGCCTGTTCCAAACCTTGACAACCCTTTCACTGAATATCCAATCTAAGGCACAACTTGAGGCTTTTTCCTCTTGATCAGTCTTTTGTTACCTGGGAGAGGAGACCAACCCCCACCTTGTTGCAACCTCCTTTCAGGAGAGTGATTTCACCCCTGATCCTCCTTTTCTACAGTCTAAACACCCCCAGCTTCCTCAGCTGCTCCTCATCAGACTTGTGATGTTGACCCTTTACCAGCTTCACTGCCCTTCCCTGGACACTCTTCAGTGCCTCAATATCTTATTTGTAGTGAGGGACCCAGAACTGGACACATTCAAGGTGTGGGCTCACCAGTGCTGAGTACAGGGGTACAATCCCTGCCCTGGTCCTGCTGGCCACACTATTGCTGATCCAGGCATGGATGCCATTTGTCTTCTCAGCCACCTGAGTACCTGCTGGCTCATGTTCAGACAGTTGTCAATCAGAGCCCCCAGGTCTTTTTCTGGCAGAGAAATGTCCAGTCACTTTCCCCCAAGCCTATAGTGTTGCATGGGATTGTTGTGACCCTAGCGCAGGACCCTGAAACTTAGTAGTTAGGCTTCTTTCTGGAACTCTTCCACAGTCCAAAAGATCTCACTGTCAGTCTTACCTAATATTGGATTTAACTGTTTTTCTCTCCTACAATTCCATTTTTTTCTGAAAACTTCGAGCAAGAGTATCCTGAGGTTGGGACCCAGAAAGGAAATTAGCTTACTCCTCACATTTCATTTCAATTTCATGAAGGTATTTCTGTGCCCTATGTCACATATATGGCAGTATTAACTTGTACCACCATGTCACAGGCAATAGTCAATCATGACATATTTGCCTTTAAAAAATTTTTCACCAAAAATGGATTGGTACCACAATTGCAAATGTCCTTGAGTCAAAAGCAAAAAATTCATCTTCAAGTGACATTTTTTGTGCATAAAAACGTTAGGGTTTTGAGCACCGTTTCCCATCCTGCTCATGCCAGAAATTGGAGTATTAAGAGGAGAACTTTGACTTTTCAAGGGAACATTCCACACGTTTCTCCCCCTGTAGTGTGATGAGGTGATATGGTTCAAGATCATGCAATGATACACATTCACAGAAGAGCTACTGAAGGTGACTGCACAAAGGGAGCAGTTACAATCATACTGTAAGTAATGTTGCTTAACACACTCTAAAATAGTGAATTCCCTTAAAATAACTTCACTTAAACTCTTTCCCAATGTGGGACTGCGTAGCATGGTCCAAAAGATTCACTGTTACTTATCTGCAGATGACCTGCCCTGCTTATTTTGAGGTTTTGCTACCTGCTGGCTCTGCACATACACTAAACCTAGGTTGATAAAATTCCCCACTAGATCATCCTTCAGTTTTTATATATAAAGGCTGACAGAACTTCCTTAAGGACAGATGTTGGCTTCCCCACCTCCAGCACATTTGCTAACAATCAACAGCCATTCCCTCTCCAATGGCACAACACTTTTTTAGTTGTTCACTCCAATCAAAGAAATCAGGACATCTCTACTTAAGGGGTGTTTTAATCCTTGAGCACTGATCTCTAAAATAGATACACTGAGGTACAAAAGTGTTCCAAATGTGATAGCTGGCATCAGTTCCTACTTATATACTGACAGGATTATTTTTCCAGAGAAGGTTATTAGTTTTCTCATCAATGAGTATCACCTTCCTAAAGAATACCTGAATGCAGCATGCTACAGCCCCTAGGAAAGAAAACTTAGTCTCAATGATATTCCATGGATGCCAGGGTTTTGTCCACAGTTTCTAAAGTCTCAACAGAAACATCTCAAGTAATATACACCAGACACCTGGATCCTAACTTAGCAAAACACTAACTTTTCTTACTTAAGGTCACCCTAAAAACAAATTAATGGGTCTTTCTTGACTGAAGTGCTATAGAAATAGCATAATGACTTGTTTATTCTTCAGACTAGGCACCCTATTACCCATTGTAAACTTAGCCTACTTATAAGGCTTCTGATATTTGATTTTTTGCTAATTATTTCTCTGTTAAAATGATAACGAAAAATATCCTCGTATTAAAAAGGTAGGTACACATATTGGAAAAAAATTACTATGTGAAATATGAGCAGTGACAAACTTGAAAAGTGGTCTCACAACATGGCTATTAACATTTGGTACCCTTGGCAGCAGAAGTGGTCATTTAATGAAGCCCATTGTAGGCTGTGCATGTACCTTATGCTTTAACTTTTGTAAACAGCACCTAGTTGCTATGGCTTGAGGCTCTGTATAAATCATTAAACAAATATATTCAACAGTTTGTACAAAATCAAGAAGCAGGATTTCTCTATTTTCATATTTAAATCTGCCTGTATGTACATCATTTTTTTATTAACTCCCCATAGGTGCCCCCCATCTGCATATTGTATTGACAAGAGTTGGCTTTTTATTAGCCTATACTTATAGAATTCTGTATAGAAATCTAGAAGCATAAGTTATACTGTGGTTTGTAACCTTTCTTTATGTAATCAAATCTAGAGGGGTCCATGACCAGATGAATAAAATGGCCACTTATAAGGCAATGAGCTATGGTTGCAAGTTACCATCAAACCAAGAATTACAGAGCAAGCATATACAATCTTTTCCAAGCTCACATCGAGTCTCTTCCAGAAATTGAAAGAGACAGTCCTACAAAGACTTGAGCACAGTCTTTAAACTTAATGTGAGTAATCACATTAGTATCAGTTGAACTTCTCTTGTGCTTAAACATGTGTAAGTCTTCACAGTACTGGTTTCTAAATTCATATGGTTAGAGTTTTATGGAATACAGATACTGCAGAGTGCATAGCTAAAAAAAAAATGTACTTCTACGGTTGATTTTAAACCCAAACAGTTCAGAGTTCTAATAAAAGGCACACAGAATAATGGTATAAAATTATTCTTATCCCTTATTCTCAGAAGCATCAGTCAATGAGAAGAAAAGACTATAGCCTATCCATATTTAATTATAAAGAAGGTTTCTCTCTGATTAATTGAATCATTAAACATGCACAGATACATTTCATGGTATTAAATATTAGTTACCTTCCAGTATATTAAGAAGTAAAAATCAGAGTGGATTAAATGGGAAGAATTATTCTTGGAGTACCTCTTGCACTGCATACTACCCCTCACTTGTTTCCCAGGAAACCAAAAGAAAGCGTAGACATTTCACACAGAAAAAAGAAAATGTGCATAGGCTGCAGAACAACTGGCAAAAAATCTTGACTTATTTTTAATTTATTTATGGTTATGGCTATTGTACTGTTTATTCTAGCCTTTAAAAAAGAACAATTTCAGCACTACTCATAATCTGGTTCTGGCAATTGGTGTCTCCATTAAAAATAGAATAAAAACACTACTTTAGGCATTAGGAGATACAGAAAAACATACTGAACCAAATATTTGGAGCATACATTCATAATAACAGAGGATTTATCAAAATATTTTTATCTGAGAACCCATGTTTTAGGTGGCAACTGTGCTAGCAAATGCTATGCCTCAATTCACAGGCTCTTATATATATATATGTATGTATATATACAATTTACACCCAGAGAATTCATTTCTGTCCAATAACTACATTAAAAGAGAGTATAAAGGGGAAGATTTAAAAAAAAAAAAAAAGGAAATTAGTGTCACTCAAAGAAATGACAAGGCTGAGAGAATAGTTTGGAGCAGAGGCTTTAAGCTGCCATGCTGTGCCTTTCACAGCTGCCTATACTTCATGTCATTAATAACCAGTAAATAAGATCTGCAGGTGGGCATACAGGGCACCCTGAGCCAAGAAGCTGTAGCTAGGGCTTCTGTCTCTAAGATGGGTGGCCGGGCTCATTTGCACAAGGCTGCTTATGTTTCCATACAGAAGTGTAACCCTACTTAGCATAGCTTCAGGGAAGCTGCTACAATAGAGAGAATGCTAATTACTGTAACCAACTGGCAATGATGCATCCAAAATTAAATGGCCTGTGACTGAGCAGATGAACAATTTTTATGGCCCTAAGTTCAGGGAACATGGATATTCTGTCAAATTAACAGACACTCTATTTGGTCTTAATAGGTAAATTGAAGTCTTTTAAAACACATTTAAATGTGCTATTAGGTTATCAGTTATTAGGTGCAGTTCTCCTTTCAGCTTAAAGGTGTACAATTGGAATCTCAAATATCTGTAGTCTATTACATTAAAAAAAAAAAAAGAAAGAAAACACACAACCAACCAATCAAAAATAAGCCTACACCATTTTATAAGCCTATATATATATAGGCCTATAAGTCTAATTTTCAGGTGAAACTGCAACATTGTTTCTGCTCCTACACTTAGTTCCTGTTTGTCTCTCTGTACTTCGGCAAAAATTCCCACTGAAGCTAGTAGCAGCTCTGAGCACAGAGGTTTTCAGGTACAGATATAGGAGGCTGCCTCCTCAGTCTTCAATTCCAGTGAAAGCTGAATTTTGTTTTCAGGAGAACACTATAAGATCAAAGTTCTTACTTGACTGTCTGCAATGAACATTTACAAGTAAATCAAAACCAAGGCCAGACATAAACAGTCCTTCATTCTTCCTTATTGCACTAGCAAATTAATTATCCATATATTTCAGCACAGATGATACAGCAGTTCCGCTTTCCTACAAGCACTTTCAACAAATTCATCAGCTAACTTTATTATACTCTTTAAAGTTACTAAAGCTCTTTTGATGAAAAACAAAACAAACAAAAAAAAACCCTATGTACAAAAAATTTCAGAAATACAAATTTTATTGCCAGACTGCAATCTTTTCAAAGGATATTTTGTAGCAAGTAAGACCCACAAAGAAATCTATTGGAGCACTACATCTGGCAAAATGTTCATTTAGAGATTTGTCAGTAAGACTCTGGTTGCTTTCAGGAAAACAGAATTGTAAGCAAGCCTGCCTTATTGTCCCCCCAGACAATAAACAGCTGGATCCAAAACCCACTGCACTTAGGATATGATTACAGAAATGTCACTAAAATCAAGACCTTTAGTTACTGGTCAGACTTCCCTTTATCTGTCAATCAAATTGAAACACAGATGTTTCTTCACCCAGCTTTCTAATACCAAAGTGTGGGATTCACCTTGCCAGCCCTAAGACAATCTACAATGTCTGACTAACTGGCTCTAGCAGCCCCTTACAGGCCTGGCATTAAAACTAGGCACTTGTAGAATACAATTCATCTTTTTGTTGGGTGAAGAGGAATCTAAAAAAAATTCTGACTCATTTTCCAGACAAGATGGAAGTTGTGCACTCTGCCCTCCTTTCAAAGGGCTCTGTATGGGTTTCTTGAGGAGAGCACACACATTGAGGGAGCCCCCTCTCAAAGCTACCAGGACATCACCTCCTCCACCCCATGAGCACAGAGGGGTGTGAGGAGCAGCAAGGATGAGCTGCAAGAAGCAAAGCTGGCAAGCACCGCTGCAGCCATTGCTCAAGCCAGGATTGATGGATAGTGATAACATCACCACAGCATCTCTGCAGTTTTCTCATTGGCCCCTCTCTCCACCTACTTGTTGTTCATTCCAATTACTTCTCTTTACTCTTGTGTTTCTCCATTCCCTCCTAACATAACCCTCCCAGATAGATTTGAAAAAACAACAGCATAAAGCTTATAAAGCTCCAGCAGTCCCTGGATATATGCTACATCCTTCCCTCTCTTCTCCTCTTGTCAGTTTAAGAGCTTTACAGCAGGCTGTTTCTTGACTAAGTTTTTCCTAAAACTAGCCTCATGTAGGCTAAGTCTACATTTACCTGAATTGTGGTGTCCCAGGAGCACTCCGAGGTCTCTGAAGTAATGTCTGACAAGCTATTATCAAATACTAAAATCAGGGCAGGAGATTTCTAGTTTAATCCAGTGACATTATAACGACAGACAAGAAGAAAAATTACTTGAATATTGAACATCTTTGCTAAATATTCTTTCAATGAAGAGATGGAGAAACTGGTATTACAGATTTCAGCGGTAAGTCAAGAAGGAAAGATCTGGGACTGATTTGGATCTATAGCATCTTTTATATCCTTCTAGCAAATGTCTAGTCCTGCAAGGAGCCAGGTACAATGCCCTGGTTGTCACCCCACTCCAGAGGTTTCTGATTTTGAGCCAAAGATAAGAATACACATATATTAAGAAAATGCAAAATTATACTTTCTCACATTTTTAACAAGAAATGTTTTCAAAGATCAGATGAATTTAATCAATTCAATCCCATTAATGCAAAATTAAAAGAAACAGATGTATCTACTGCATATACTCACAGGAAATACCTTGCTTTTGCCTTACATTATTCTGAAGCTCAAACAATTTCATTAAAATACACAGCTTCGCATATTCTGGACTAATAGAATGCTGTATGTTTAGGGAAAAGTTGAATTTAAAAAAAAGCAAGCATTTTCATAAGCTAGTACCTTACATTCAACGACCAGATTCATTCTCAGAAGTGCTGAAGTTATTGAGCGGTGAATTAGTGACACAATACTTCAGTGGGGAAACACCAATTGGGCCATTTTGCAGGTGTCGGCAGCAAAAAGCCAGGAAGAGTTGGGGCACTGCTACAATCATCTCTCTCTATTGCTTTGAAGCTTTTCTTTTTCTTCCTTTCTGCCAGGAAAGATTGTCTGAGATTACCAAACTTGGTAAAACTTCAAACACTGTTCAAATTCACAGTAGCATCTGTTAAACCACTGGATAAACTGGATAACCTGGATAACTTAGTTCCAGCCATCACACTATATGTGGAACTTAGTTCCACACATCACAAAGAACTGGTCAGAGGGTGGTATATTTACTGGACCTCCTGGGCATCCCTCCTGTTTGAAGATGTTACCTGCAACTGGCCTCAGAATCCACTTCTGATTACACAATACAGAGAATAGACAAGCATTTTTTAGGGTTACAGCTGGAGCAATTTAACATGTCCCCCACTGCATACCCTTGCTGGCGCTTCTCTGCTGGAAATTACTGTGCCATAGCAGACAATGCCCTTCTAGATTTGCCATATACAAAACAAACAAATTATGTCCAGCATATTCGTAGTCCACAGATTATGAAGGCAAAAAATGACTCTGACTTTGCAGCAAACAGATAAGAACAGAAGCAGCACACAGCTCAGAGGTGAAAATATCTTAAATCTTCACAGCTGTTCATAAAACAAATGGGTTATCTGAATGCCCCCTGCACATCTGTGACATGATCCTTAGAGGCTGACTTTTCTGAAAGTGCAGAAAAGCACTGTGTGTGACTGAGATTTAAAGGAAGGGGTTTGATAACTTGCTGCAGTGTGATTTCGTTTTTTATAGCAAATAAGTGGCATATTTGATTGGGGAATAGGACTCTGGAAATTATATCGGCTTTTTGCAACTTTAGATAAATGGATAGTCACAAAAATGATCCATTCTCCAGCAGCAAAAATAAGGAATGCTAAAAGAGGTCTGCATGACTCCACACTGATGCTGAAGAGCACACCAGGACACTCTGCTGCTCATGATTTGAAGCTGTATTTCAGAGCCTCTCAGAAGAGCTGTGCCAGAATAAATAAGAGTTTTGGAGTGACAACAATGGGCAACCAGTTTTGATGTCAGACATTAAAGATGAATCATAGGATTTTTCAGAGCTGTAAAAGATAATAGTCGCTACATGATCCCATTACTCCAAAGTCCTCAGTCAAGTGAGATTTTAGGGAACATTGACTTTGACATGCTTGTTTTACCAGGACAAAGAACCAAATGTACTGCAGAAGCCAACCAAGAAATTTGTTGTTCTCAGCATGAAGTACAACATTCAAAGTAAAATACAAAGTATGGGATAGAAAAGGATGCATCCTGCACGGAGAATGCTTCAGGTCACTCTTCAGATGTGTGCTCTTACCCTTGGTATCCATATCTCTGTTTCTTAAACTACAAGATCAAGCATAAGCACAAACGACAGACAACAAAAGACATTTAATTGTCAAGACAGAGATTATTAGCTGCAACTGGACCAGAAATTATAACAAAGATTGCTTGCATTGCTTCAGTACTGCTTCAGGTGTGATGAACATGCTATGAGGACTGTGTTCTCTCCAAATGCTCCAGATCAAAGAGCCCTTCCTCTTCCTTGCAGCATCTCACTTCAAAAATTCCTAGAATTTCTGCTTACAAACAGAACTTCTACAAAATTTAGTACTGGATTATTTCCTCGGCAGAAGAGAGGCAGTAGCAGGCCCTGCAAGAGCACTCCCAGCTACCCTCACTGTCCTAGAATGGGTCACCAGGTCATGTATGACCTCCATGACAAGGACTGCAGCAGGGCTGGGGGCATTCAACCTATGCACCCACAAACACAGCCCTCACATGGCTTGTGGGATGTCTGGCAGTGGCCAAGGGACAGCCAAGTGCTGTAGGACAAACAAGAAGACACCACCATCTGTGACGGATTAGCAGGAATCAGGATATGGCCACTGAGTGTGGGAAGAGAAACACCAGAGTCCTCTTTGCTCCTCTTAGAAAAACCCACACTTAGTCACAAATTACTCCTACCTGGGGTGAGTGGTGTATATCTTCCACATGAAGAGGTTTTCGGGTGACAGATGCCAGTCAGCAAGCCCCACAGGGTGACACGTGGGCACTCAGGACCTGTCAGGAGGAGGTGACAAACCTGCCGAAAGGTGGCACAATGTGCAGTGGCTGCACTGCTGGCTGGCTGCTCAAATTAAATTTTAATAGAACTTTTAAAAATAATTTCAGTGTAAACCACAATGTATGTGAGTGAGCCTAAATTAATAAAAAACTATCTTTCAAGAATGAAGAATAAATGTAATCTGAGATCAATATTTATGAAGCTGTGATTAATTGACTGATGACCAAATGATTACAAACTTCTGTCTGAGGCAGCTACTCAAATGTATTAGCTTTGACAAAAAAAAAATTAAAAAAAATACAAACTGGGTCAATGAAAAAATGCATTCCTAATCAATTTTTAATAGCACTTAAGATTTTATGATTTTTTAAACTTTCCTTTTAATAATTAATCAGAAAAATGAATCTAATTTAAACAAGGTGGTGTAAGGTGTTCTGTATCTGTTTGATGGTGTTCTTAATGAAGAAATTCAATTAAGGCTGACTTTTCACTATAAATCTCTGGTTTTAAGAAATGCTCTGATTGGCTGGTAAACATTTGAGACTGGGAGAATAACGGTGGTGAACCGCACTGCTCAGCACAATCTACTCATTAAGATTTTACACTGTTAATTCCAGCCTCCTCTTGCTTAACAGAGAAAGAAAAAAAAGGGAAGGGAAGGGAAGGGAAGGGAAGGGAAGGGAAGGGAAGGGAAGGGAATCCATGATTTCTGTAATCTCAGTAAATTTATCAAACTTTTCTTATGTTTTGCCTCATTCTTCATCCTGGGGGACAGATCCTCTGGTGGCAGCAGGCACCACAAGGTGTTCTGAAAGGCTTTCCTAATTATGATTTAAATCAAGCCTGTTGTATGCAACCATCAAACACTTGGAGCAATGCCAGAGATAAAGCAGCAACCAAAACTTGCAGAATAACGGCCCAAACTTGAAGATACTCCCTGGAGCACTGTTTCACAGTTACATCTATGCAGATGGGTAGAGAGAGACCTTCTATGCATAAAAGGTAGCTAAAATTTACCCTTCTTCATTGTTATATTGACTATTTCACAAAGACTCTGTATACACTAGTGAATAAAATGAGCAAATAAGATTTAGAAGTCTGTTTATCCATACCTCTGTTGGTCAGCACCTCACCTGGTACATCTGTGGCTCATTGCAAGCAGCTTCACCCAGACAGCCTCCTGTCTGGTGAAAAGTCCATGGAGACATCCTTAGGCTGAGATATATGGGTGGGGTAGAAAGTGCCTGCACAGCACAACACTTGTGGAGTTTCTCCCTGCTCTCAGATGTCATTCTAGTATAATAGAGTTTGTTTAGATAAAATAGCTGAGCAAAGGTCTAAAGGGAAATCAACCTCTTGCATGAACCTCAAAAAGAAAGAAGAGCACGGCCTAATGGTCTAAGTATGAAAGCTGCACCGACTTCAGGTAAAACTCAGCATTATCTATTCACTTCTTTGGCTCCTTGCTGGCACAGCAAGAAAAATGGAAAACAGCAGAAGCACAAGATCAAAAATCTAAGAGAGATCATGAAAAATGGGGTTTTTCTTACCAAATGTTGAATGCCTAGGAGCAAGATGTCTACATCTGAGCTAGTCACTTTGAATTTCTTTGTGAGTTGTGGAACCTGATAGCAGGTATATTCTTCTTTAAGGGGATAAAGTTACCACGGTTTAACTCAACATGAAATCTTTATCTTTAAAAGTGATTTAAATAATCTTTTACTATTTCTTGTGAAGAAGAAACTGCACTAAGCTTCCACAAGACTGTCAATCTCAAATATTATTAAATCAACAGAGTTATTCTCTTTCTCTGTCCCAGTTCACTTACCCAATGACCAGAGATTAATCTTCTGGCCTCTAGCATTCATTTTATTTCCTTTCTGGAAATACCAGATGTTTTTCACAGCCAAACCCCAAACCACTGCTTTAAAGAGACATTTTAATGCTCACATTTTAAACTGAAAGCCACATGGGAACTCTCAAAGAGCAGGTGGCAAGAGCAGCAGCCTACAGTGCTGAGACAACATAGACAGGGGTATCTGAGAGCTACATATTTCCACTGAATGGTCTCTGAAGAGCAGCCAGTGAATCCCTAAGACGGTGTCCCACAACAGGAGCCAGTGAGGCCACAGCTCTGCAGGGCTCATCAACAGTCAAATCCTGGGAAGGGGGAACCTCTTTTCACCCTTCAATTACCACAGGTCTGAATTCAGGCACCTAGAACGTTTCTTTACTCACTTTTAGGCAAATTTCACTCTATATTCGCTCAAATCATGCAAAACCACCTGGGAAACCCTTCTGCAAAAGCTGAAGATCAATCCAGTCTTGTCCGTGAAGAGGAAACTCTTCAAAGCCAACTTGAACAGACTCCACTGTTGCAGAAGTGGCCACTGAGGGTGAATAGTTTGGCTATCAGTGGTTTCTATCTATTTGTGTTGGCTCAAAAAATTACCTTTCGGTTGAGTTTTCAAGGAATAAAGCCCCACATCCAAATTTATACATATATACTCAAATAGCAATGCAACTGCATTATTTATCACTGGGCTAATCAGCCAAGAAGACAGACATTTCCTACCTTCAACTGCTCCTTCCTCCCTCTGCACACTGCTGAGAAACATGCACAGATCCAAAATACAGGAATTCATGTACTTTAAGCCAAAAATATGGTAACTTTATTCATCTTTATGAATAAACAATATAAACCACAAGCAGAAAAGACAAAAGAAAAGACTTAATTGTCTCAGTTTAGTACTCTGACCAGTTTTCTTTGTTCTTTTCAAAATCTCATCAAAGAACTTTTCGCATTTTGTGACAGATGCTATTTTCATATTTCCACTATTAATCCTCTCAGGTTTCTGAGATTTCAGGAGCAGGTAGTGAAGTGGCTGAAGCATTTCACAAACAAAGCTCTAATCCTAGGAGATCATTCATGGTCAGAGTCTCGACTTTTAACCCATCCTTTCTCTATAGATTTACCAGCAGTGGCCAGATTGTCAGAAAATTGCCTGACTGTTTGATCCCTATGCCCCAGTGCCTCAGCAGAGGCATGCCAGGCATTCCAGGAATTTTTTTATCTGTTTCATCCTGGCTCCAGCCCTCTTGCAAAAGTATCCTTCATGCTACATGGACTATGGCGTTCAATAGCCTGGACCTGTTAAATATTTGTTACTTCCTGCATTTACACAGTATTTCTCAGCTCCCCTCAGCTGCAGCAGATTGTTACCCCTCCAGCTCCTTTCTCCAAACTCTCTGAGGTCTCTCTTTCAGTACTACAGAATTAAGTATTTTCCATACCCCTGAAGAGTTGGTAACATCAACCCATAAATTTCAACAAAACCTGAGGCACTACTAGATCACAAATAATATTTTAAGCATTCCTTCATGGACTAGGCATACAACTTCAGCAGAAATCCACTAAACAAATATGTTTAACCTCCTTAAGAGAAAACATGTTCCTTTTAGCAGCCTATTCAGAAAAATAAACTCCTTTACAAGTTATTTTTGGTTGAGAGAAAATATATTCATCCCAACAGAGCTTGTTCTCTAACAGGTCACTTTCCAGTTACATACACTTTTTTGAAGCAGTGGAAGTCAAGTCTTTGAAAGGGTTCCTGCTTTATCCCAGATTCATTTAAAAGAGTTTCAGATGTCAAATGTAAGATGCATTTCCTTGCTTTCATTTAAAAGAGTTTCAGATGTCAAATGTAAGATGCATTTCCTTGCTTTTGATTTCTCTTTCATGCATTTACCCTTTCTACTCTCTGTATTGTCTATTCACATTTTTTCAATAAAAGTCAATATAAAAATGAAGCTAAGAAAGATAAACAAGAGGGACTCATTGCATTCCTGTGTAGTTTGTTGGCTGCACAAAAAAATCACTCAATGAATTTCCAGCTCCAGTGGTTCTCTCTAAAGTTCAAAAATCTAAAAAATTTTACATTTCTCTTGAAAAAAAATTCTTGGAGCACCATTCTACCTAAGCAGCACATCAGTGGTGGCAGGACTAAAAGAATCTCCTCACAGTGGACGTCCACTCACTCCAGCCTATATTAATCAACGGTATGTGCATTAGGTTGGTAAATTGTTCTTTTCTTATTTGACAATAAGTAATTTTTCCTGAAGTTTACCAAAAAGGTGCAACATATAAGCACTCAATTTTTATCAAGCACACCTTATTCAAACCCATCCTCTCCTACCCAAGCATTGCATTACCACTAAATCTGCTAAGCCTTGTCTACCCTGGAATGTCACCATGGATTAGTTTCCTCACTTTATTTGCAGTGACTAACCTATATCAAATTGAAATGCATCTGTGCAACTCTGCTGTGTCGGACTAAGATACTTTCCTTGTTAATCATTGCATCCACAACTTTACGCTTGTTTGAATTAGCTGCTCAGCATTATAAGCATTTATCTTGTGGTGCAATGTTAAATCACTCAGGTCTATAATTTTCAGCATGCTGTGGTACATTTACAAGGAACGACAGGAATCCTGGGACTGAGGTCAAGTGAGCAGACTCCTAGCAGCCTCGTATCCCATCAGCACTGCTTCCCAGGAGCTCTCCAGCAGCCCAGAAAGTGCAACACAAAGGCTCCACGATTTGGAGTCATTTGGCCCTTGGTTTCTGTGGATCAGAATCTTCCACGCACCATCATCATTACACGCAGCATGTTGCAGGACTTGGGGGCTTATCCCAGTCCTGATTTTCTTGTTGCTCTCAAATCCCACCTGAGCTGGCTAGCAATGCGATGGGCCAAGAAGCAAAGTCTGGTCCAAGCTGCCCATGCAGCAGGAGGGCAGAGTGGGAGCCCAGCAGTGCTGCCAGGTGTGAGACTGCAGCTGGGCATGGGCTTCTACAGATGGACATGAGGTGATGGGGAAGTGTGGCTCATACCCTGGGAGCTTCCCCCAGAATACGTGCCATGAGAATATGTTCCCATATCCCAGGAAGGACACTGGCTTGTGGGAGTGAGACCAGAAGCCACCAAATTGATCAGAGGGATGGAGCACCTCTCCTATGTGGAAAGGCTAAGAGAAACAGGATTGTTAAGGCTGGAAAATACTTCAGGGTGACCTAATCGTGGCCTTCCAGTACCTGAAGAGAACTTACAGGAAAGATGGGGCAAGACTATTGACAAAGGCACGTAATACATGATAAGGAGGGACAGATTCAAATTGAAGGCAGTAAGTTCAGATATTGGGTGGTGAGGCACTGGAACAGGTTGTCCAGAGAAGCTGTGGATATGACACTCCTGGGAGTGTTCCAGGCCAGGCTGAGTGACCTGGTCTAGTGAAAGGCGTCCCTGCCCAGAGGGGTTGTATCAAGATGATCTTTAGGGTCCCTTCTATCCCGAGCCATCGTATGATTCTATACTCCTGTAACTCTACGATTCTGTTATACAGGGCAATTATCAGAATTAAAACAGCCGTTTATTCAATTCAGCAGGATAAAACCTGAGTACAGCACAGCTTTAGCAAGGGGGAAAGAGATCACCCTTGCTACCGCATCGGCCTCCTCCTGCACAGGCACCGTGCCTACGCTCCCCACGGCGCTGTGCTTCCCCCCAGGAATGCCGTGCGTGGGCTGAGACCTCCCCGGGCTCCCGGGCCCCTGCTCGGGGGGCGGCGGCGGCGGAAAAACACCCGGAGGGGCCAT